>JARHVA010002691.1:885000-1330000 GCA_037957365.1 Torreya grandis
GATAAGTGCCACAAAACCTAGCATAGGAAAATGAGATGTGACATATCTCATGGCCATGAAATTAAATTTGACTTTGTCTACTAATCTTTTGATGATCAATATCACTTATTATTCTACTTGTGTGTGATGCCATGATACATATAACACATATGTTGTGTAGTTATTAATTTTATATGATCATTACTATGATGGAAATTATTACATGCCTCATTGTTGTATATAGTTGATAGGACAATTGTATGCCTTATGATAAATGTTTCATATATGCTCAAACAATCTAATCTTACCATAATGACATAAAATAATCATGTTAGCATGTGATCATATATTTTTATATGTAACATGATGTATATATCTCTTTTATTTTGAGATTACTAATTTTAAAGATACATTCCTCACTTTAAAATGGGGAAATACATAGTCAGCTTGTCTTAGACACTAAGTCTTTTACATAGATATGTAAATAATTTGGGGAAAAATAGATTCATAATTTAGGCATAGATTAATTCATACTGGGCATAAATTATATATGATTGTCATAAGCTTACATGAATGATATTATAAGTGATAACTTACATATTCTATTATATTACTATTTATATTATATGATTCATATTACAAATGTTATCAAATTCAAGATATATGTGTGCCATATGTTAATATTTCACAAATATTATGATATTATCGCATAGATTGCATGACATATTTCAAAGGTTTTTATATTAGGGGCATACTTACATCATATTTGAGACATTATATAGGATTATTTACCCATTTTTACTACATTTAGACTTAGGATTAGTCAAGAATTACTCATGCTGAATCATAAAATCCATCTGCATTGGATTACTCACAAAACTTACTCAAAATATTCATATACTTAGGTTTTACTCAGAACATTTGAAACCCATTTTGGACTTCATTTTCAGGAAAAGTATAAATATTAATGTGGTTGATGTTCTTGGTGACTTAGCTTATAATAATATATATCTCTCTAATGATGATTGCGGTATATTTAACTCAATCTAAGGTTTTAACACTAATATATCAATGGGGTATAATAACGTCATTCTCTAATAACTCTAGAGGGAAACTTTGTCCATGTTCCCATAAGTATATTTGTTGCTTTCTTTCTCAATTTAAAATATTAATATATATTTTATATCATAAATGGGAATTTATCTATACATGTTTCATTGAATTTTTATGTGGATCAAGCTCAACACTTAGCATGTCCACAAACACACCAATCATTGTCACACTCAAATATAAAATTTCTAGTCCTATCCTTTCAATTAGCACTTTCAATTACTAAAATATGAGGTGGGAAATAAAAACACATAAATTTTTTACTAGACACTTGAAAATGTCAATTTTATCCAAACCTTAGTAAATATGACTCATTTATACACAACTAACTTTTGATCACACTCTCTCCTAGACATTCACTTATCTGTGGGTTAGACCTTATATATTTACCATTTTTCATGTATAAGATTTACCTTGTCTCTAATTGAATATTTTACTAGCCTATATAGATTTTTTCTTAATCTCAAAGCATTTTTTCATGTTTATTGGACACCTCCAACCACATTTAAACATATCTAGTTATCAAAACCATCTACCTTGGCCATACTTATCCATTTTCCATTTAAAAAATTATTTTCATAATTTCAAACTCTTCCTTTGGGTTAGCCCACACATTGTGCATGTTGGTTCTAAGGGAAATTTCCCAAATATTTAGCTATATTAGCATATCAAACCTAAGCCTATTGCTATATAACTCTTATTTATATTTGCATAAGCACACTAAAGAATACATTTTCACAGCCTGAAGAAACTTACATAAAGCATAAAAATATGCAAAATACTCAAAATAATAAATCTAATCCAATTTTCAATACTATTACAAGGCTAAAATCATAGGTATTTAAGTGTCAAAACTCACACAAAAGATTTCATTACCAATTATTATTACAGTTATTATACACATGCACATCCAAGTGGGATAACTACATGTAGTTTTATCCCTCTTCAGAATATTTTAATGTAGGTAGTGTTTAACCAACATTAGTGAGTGGTTGTGGTCAGATCAACCCATCTTTATTAGACAATTTTTACATGGAAGGGAAGTGTAAATAGTGAAGCTAAGGTTTCAAGGTGAAAGAAGATGAATTTGAACAAATGCACTTTTCTAGCCTCTAATATTGCACAAAATACCTATCTATAAGTAGGGATATCCTATTGGGACAAGTCCAAAAATTATTAGACACATGAAAACCAAATAAATATATGTTCCACTATATTTATACCTATGATACATGCCAAACTATTATATAACACACACACACACACACACACACACACAGATATCTATATATATATATATATATATATATATTTATATATATATATATATATATATATATATATATATATATATATATATATATATATAGACATACACACACACACACACACACAGATATATATATATATATATATATATCTGTGTGTGTGTGTGTGTGTCTATATATATATATATATATATATATATATATATATATATATATATATATAGACACACACACACACACACACACACACACATATATGTTATAATAGTTTGGCATGTATCATAGGTATAAATATAGTGGAACACATATTTATTTGGTTTTCATGTGTCTAATAATTTTTGGACTTGTCCCAATAGGTTTTGACACTTAGATTTCTATATTAGAGTTATTGACCCAATTTAGATCATTGTTAATGACTATACATTATCACAAACCAAAACATTCTAATATCCCAGTTTTGTAACCTTAAATAATATGCTTATATCACCCTTGTAATAAGTTTATTTTGAAGTTTTTAAGGTATAATGTATTATTTAATACTATACTTTTGATATTTGTTATACGTAAATTAATTAGATTTAGTATTACTTCATATTGTTTATCTATTTATGTTTTGATATTTATATTTAAAGTGGTTTATATATTTATTGACTCTATATATGTGTGTGTGATGCTTGTTTTCATTCTTGCAAGTAGTTTAACATATTATTTATACATGTGATTGAAATAAATTGAATAACAACCAAGGTAGTGAAATACATATATGCATAGGTATAATTTTTGAGATAGACATATTTACACCATCACTTTATTGTCATTTCATGTGTTCTAAGCCAGTAACATGTGCACAATTATGTATTTTGTTTTACATAATGGACATATACTAGGGTGGTTATAGTTGATGCATGTTAGTTAAAGATAATATGATTGTCATGTTGTCAATAGTGCTAAGTTTTTATGCCTTTGGATGCACTATGTTTATGCAGGGTCATTATACAATTAAATTATTATGTTTTCTTATAAAATAATCACATTTTTGTTACATAAGATGTCAATATGGGAACTTGAGTTATATTTTTTTACTTAGTATTTTTATGTGTTTTGTAAGTTTATTTAATTTATTTATGACCTTAATTAGTTGTTTGGTCACTTTTATACACTTTCCAATGATTTTTTTAAAAAAAGATAGAATTGGTAGTTCATTATAGTTCATTACTTGAATACTTAATTGAGTATAAAACATTATCCACTCATTAAAAAAGAGGTGGGATATAATTTATTAATTATTAATTCATATTAAATTTTATTTTCTATAATTAGATTAGTTAGGGCACATAGGTTGAGTAGGATGTTTTTTAGTTGCATGTTTGACTTTACTATTAAAGAGGCTTCTTGAATGATGTCCAAATATTTATAATAATTTAAACTCATTTTATTCAATGTAATTTTAGTAGATTTAGTATATTTTTAGTTTAATTATCAGTATTTAATTTATTTATTATAATTTGACTTTTAGGCTTTACTTTCATTGCAAGTTTCCTTGTATCTAACTCAAGAAAACTTTATTTATTTAATAAATTTGCCTAGAAGGGTAGTGCGGTGCATTAATTTAAATTGAGAATATTTTTTAATGTTTAATATGTGATATTATTTCAATCATAAAATAATTTATACCATAAATCATATATTTTCAATTTTGAAGTTATTTAGTGCATATTTTGATCAAATATTTTATACACAACATAATAGTTTGACAACTATTAATTATAGGATAATTTTGTTGATACATAGTTTCAATTTTAGAGTGAAAAATCTGATTTTCACTCCATAAATTCATTAAAAACTTCATTTTTTATCATATCTAATGTCAAGAAAGGTTCAAAACATTTTTCGTGCCTTTTTTAGGAGATACAATGGATGCAATGTATTCTAATTCCATGAATATTCATGTTTACAAAGGTGAGAACTTTAAATATTGAAGATATCAATTGAAGAGAATTCTTATGTGGAAATGAGTTTGGGAGATATTATCCATGGGTAATATTGACCAATTTGACCCCCAATTAAAATTGAGTCAAAACCCTACAAATCAAAACGTTTTCATAGGTATCCCCAAGGGTTAGCTCAAGTGGAGGATCAATGACTTCAATCACATATGTCTTGATTTCAATTCCTATTAGACACCTTGTGATGCATCATGGTTTAGGGGTAGATGCTAGCCCAAGGAACTAGGAGTAAGTCATCCATCATTAATGAAGGGTGTTATTCAAATCCTTAGATATAATAAAAACCTTTTTCATATATCCTTATGGATGTGTTTAGTCCATCATGGTCCTAGTCATGTCATGTCATGTCATTAACATGTCTAAACTTTTTAATATTTGCCTAGTCTTCCTAAAGTCACTTTATGTCCCTTTTATGGGTCATTTAATGGATTATACAAGTTTATCATGAAATAAAAAGTTGTCTAAAGGTAAAAAAATGTGTATTATATTAGGGGATGTAAATATAACTATTTGTAACTAAAATTCTAGAAAGTACAACATTTAAAAGAGAAAAAAGGCTTTCAAAAGGTCATTTTTAAGTAAGTGTATAGATTGTATAGTTCATTGGCATGTTTTTATAATTTTTTAGTCACTCTTGGAATTCCCAATGTTAATTTACATGCTAATAAGGTTTTGATATCTTAAATAATGTATAAAACCATTTTCCTTCTCCCATCGCTCTCTTAGAAGACTTTGCAGGGTCAACCAATTTTCTAATAGTATGACCAACAAAAGAGGAATCAAGTTGAATGATCTTAGGAAGTGAAATTATACTCTTTTTAATTATATTATATGGTAGTGGTATTCATATTGGTAACTCATTCTTCATAAACAAATATTGAGAAGATAGGGTACTTAGAAAGAGATTTCAGATCCCACCACCTTGCAAAATGAAGAGCTTTCACTAGAAATTTGGATTCTTTGCTATAGGATGGTTATTCAAGAAGTTTAATATGGATTTAAGGTTTAATATAGTGATCTTAAACCATTTAATATTGTACCTACATATGAAAAATCCCCATATTCCTTGTATATTCCATAATTCTACCTCTTTGGGTGATGGACTCCAATGTAGTCAATGTATACTTTCAAGGTTTATGAGTTTGCATTAAATGTAAAGGTCATGGATGGATGTAACTTACATAGATGAGATGAAAATAATTTTATAACTCATCCATGTATTGGATAGGTCCAAGCCTTTATGGTTTATTGGCATGCTCATAATGTGAAAGAAGTTAATACATAGGCCTAGGGTGTTGATTGTAGGATTTTCATTTTTTGGAGGATATCATGGCTCATTGAACAATTAGAGTCTACTCTAAATATATTTTACTTTCCTAATTTAGAGTTATGATTGAAGACACTACACCTATGTACCTCATGACATCTAATGGTCTAAGTATGGACAAAGATAGCTATAGTCAAGATAAATTACAGAGGTCTGAGATAGAATTTGAAAGCACTTGGAGGGGTTTTTAGTCTAATTGAGGTTTCTTCTTAGTCCAAGGTGTAGATATATAATTTTTATGATGGATAGTTAAAAAATTATCAATACAACACCCCATTCAATTCAAAACTAAATAATTTGCTTAAGGGAAAATTTACCTTAACTTCTTTGAAATATACTTTTGCTCTAAATGGTATCATATGTTGGTGGAATCTAGTAGGATTTGTGTAAGTCTAATATTTTTAGTATTGAAATATATATAGGGATGTCAATCCTCAAAATATAAGGAAGGTTTTCTAGTAGAGGAAACTAATGATTAAGTTTTTATGACCTTGGTCAAGTTGCTAATAATGATATTCAGTAAACATAAGGTTTTGAGCCTAATGAGTCTGTAGCCTTTAATGGAACATAACACAATAGTAATGTAGAGATGATAACATGACTTAAAATCATGAGTTGATTATTTTCAAAAATGAAAAAATTATAGTATCCTCAAGGGAGACCATAGAGTATGAAACCTATTTCCAAGAATAAATCATCACCTACATGTCTCATGGTGTCTAAATGGGAATCTATAATTAGTCTGCAAACCAAAGTGTGTTAGAAATGAAATATCAAGAGCAAACCCTACATACATAATTGTTTAGGTAATTTGAAATAAAAATAGTGATAAGGAACAATTATTAAATTGATATTAAAGGTTTTGACTCAAATTAATACATATAGTTTCCCTTTTATTCTAATAAACAAGCACCTACAGTTTGACTATATGTTAATAATATGCTAAGCATGATAGTTTAGACATTGACTTAGCATAGTCATGAGATGATCAAGTCTAAAAAATTGAGGAGATGACCTTGGTGACTTATAATTTTCTAATAATGTAACATAGTTTTATATCATGATAATTACCTATAGGAAACTCTAATCTCATTTGAGATAGGCCACATAGTCTACCAACTAGGCTTAGGCAAGTAGAAAAGAGTGAAAGTTGAAAGTTCACAAAGGTTATAGGGTGGATTGATCATGAAAAAATAATTATCAAAATTTAATTATTGATTTAACATGATAATAATATGGAAACAAATAAAATAAGGTTTTAACCTTCAACATATAGTCCTGACTCAGAATCCCTACATAATCATCAACTTGAAGAGTTGGTATTGAGGGTTTTGAAGAGTTGAGGACTCTAAAGGTAAGATATAGCTTTGAAAATTTTTATATAGAGTACACATTACTTAATTTATCCTCTCATATACTTTGTTTTATTGATAAAATAGGGTAAATTACCTCTATTCTATCTCAAACAAAGGGCACTCCCACATAGACTACCATGTAGGTTTGACATGAAGAGGGTAAGAAGATATGTTGGGAACATATATAAAATTGAGGAAATGTGTTTAAGGTTTGTTTCAACATGAAAAAATAGATAAAATACCCTGAATCTTGGATAAAATACTCAGAGGTGGTTATGAGAAACTATGCACAGTCTGGCCTATTTGGCCTAGAGTAGGCCTAAATCCCTAAAGGGGTTCAAACTCAATTCTAAGGAAAGATAAACATTAAATACAATTTTATCATATTAATATGGAGTTATAACATTTTTTGGAACTATTTTTTTGTAGATAAAACCATAAGAATATAATTTTTCATCTTAAGAACACCTCAACGGTTTTTAGATTACTCTCTCAAGCTTGATAGGCCAACTCTACTTAATCACACTTGCATAGACAAGTTGCATGGGAGTCTAAAGAGTTATTTATAGACCCTACTTTTTGGAACTTTTTCAAAGTTTGGATGTCAAATTTTTATGAATCATTGTTAAGATTCCAAACCATCTAAAACCCTCCCAAACCCTTGATTTTGACCCAATGGAAAAAAATTCAAGGAAATGCTTCCAAAATGAGTAATTTGGATTTATAGTGTTTCAATATTTCTTAAGTATCAATAAATATACTCACTCACCAATTGGTTTGTACAAGAACTATATGTAATAGTATAAAATACGGTTTTTGTGGTAGGGTTTGTGTGTTTTGTATGTGCAAATTAGAATGAAAATATGATATTCATTTTAGAAGGTCAAGTGGAACCTATTATAACTACATAAATTTATTTCTCACCCCATAAAAACACATGAACATCTATGATAAGAAATTCATCTCAGGTAGTCTTGGGTAAACAATGGAAACAAAGAGTGATTGCCAAGTGAGAAAGTGATAAGTCTAATTGAGGGGCCTTTTAAGGTTTACCTAATGGATTTGGAGGAAAGGGGAATCTTTAAATGTGTCATATAACCCCTTAAATTTATTTTAAGTAGAAAATTAATACCATTTGGGTGATAAATGTGAGAATAATGCCTAGAAGGCTAGTGATAATGACTACATATGATGAGAACAACTGCCCAAAAGAAGAGAAATGGTTAGGAAAGCATCTAATGATTATTGAATCTTGTTTCTAAACCCTCACTGATAGTTAATATGTGTAAAATTTACATAGTCTTATTTTTATCAATCAAAATATGATTCATGATGAGGGCAATTTAAATAATCCCTTTGAAGAGACCTACACCAAGTTTGGAGAGTTGTCATGCTTCAGGTAGAAATTTATCTAAGGAAACCTTCCAAATATATGTTCTTAGCCTTATTATCCTATAATTTAATTGGTTTTCATGCCTTGAAATGTAGCATTATGACCCTTAAACTCCACTTTCTTCTCTCTCTTCCCACATTCTATAAATACAAGTCATTTTGGCTTTTGTTTTCTAATTCCACACCTGGTATGTTAAAGCCCTATTGGTTTGATGTTTTAACTTTCCTTTGAATAATAAATTAAATATATTTTTTAGTTGATAAACATCTTGTCTAAGTGTGTGAAGTGATATATGGTGAAGTCTATAGATAAACATATATACTTGCCTTCTCTTTATCCTTTCATGTTTGGTGCAAGTTATTCTCACTATAATAAGTCATAGATTATATCTAGTTTATTTGATTAGATTCAAGTGTACAAGTATACTCAGTGTATAAAATATAACCTATGGTCCACTTAACTTGAGTATTTTCATGCATATCACCTCTATATTTTAAATACTAATGTTAGAGTATTCTAGGACTTTGAAATTAGTGTTGTAGGTCATGTCTCTTAATGTAAGAGTATGATGATCTTGTGGAGATATTTCTGGTATATCACCCCCTTAGATTATTTTACTTTCATGTCTACTTCTATCTCTTTTAACATAAGTAGTCAGCTAGTTTAGGTGATAACTAATTAAAGATTAATCTAGGGAGGTTGCCCTTAAACCCAAAGGTCTACCTCTACTATAAACAACCCATAGGCCTAAAATAATTCCAATATTTCCCAAATATTAGATTAATATGGAACAACCTCCTCTAAGATACAAAATTTAGTGACAATAGTTTTGACACACCTAGTGGGACCAAGGTCTAAGATAGTGGCAAGAATATTGGTGTGTCTTTCCTTTAATCATCTTTTATAAGAAAGAAAGATAACACCAATGGTAACTCTGAATGAAATATTCTAGTTATAAGCATCCTACATATCTTTTATTCAAGGTTTTGATTAGTTATTGTATTTTATTTGACCCATGAGTTTTATATGGATGGATATTGTGAGAACCCTTACTATGCACTTCCCTATCAACCTTATTATAATCCATGTTACACCCCTCAACAACCCTATTTTTTATTAGTCTCATGAGTCATGGCAGCCTTATAGTCATCCTAGCCCTTATCCATATGAACATCATGTTGTTGAGTAGCCTTATCAAGAAACCTATCAATATGTTTCTCCCTATCAACCCCAATACAACTCCTATCAACCTTATCATGATTCATATCAAGCTCAAGATGACTCTTGTCAATCTTGTCTTGAGGGATCAGATGACCTCATTAATTATAAAATAAGATACTCTAATGCAAGATGTGAATTCTTAAAAAATTATCTTAGGAAAATTGAAGATGTTAATAATCCTTACTATTACCCTCCTCATCCTCCATCAACCCCATCTCATATAAAATCCTTATTGGCACTCATGCTAAGCTTACTAGATAGTGAATGAGAACATGGGATGATGAATTTGATGTGATCCCTAACCATCTCATGGAATGGTTAAGAGATTTGGTTCAAGGTTGGATGGATGTGTGGGAGATGGTTGAAGAGGAAACTCAATGGGATATCAATGATAAGTTATACTAGGAAAAAAAGTGTTTATAATTCTCCATAAATAGACTAAGGATGTGGTAAATAAAAGGGTTTCAAAATAAGGTTATAGTTATTGAATATCCTCAAGGAGACTATGATTAAGGTGAAACTCTTGTTGAAGGAAGTGTGTTTACTATTAACTAACCCAACTTTTCATTTCCCTATAATCTCACTCAAGAAGCTTTCATTCCAAAATCCATTCTCAATCCCTCAATCACACTTCATACTCCATATCTAGCCCATGAGCCTAACCATCACCATCCTAACTCGTTCCTTATTTAAAGAGAACCCATTTTTTGACAAGTGAAGAGAAGAAATCTCAACCCATATCTGATAAAGAGGCTTCTTCAAGTGACTATGAAAAATAAATAACCATAAGACCCCCCTTGGTGAAGACAAATGCAATTACATCTTATTGAGTGAAGAGAAAGATGTTTAAGGTCTTGTTGCAGCTGTACAAAAGGAATTTGGTTAAATCATGAAGGTAAACATGTTTTAAAAAGACTCCATATCTACTAAGTTAATTTATTTCCATGATAAAGGAATCTTGAACATGATAGTCATGTGGAGGAAGATTATATGTGGTAAAATTTCAATGTCATAAGTTAAGAGTTTGAGAAATTGATTAAGTTTAATCCTCCTCCTAAGAAGTCCATACCTGATAATACATTTATTTATGATATTAAAAAGCATGAAATTGAGTGTCTTATGAATCATAAATGATAAATTCTTGTTAAGAATGAAGGTGATCATCTAGTTACTATCTAAGAGGTTGCATTCCTAAAGAAGTCTAGTGAAACCAAGGAAGATATGTTTGTGTTTTAGAATTCAATACTTAAACATGATATTGAACCACTCTTATATGTATTGTAAAAGAAGAATAGTAATTTTTATGATCTCATAAATCAATAAAATCATGACCAATAAAATAAAGTTGAAGAGATGGTGGTTCTCAAAGACAAAGAGACCAAGGATGATTGGCAGTAACAAATGAATCAAGATATTGAAGAATTTTTCCATGTTGAGGACCATGTACATAAGAAGATAGATTAAAATTTCTCCATGAAGGAAAATGATCAATATTGAGTGGACTCTACAAATCTTCTTGATGATCTTGAGTAACTCATAGCTAAGAAGAAGCCTGACCTTATTGAGAGCACCATGGAATTCAAAAAGGTATGCCTTATTGAAACACCATTGGAAGTTGTAATTGAGGAGTCTTATGAGAAGGTTGAGTATATTTAAATTCAAGATGATTTCACCTCCATAGGTGATATACTTGTAGTTACCTTGATTTCATTAAGCATTACAATAAGGAGATTGGAAAACATCATGAAGGAGTTGGAGATACAAGTGCCAAGGCCTAAGAGACAACATGCCTCATTCACTCCATTTCATGAAGAAATAAAATTTTCAAGATTACACTTTAATCTAGGAGGAAGATATTAATTTATGTTATTTTTTATTTAAGATAGTTTATTTGGGTTTGTTGTGTCTTTCATAAGTGCTCATTAAGCACAAGTGTTTATTTGTTATCTTGTCTTGTCTTATGTGTTTTAGTTTATCATTTTATGTGTTATTTTTTGTGGTTTGGTGTATTTTAAAATGAAAATAAGTATACAATAAGTGTATAATTGAATCCATAACCCAATAGATAGGAATAGGCTATCGATATTTGGCATAACAAGTATACCAACCCTAGAAATTACCAAAGATGTTGACTAATTTGACCCCTAGATCAAATTAATTCATACCCATAAAAATGAAAAGTTTTTAATATGTCATTATGGGTGTGTTTATTCCATCATGGTCCTATTCATTTCATGCCAATTAACATGTTTAAATCTTGTAATATTTGCCTAGTCTTCCTAAAGTCACTTTATGTCCCCTTTTTGTGTCATTTAATGACTTGTATAGGTTTCTCATGGAATAAAAATGTGTCAAAAGGTACTTAAATGTGTATGATGCTTAGGTATGTTATTATAACTATTTTTAATAGAAAATTTGGAAGGTGCAATGTTGACAAGAGAAAAAAGGCTTTCAAAAGGTCATTTTCAAGCAAGTGTAATTAAGAATCAGGTTAACATTTTCAAGCAAGTGTTAAATGAAGAATCAGGTTAAATACCATATTGGTGACTAATGCTTCATGAACAAACATTAAGAAGACAAGGTGCGTAGAAAGAGGTTTCAAATCCCATTACCTTGTAAAATTAAGAGGCTTCACTATAAATTTGGATTCTTTATTAGAGGATGGATATAAAATAAGTGTGATATGGATATGAGGTGTACTATAGTGC
Source organism: Torreya grandis (assembly GCA_037957365.1). Classification (NCBI taxonomy): domain Eukaryota; kingdom Viridiplantae; phylum Streptophyta; class Pinopsida; order Cupressales; family Taxaceae; genus Torreya; species Torreya grandis. The sequence continues at coordinate 897,368 of JARHVA010002691.1, forward strand.
TCCTACATTGTTTCATATTATAATTAAAAATTCAAAAGCCTCATCTTCCTTTCATATGCCATAATTCTACCTCTTTTGGTGATGGACTCTAATATGGCCAACATGTACTTTCAAGGTTTATGAATTTACATTAAATGTAAAGGTCGTGGATGGATGTCACTACCATGGATGATCTTAACACAATGGTCTAACTCATATATATATATATTTGATAAGTCTAAGCCTTGATGGTTTATTATCATTTTCATAGTGTGAAAGAAGCTGATACATAGACATGGGTTGTTGATTATAGGATATCCATGTTTTGGAGGATCTCATGGCTCATTGAATAGCTAAAGATAGATTCATAGTTTTTGAGAATGGATTTTAATTATTTGGATTCCTCCACTAAATCTTATCCTAAGATGATTGTATCAATAGAAAATTGTTCATGGCTGACCAATTTATTTTTAAGTGTTATCGATATTCCTTTGATCAGACCTTGCATACGAGCCTTTGTTAAGCTTCTTCCCAAGGTTCCTACCACTATGATGAAAATATAGTGGGAGAGAGAGTCCCCTTATCTTAGACCTCAAAAATTTGATAAAAACCTTTAAGGCCTCCATTAAAGATTAAAAATAATTTAGGGTCAGTAATGTAATTCCATATGATTTTCCTTAGGTCCTGGTTGAATCCTAATTTCTCAAGGATTTTCATTAAGAAATTATAGGAAACTTGATCATATGATTTATTCATGTCAAGTCTAATAAACAAACATTGTCTTGGGGAACTAGACATAGAGTGGATGTATTCATGCACCAAGATGGTCTCATCTGTTATTTGTCTCTCAGCCATGAATGCACCCTATTGTTCTCTAATAACTTTATCTAGAATGCATTACATTCTTTTCACCAATATGACTGACCAAATTTCATAAGTTGTATTACGTAGGCTGATTGGGTGGAAATATTTTACATTGTTTGCTACTAGATATTTTGGAATAAGGACCAAACAAATATTATTCATTTCTCTTAGAATAGTTATATATTGGAATAAATCACTCATTACTCCATTAACTTTGGTCTAGACAATATCCCAATTTTTTTGAAAGAATAAGGGGGGGATCCATCAAGACTTGGGGTCTTGAATCCATCCATCTCAAGCATGACATTTTTTACCACTTATTTTGATGGGGTTTTGATAAGAGTAGAATTGTTAAGATAAAAAATAACCTTATTAAAGTTAGTCAAAGTACAGTCAACCAACTGCTCATCAAAGGGACCTTCTTTCATGAGTAGATTTTTGAAGAAATTTATTATGTGGCAAGATATCTCCTAATATTCTTTGCTAATATTTCCATTATCCATTTTCAATTGAGTTATTATATTCAAATTAATATGTTTGTCACTAAGTGATGGGAAAATTTGGTGTTTCTATCCCCTTCCTTTATCCAAGTGCACCTATATTTTTATCACCACAAAGTCTCTTCCCTTACCTCTAAGTTATGTATTTGGCACAAAATTTATTTTTCCTTTTGGTATTTATTTTCATTATTACCTTCCAAGGCTGAAATTTCTTTAATTACCATTAATTCATCTTCCAAATTCTTTTTTCTAGGAAAATGTCACCAAAGATTTCTTTGTTCCATATTTTTAGCTTTGTTTTGAGGAAGTTTAGTTTTTTGGTAAAAATATATATATCAATACTTGATAAGGGTTATTTACACCATTACTTTAGAGATTCTATCAAGTTTTGGTGGTGGAGCCACATGCTTTCAAATCCAAAAAGAATGTTCTTTGATTTTGAAATTTTTTCTCCTTCAAACACTAGGGGATTGTGATCAGAACCAATTCTAGGTAAGGAGGAGGGACTATTGGTGAATTGGATGTCCCAATTTAAGGGGATTAGAACCCTATCAAGGTATACCTAAATCAAATTATATCCCATACTCCTATTTGTCCAAGTAAATGGGTTGCCTTTTAGGTCCACATACACTAGACCTACTCTTCAGATGAAATCATTAAAATCTAGCATGCTTTCAGTGAGGTTTATTAGTCCCCCTCTTTTTTCCTTGAGAGTAAGTAGGGTATTAAATTCACTAGTTACTATCCAATTCCATATTTTATAGGCCATCTAGAAAGAGAGGAGGTCTTCCCATAGTCTATTTTGAAAATTTTTGTAGTTTGGGGCATACATGTTGGATAGAACCCATTCCTCAATGTTGTCTAAATATCTAAATAGAAAATAAATTTGATCACTAGTCTTCTAAAATATAATGCCTTCTAGATTTTATAGATTTTAAAAGACTATAAGACCTCCCAAGGCTCTTTTGGTGGAAACTACACTTACCTTCCTCTAAACTTTATTAACACATAAACTTAATGCATTTTTAGACATTTTGGTTTCATGTACAAGTAACCTTATTGGACGAATTATTTTTGTAATATTGTAGAGGGTCTTATATTTTATTAGGTTGTTTAACCCTCTAACATTACATGTAACTAACTTCATTTCTTATCCCTAATTATTTTGAGAGTTTTTTAGGAATGATTTATAATTTATTTTATTATTTTAATATTTTGTGTGACCATTTAGGGAGATATACCAACTAGTTTTGGGATGACAACAATATTAGTTTTCTTTCTCCTATTTCTATTCTTAGAAATTATGGTGAACCCCTCATCCTATATTTCATCTAGAGTTGTTGATTTACTCAAAGAGAATTATCCATTATCTTTGGATGGATTTAAGATCTTCAAAGGGGAAGATATTAGGTCATCCTTAGAGAGAGGCCTATTTTCACTATTCAAGGAAACAAAAAGTAGACTTTTATGAGATAAGGCTTGAGCTACCTCTCATAAGGTTCCAAGTCTTCAAATAAGGCCCTTTAGAAAGAACCTTAATACAATCTTCTTGTAAAGATAATTAATTAGGAAAAACACTTTGGCCAAGGTGACCACCTCCAAGTGTCCTTTAAGTTTCCATTTTATGTTATACCAACTACAAAATGAATCTATGTTCAATTAAAATTTATTTACCATTTCCAAAATATATTTATCTAATTCCATATCATCCAATTCCATCACAATATCATGAACAATAATGCTAACCTCATTGTTTTCTACCACCAAGAATATTTGGAGGTCCGATTGTTCATGGCCCACCAAGATTTTAAATTTTACTCTATCCACACAAGATAGTGGGGGCATGCTGGGGGAATGTGAAACATTTGTAGCCTATTATTTATCAAGTTTTTCATCCAACATATAAGTAAAATATGACTCTTTTGGGCCTTTATCCACCCTAGGATTACTGTGATGAGCATCATGTGCAGTAGCATTAACTTTTGAGCAATCATTGTTACTCAGATTACTATGTCTTAGATTTATACTAGTGTCCTTAGAGACAATCTAGTTTTCTAACTCAAATATAAATTTAAAAATTTTAGGATCTTTTGTTTCTTTTCCTCTACCCTCCTCACTCTCCATGCTTAATTTAATCTCTAATCAAAAGTGATGCTCTTAGTGTTATGACTGATGGGATTCACTTCATTTCTATTTTTAGAATTGGTATATTTTATATTTTTAAGTTTTTTGTAAGGATATTCAATTTATTTATTAATTTAATTATTTTTCTTGTCACTTTTGGACACATTCCAATGTTTTCCTAAAAAATATATGGAACTGCCAATTCACTATAGTTTATTGTATTTCATTATTTCAGTACTTAGTTGACTATAAAACATTATCTAGTCATTAAAAAAGAGGTGGGGTGCAGTTTATTCATTATATAACTAATATTAAACTTAATTTAAATTTATTTTCTATAATTAGTTTAGCTTGCGCACTTAGGTTGATTAAGATGTCTTATTAATTACATGTTTGACTTTACTATTAAATAGGCTTCTTGCATGATGTCTAAATATTTATAGTAAATTAAAATAATTTTATTTATTATAAATTTATTTGGGTTAGTTTATTTTCATTTAAATTAGAGGTATATGAGTTATTTATGATATTTTTACTTTTATACTTTACTTGTATTGCATGTTTCCTTATAACTAGTTCAATATAGGTTTCTTTGTTTAGTAAAATTGCACACAAAGGTAGGGTGGTGCATTAATTAGAATTGATAAGTTTTTTATATGTTTTATCTCTAACACCATTGAAGATATACATTAATTTATACCAATAATCATATGTTTTAAAATTTAAATCTATTTAGTACATCTTTTGATCAATGATATCACACATAACACAAATAGTTTGACATATAGTAATTCTAGGATAGTTTTGTTCATACATAGTTTAAATTTTAGAGTGAAAAGAATTGATTTTCACTCCACCAAGTCATTAAAAACCCAAATTAATTTTTTAAGGTTTTATTTTTTTTTAAACACTTATAACACTCACTTGTAAAATAATTTTTTGTCATAGATATGACCTTAGAGGTACTGTAATTATTTCCTAAATATTTGTAACAAAGGTATTATTGTTTAAAATGGGTTTAATTATATTTTAAAAAAATGGTTTATCAAAGTCACAAATCCATTACCCTTGGAATATAAAAAATAGAAAAATATCAAGAAGAAAGGAGAGGGGGGATAAAATAGAATAAGTTGTGGGTTGAGCCCAAATGAATGAATTTTGAGACAATTTATGATAAGGCATTATGACTAACTTATATTTTGATCCTCCATTTCACCCTATATCTAATTTTTCCATTAATGGATTATTAGAGGTGATTTTTTTTATATTTTTAATTAATTTAGAATTACTTCAAAGAGACAATTTTGTAAGAGAGGAAATATAACACTTATCCAAAAAAAACAAATAACTTTACAACTATCCATTGATTGAGAAATGATTTTATTCACTTTAATTCCTCTAATTTTTTTTTTTTTTTTTAAAAAAAATTTGGATACCATGGAAAATCAATTTGTAAATGTAACCAAGTGAATAATGTCTAATTAGAACCTTACTATGAATTTAATGCCTTGTATGATTCTTCATCCACATTATGTTATCTAGAATAGGGTAAATTGTAGTGCCAAATTTTCATTTATTTATGAATATTCTAGTTTTAAAAATTGGTATTTGGTGATTTTGTTTTGGCAAGGGGGTAGTGAATAACGTGGATTCACCTAAATTATCTAGATGCAAGTTATTTTTTTAAGTTAGCTCTCTTAATACTTAAAATAAAATTCATAATTATAAATATATTCATGTACTAAGTTGAAAGTGAATCTGAGTACATTTTCCACTATATGTACTATATAATCTTCTGATGACTAAACTTCTAATGCATACCTACATTATTGTAACCCATTAGTGCAAGTGTTATCCACCAGCATTGTTGATGCCTATCTCCAACTATGTCTCATGTTGTCATCTATTTTGGACTCTATCATTCATGTCACTCAATAGCATCTATGTCATTTGACAACATCTATACATAATTTGGTTATGTTTTTGAATCATCGGTATAATTTGAGAAGTCACCACTTGCATTGAATAGCTAAAACATATAGGCTATGGGGTAAAGGAAAAAAGGACATTAAAAACATACATGAGCCCAAATACAATTGAATATTTTTATTTCTATCAAAGAGTTATGCAATTTAAAAACAAAAACCATCTCAATTCGAGTCTATATAAAAAATGTTATGGCCTCTAAAAGTTGGTAGAACTTACATTGCAATAGGTAGTGGATGATAACAAGTTATTGGTGGATGACATAAAAATTGTTGTCATCCACCAACAACTTGATATCATCTACTAGCATGTTTTTTCATTTTCTAGAAATTTTTTGTTATCTACCAGTAATAGATTACATTTTCTAGTTGTTATAATGTTATTTCTACCAACTTCTAGAGGCCATAAATTTTGCATACAAACTCAAATTGAGTTTTTTTTTTTAAAATACTACATACCTCATTGAGGGGAATCCAAATATGTAATTATATTTATGTTTATGGAATTTTTTTATGCTAGTAAGAGCCAAAGTCTACCAACAACAACTGGCATTTTCTAGTAATAACATGTCAATAAGCATTCATACAACTACACATCAATGTTTATAGAAACATCTATCACCATCATGCCCATGAAGATGCATGTCAGTATATATTCTAAACCTCGCCCATTTGTTTATTTTAATTCACTTATTCAACTATACAACTTCTTCTTAATTTTGTCATACATTCAAAACACATTATTAGAGTTTCAAAAAAAAACCCAAGCTCATTTCTATATGGGCCACTAAAATTTAACATGTCTCCAGATGATTCCCTTTATCAACCCTTACAAACATGGATCTCCCTTTCAATTCTATACTTTATAATTTTCCTAATTTATATTTGGTTTGTGTTTGACAAATATATTTCTTTTGCCAGTAAACCCTATTTATTTCTTTTATAATTTTTAATGTGAATGTAAATCTAACTTTTTTTACTCTCAAACAAATACAAGTTATAGAATAGGGATTAAACCTATATGGTTTAATATTTTTTATAAGATGTAAGCCTCTAATGTATGAACTCATTATTGTGTTATATGTTATGATTTTTTTTTTTGGTTCCCATGTGGAGAAAACCTAGTTTTCATGGCAGAATAATAAAGCATGCTCTCTCTCATTCATTTCTTTGTGTATTAATTTATTGCACTATTATTTTATTTTAGTGGTTATTTCACATAAGAAATTAACTAACCTAAAATATCTTATATTTAAATAAATAAATATAAACTTTTTATTAGTTTCAATAATAATTCTCAATCATAAAATATTTCTAGCAACCACATCCTAATTTAAGAATTAAATTTTAAGATGTCAGTTTCAATGATAATTCATATGGATGGAAAAAAAATCATTCATTTCATAAAGAATATAAATAAAAAATTAAAAAAAACATATCATACACAACCAAAAGAAAACTTCAATAAACATTACCTATAATATATGCACACCAAAATTACAAAGCCAACCCAGATTCGTAAACTCATAGTTAGAAAACCCATGTGTGTTGTGACATTTTTTGTTGTTTTATTTTTTGTAATGGAAAAAAATTATTTTAAAAATAACGAGATTTGTTTTTTTGAAATATTTTTGGTATAATGTATATTTTTTCATCAATACATTGATCAATATTATTTACGTTCTAGGTATTTATCCCAATTCATTTATTTTCTAATGTGTTTCATTTTCTAAATTTTTATCAAAACCTTAATGAATATTTTGATAGACTCACCATTAATTTTTAACATTTTTTTTTTTGATATGAGTTTGTTTATATTTATTTAAATATTTATAGCAAATAAATACAAAGTTATTTCCCATTGAGATAATTTTATTTAGATTCATATTCATTTTTATTATTTTTTTGTTTGAGAAAAAGTGTATAATGACTTTATTTTCAACCAAATCCTTAGTGTTATTATTTTTTTAATATTTATGATGCCATTGATAGTAATTTAGAAGTTCTTAAGGCAGAACTTTTTTTTTTGTAGAACATTATGCTAGTACTTATGATATAGTTGAAGGTAATAAGACTAGTCAAATTTTCAACATATGGCTACTAATAATATAAAAGATGATGCTACTAATTTTTTATATTTTCAGCAATGAAATAAGTCAATAATTTCATAAGTAGACCATAAAGCTTCTTTTGAAAAAAAATCCTTTGGTGATGATTAAAAAATTAAATGAAATGAGAATCTCATTTCGTACCATCTTCATGCTCATCCCTCTAGCTATTATGTCAATGTTCTTGTACCAAAATTTTATATTATTTCTACTCTTAAATATGGAAAACATGATTCAAAATATATAGTAATTTATAGATTAATTACAAGTCTCACATAGAAAACTTTAATTGACACAATTTAATTGTTTTAAAATTGATCCTAAACTTTATCCTTGGTATGAACAATTAATGGATGGAGAGTATGCAAAAAATATTATATATGCTTTATGTAGATGAAGATGGAAATATTATGTTACACCATACCTGATTTTATAAAACCAAATCTCTATTAAATTTGACTGATTTGTAATAATTTCATGAAAAAATAGATAAGAATGTTTGAGTGGTTTAAAAAGGGTATTACATTGGATCTAGTTTAGACATTGCCCCATTGGAGAGATTAGGTTATTTTTTCAAATTTGATAGGAATAAATTTATTTGTTTAAAGGGGAATTTAATATGAATCTCAAATATAGTCCATTTTACCATAAATTCAATCATGTATGTATGTATTTATTATAAAATAATTCATGGTTTTTCTAACGAAGCCTCAATTAGCATTCCATATCACATATAAGTTGTAGTTTTTAGTAAAGATTTCCACTAGACAAATGTTTCTTGGGAAATAATTTTTTGATTCACCAATACATTATTAGTAAAGGTCACAAATTTATTGAAGGTGTTAATTTACCTTTTCATGAGGTGGTCTACAAAAAATAAGGGTTAGTGGTACCAACTAAAATCATTTGTGGTAAATTTTTTTTTATGTTATACTTCATTTTTTATTTCATAGATTCTAATTTATTATTGATTTTTATGTAATATTCATATCAATGAATTGATTAATGTTATGTGCATTTTTTTGTTGGAAGTTTATCTATTTTTTTTATTCTATCTCAATTATAAGTTTGGATCTAATGAGTCATATTATGGGAACATTCTTTTCTCACTTTTACACTACCATTGATAAAAATCACATAGATTTCCATCTTCTTATAATGAAATATGATGATATCATCATCACTAATAGATTAGTTACCTACAAAAATTATGGTATACATAATGCATTAAAATACATATAAGTTTTTTAACCTCATAGAGTGCATCATCACAATATTCATTGTTTATCAGATAATTTTTTTAACCACCTTAATTTCCATGACATGATTCATAGTGAAACTTTTATGAAAATGCAATATTTAAATGAAATTTTCATGGTTAATATTAAATTATTCCTATGAATTATATGACATATAGTATTTTTAGTTATATTAAATCACTGGAGTTCACTTTTTAAGGTTATGAAAATTATAAGTTTTCTATACATGGCCAACATTCCATTGTAGATTTCATACAACTTCAAGTTTCAAAAATCATATCCAACATTATAGTGATTATTATATGGAACCATCACTAAAATTTAAATCAATTCATGAGAGTTTGAAACCTCATGTTATGGTTTAATTTTATTGGATTTTGACTAATTAGACCCATCTTATATTCAATATGGACTAGGAATGAGGGCCGTTATCCCCCATTTAGACGTGTAATGAAAATATTTAATACTAGATGATTTCATACATATTTTATTATTTTGAATAAATTTTTACCATAGATAGAGATATAAATTTATCATATTACATTATTAATGTATTTAATTCATTACAATAGTTTATATAAAGCAATTTTAAAATATCCCTTTTTAATGAACTATAATGCTTTATCTTGAAGATTTATTTAAGTATGGTGACAATTTAGGCATTTTATTATTGATATTAGATTTATTTTATTTGGTTTTTTAAGTTTATAGGAATATTATTTAATTCATTATGTTGTAAATTAGTGTTTTGGTCACTTTAAACACATTCTAGTGATTTCCAAAAAAAAAAATTGAAATTATCAGTTAACTCCAATTCATTGTATAAATACTCAAAAGCGTTTCCAAGAGGTGGGGCACAATATTAGTCTTATTTAAATGAAATGAAATTTTATTTAATTAAATTCATATTATATATATAATTTTTTCCATATTTTGATACATTGAATGATTTTTTTATTTTTTTAACAAGGCTTCATGCATGTTGACCATGTCTTGAACATGAATCAACCTTGATTGCTTTAGTATTAATTTTAGTCTACTTTCATTTGTCTTAGAGTATATTTTTAAAAATATAATTATATATTACTTATTTTTTAATCAAAATTATTAATTTAGTTTTTAATTTATGATTTTCTTGAAATAAATTCTCATGCAAGATATCTTTTAATAAGTTTATTTTAAGCCTTATTTATTAACAAAGATCTATGCACAAGGGTACTAAAATTATTAAGTTTGGAAATTATTTTTGAATATTGTGACAATATATTATTTTTTATATAAATATTCATAAAATAATACTATAATTCATCTATTTCTAGTTTTGAAGTTATTCAATACAAGTTTTAGCCTTTAATCTCACTTACAACATAACTAGTTTAATAGGTAGTAATTTCAGAATAGATTGGTTGATATATAACTTCACTTTTAGAGAGAAACAATGATTATTTTTAATCCATAAAACCATTAAAAACCCTAATTTAGAATCATATACACTTTTAATAAAGGTTCAAAAGGTTTTTTAGGCCATTATTAGAAGAAATAATGGCTTAAGTGAATTTTACTTGCATAAGTATTCATGTTTCAAAGATGAAAAATTCAAGTATTGGAGAGATCAGTTGAAAATAATTATTAGGTTGGAAGAATTTTTGAATAGTTTTATCTAAGGGTACACACGACCTCAATATTACCTTGACACAAGATCAAAAACTAAGAAAAAAATATGAATAAAAGGTAGATGCACAAGTTTTATTCTATATTCAAAGTTAAATAGACCAAGCATTTATCCAAGAATTACATGATGCAATAATTCTCATGATGCATGGAATACCTTGGGTACTTCATATCAAGGATTTATTAAGGTAAGATAATAAAAAATTAAAATCCTTATAATTAATTTTTAGAATTTTATAATGTCATTTTCTGAACAAAGATATTATTGCATAAGGGTAAAGAATTTAGTTTTTAAAATGAGGGTTTATGAAGAAACTATACAAGATAGTATTATGTAAGAAAAAATTTGAGATATTTAACCCAAATATGGCTGAATATTTTGATCACTATTGAAGAGTGTGAATAAAGGAAAACTATAAGTGTTGATTATTTAATAGATTCTTTTTTGTCTCATTAAGATAATATGAGACTATATGCATGAGATCTAGAACTTGATATAGAACAGGCACTCGAAAATAAGGCAAGTTATTAAAATACCAAAGAGGTAAATAAAAATTAGAAGAAATGAATTTTTAAAAACTAAAATTAAATTGGAAATTTGAAACTAAATTCAAAATTAAGAACAAGAAATAATTTACTTGTCATTATTACAAAAAACTAGGACTCCTGATTAAAGATTGTAGGATATTATCAGCTAATAATCAAACTAATCACGAGATAGAAGAAAAAGCTTTTCAATATGAAAAAAAATGAGTTTAAATAACACTAAAATTATTAACTCACATGAATTTTAGGAAAATATAATGGAATCAATATTTTTTTTCTTGATTCAAGTTGCTCAAATCACATGATAAGTCAAAAAGATGATTTCACCAAGTTAGATGATCCTTCAAAATCCAATTGAAATTAGGAAATGGAAATTCATCCAAGTTGAAGGAAATATAAAAATTAAAATAAATATAAATCAAGATTAAAAATTAACAAGTGAAGTGGGTCAGCCTATTGAATATGATTTTGAGTGTTCATAAAGTTCTACACATATTTCTAATTAAAAAACAAAATACCAGTTGTTTGTAATAGTCTAGTTATCCATCTACACCTACATCAATTAAGAATAGATATTTGTTGAGTCCTCATCCGTCCAATCAGATGTTGGATTATAATTAATATATGAGGACCACAAGGATACAACATCAAAAAAGAAATTTTTTTTATGATGCTTATTATGAAAATACTATGTTTATATTATCATATGTGGCTAGTGAACTTAGAAGCTATACAAAATCTAGTCAAAAGAAATAATGGGTTGGTGCTATGAAATTAGAGGTAGATTACTTTAATATGAATGATACATGGAATTTATTTTATTATACTTTAAATAAATATGTCATTGGTACAAATTGGGTCTACAATACCAAGATTAAAAGAGATGGAAAATTTAAAAAGCTAAAAGCTATAGTAATTGCAAAAGGATTGACACAAACATATGGGGTTGACTATGAGTAAACCTATGCACCTATGAGGAAACATATGAACATGTGGCACATAAATATAATATAATACTAATAATTTTTCTATGTGTTCATAAAGGATGTAAAATACAACAAATGGACGTCAAAAGTGCATTCCTAAATGGAGTGATTAAAAAATAAGTATATGTTGGGTAGCCACAAGGTTTTGAGGTAAAGGGTAAATAATTTTGGGTATATAATTTGAAGAAGGCTCTTTATGGGATGAATCAAGATCCAATATCTTGATACTCAATAATTTATATCTATTTATTGGATAAATCATTGGTAATAAGTAAAAAATGAGCCATACAAGCATCTAGTTATAATGTTTATTATGTTTATCTCTATGTAGATGAATTGATATTTAGAGGTAGCTATGAATATGTTAAATAGCTTCAAGGAAGATATGAAATAATAGTTTTATATGAATGGTATTTAAATTATAAGTTACTTTCTTGGCATGGAATTTCATCATCATAAATAGGAAGTATTCATTTTTTAAGCTAGGTATGCCTAAGGCATTCTAAAGAAGTAAAATTTTAAGATTAGAAACCCACATACACTTCAATTGTAAGTGGATAAAATATCTTGAGGGAGGATACAAATAATTTATCTAATTAAAATAATTTTATAATTATGGTTTAAGGTTTTATATTTCTCATTATCACTAGAAATAATATCAGATATGGTGTTTCACTACTAGATTTATAGGTAAATAGTCGATCAAGTATTTGCAAATAGTGAAGATAATTTTTAGATATGTCAAAATTATTTATAACCATGGTAATAATTTCAAACCATAAATTTCATTATGTATCAGTATATACATATATTAATATTTAGAATGATCTCTGAATGGTAGGAAGTCAACTTTAGGTTATTGCTTCACACTTGGAAGTGGGTTAGTTTATTATTAGTAGAGGTTCATAGAAACCCCATTATAACATGATACTATAAGGATGAATATGTGAAGTGAAAAGGAAGTGTAAAAAAAAAACTTAGACTAAACCTAGCTATTCAAAATTTAAAGTATATATATTTATTCATGGAATTCAAACTTAATAAGTAAAAAACATGTAGAATAATTTACATGATTAATAGATTCAATAAAATAGAGCATTCATTGCACATAGAAAAATTATAAAAGACACTTTGATAGGAACCATTTCAAAACTTTATATTAATCTCTATCACATTAGAACCATTTTATAATACCACTAATAATTATATATAAAGTTTTACAAGGTTTTTTCATTTCATATTCTAGCATTTTGCTACATCTAAAGCAAAGACTTTTTATATTTTATAAACTATTTTTATGATTTAAAGTGTAGAATACATTAAAAAAATAGATAAAAAATAAAAAATAGTGTGATCCAAACACATTTACAACAATTACACTTTGTTATTTCTGTAACCCTTTTCAACTCCCAACACTTTCCTAGACATAAACATTTATCTCATCTCAAGACAAGGTCATAGAAAATGTTCCCTATGATGAAGCTGAAATCTTTGATTGTCATGAGAAATGAAATGAAAAAATAATTCTGGTAATCACTCAAGTTTTTGTTTACTAGTTTTCACCCCTTATGCACTACTTAGCCACTCTTTCATACATTCAGCTAAGTAGCATGCTAGTCTACCACCCTTGCAAGTTTTTAATAGACTAGCCTAACCAAGTGGCTACCATTTAAAAGTTTTCAACCAACCTAGCCCTACTCTTAATGCTTAATTCCAACCTATTAAATTTTGAAAAAATTCTTCAAACTTGAAAAATTGGAAGTGTGTTCAATACCTACTAAAAAGGTTGTGGCATGCTATACATTAACTAAATTAGTGGGTGTTGTGATGTTGGTTATACTTGAGATGTGTAAAAAGAATTTGAAGATATATAACATAGTGGTAGAGGAGGTTATTATTGTTTGATCACTAGATATAAAATCATGTCCATATTCCTCTAATGAAATATATGTTTTCATTAGTTAGGAGGAATTAACTATGTATCTTTAACAAGTTGTACAATGGAGCTATCCAAATATGATAAATCACGTTTGAAAATTTTTAATCAGTGAGAACATCTTACACCATAGTGAGAATTATGCGTGATGGGAATTTGGAGACCATCATATTATGAATGTCTTTATCTTATATAATGGTTATTATTACCGAATTATTTAACACTTTGAGCTTGATATCTTTCTATAGATCCTCTAACTGATCAACATGTCTTCATGTTTGAACTCTAAAAAATGTGCTTCATAGGATCTCATTTTTCCATGTCTACATCTTTTTCATGACACTATCATGTAATTGAATCAATTGATTGAGTGAAATTTTAATTTTTATATAGGTATCCAAATGATCTTCCATCACTACTTTGTCTTTTTCTTCTTTATTAAACTATAGTTTGGCTGAAAATAAAGAATTGGTGAGATGATGCTTCAAATCAAGCATGCCTTGTACAATATACTTGGATTGAAATGAAGTTTTATCCAAGACTTGTTCATATTATTCTAAGAGATAAAAAATTACCTTTATCTCCACTTTGATATTCCACCCTTGAGTGTAAAGTTGTTTTAGCTTATGCAAAATAAGTCATTTCTTTATTAGTTATGACAGGAGAGCTAAAAATTGCTTCTCTTCTGACATCCCTTGGTTACCCAAGAATTGGGTGACCAACATAGGGGGATTGTTTTCAATGAGATCACATGCATTGGTGAACTAAATGTGAAGACATATGTTGTCCTTCCAAAGTTATGAGACTTCATGATTCAATGTTAAAGCCTTATACATAGTTGACTATTAAAAGGTAGTTGTACCTTCAATCTACTTAGTGAATAGATGTTAGGAAACATAAATAGATGATTTTTTCACTATTTTATCCAAAATCAAAGTGGAATTTTCATATATCACAAGTTTTTTGCTTATCTATGCCATGGGAAGATAAAATATTGTGTGATGCATAGGTGATGCAGAGACATCTCATAGCCTTTGGCTAGATATTTGGGGCTTGTATTGAGGTTCCTCATCTTGTACACCTCCCTATGTAGATTATGATCCTTGAGATGTTTATAATGAATAATGGGTCTTGTTTCTTCTCACTATCTTTGTGGTCTCTACTGCTTTCTTTTTTGTGACTTCTAACTATGTTGTGTGCTCTACTTGTGCCTTAGATTTTTCTTGTGCATCAGACTTAGATTTAAATTTTGACTCACCCTTATCTTTTTCATCTTAATCCTCAACCTATCTTTTTTATTAATCATCATATATGTGTAATGTTTATTTAGTATTTTTCTCTTTTTATCCTTGTAATTTCTTATAATACATCTCTCTTCTGTTGCATCACCTACGCTTCTTGATTACATTTTTATTTTTGATTCTTTACTTCTTCTTATTTATTATTCACCTCCACTTCTTTGACCCTTTTATTTTTTGCCTCAGCTTCATCACCCTTTTTCCTTCATTCATCCTCTTCTACTTAGTTATTCAATTGTTCTTCCTCCTTAGCAGCCTTGCATTTTTCATCTTCCTTCTTCTTCCTCTCTACCTTTTTATCCTTATTTATAGCCACCTATTGTACCTTTTATTCTTGTTGTTTCTCTTAGGGATTAGATTTTATATTTTAGGTATTTACTGAAAGGTAAATATTAATTAGTTATTATTTGGTAATAGTTAGTTATAAAGATATAATTATATAATAATCTAAAGATAATAGATTAATATATTTTATTATTGAGATATATTGCTATGAGTTACAAAATATATCATATATAGGTTTACATAATCATAGGGATGAGAAAATGATGGAGAAATTATAGGAATCATATTACTATATATTTGTAATGTGTCTTGAATGA
The DNA here is from genome assembly GCA_037957365.1 of Torreya grandis. Lineage (NCBI taxonomy): Eukaryota > Viridiplantae > Streptophyta > Pinopsida > Cupressales > Taxaceae > Torreya > Torreya grandis. Next base: position 913,226 of record JARHVA010002691.1, read on the forward strand.
TTAATCAATATAGTAGAATATTATTAAGTGATTGAAATTTCTTGTGTACACTACAAACTTACTTGTGTTCATCTCTTTGAATTCATAATAGTGGTATTAGAGAAGGAAAATTATATAATAAATATGTGGAGGGGTAGATTCGATGCAAGATATGGTTACCCTATAAGATGAGAGATCAAGTTATGCGTAGAGTGTGTTTATTTTGATATGCATAGTTTTATTTTTGTAAATCTTGAAGTTATTTTGGAGATATTAAGGTAATTGGTGCTCTAAGAACATATTAATTCTATTGTACTACTTTACATTAGCTTCAACACTTGGTTCAATCCTTCAGTTGAGTCTCCTCACTTAGCCTATAGACCTTTTTATACATTTTAAGCAATTAATCTACAATAAATTTGTTGATAGATGTCTCAAATAAACTACAATCTATAGATAAAGTGTAGATTATCATTATTTTGAAGCATCACTTGGTGATCTCAATCAGAACAAATTATTCTATTCTCATATAGGATTCTGAGGAGAAGCTGAACCTGAAGAGTTATTCTATTTTATCTAATGGTTACAAGAGTAAACTAGATCTGGTGTGATTTTATCTTCTTTTGACCTAAGCATAAAATATCTATTATCATTGGAACTAGGAGTAATATCATGTTAAAAGTGGGATTTTATGCCTATACTAAATATATATGAAGTAGATTCTATTCTCATGCTTCCTAAGAGCTTTGAAAAAAAGATCTCAAGGTTATCCCTTGTGCCTCTCTACTAATAAAACAATTTATCCCGTTTATTCTCAATGCATTGGGACTAAATTTGTTGAATCAACTATTTTGCATTGTTATTTCTTCACTGAAGGATTGTATTGATATTTAGTGTAACTATCATAATCAAATCTATGGAGTAAATGTGTGAATTAAGATTATTGTGTTTCTCAGCCTATCACCACATGACAACATAGAATTCTACGTAGGATCTCCTAAAGAGTTGATTGATTCATTTCAGTATTCTTTCTATGCTCAATCTAATTGTCATGCCAACATTTAGCTTTCATCTCCATGTAAATTATCTACTTTGTTCCACACATGGATGCATGTTTATAAAAATTATCATTATTAATTCAATGGTATATGCAAAAGTTTTACGTATTGTTTGTCTCTTAATATTTTTTTATTTTTTATTTGAAAAGTAGTCTTTATTATTGCCTTTTGAATATAGTTGTCATAGGTGAATATTATATTTTTTAACATGGATTTTTACTTGTTAGTATCATTTTATATTTAGGTGATTTTTTTAGTTTCTATAGTCATATAATAAGTCATTTTTATCAAAGAGAGTCAATTTAATTAATTGAGTGGTTGTTATCATTTAATCAGTGTCAAAATATTATTTATTGTCAAAATCCAAAAGTATCAAAATTGAGTCATTTTAATATTTTATGTCATCACATTTTTAAAGTTAAAAATATCTTATATGGATGCATTATTAGGAAACCCTGATGTCTTGAGTTGTATGTGTTAGTGGGAGAGTTTTGTCCTCAAAAATGGTTTGTAAGGGTTAATGTTCAAAGCCATATTTGTTAAGTAAGCAGTTTTTGATATTGGAGGTCTTTCAGTGACCTCTTTTCAGTCACTAATGATAGGGCCACACCAATGAAGTGGTGACATTTTGTGTTGTCTGTTATTTTTAGTTATGTGGATTTCACTTTTTTATTGTAGTGTGGTAGTTAAATGTGTTTTTTAGCGTTTGTGAAAAATAAGAATAGTTGTACCTATTCACTTATGAATGATATTCCCATGTAACACCTTTTGTATATGTACAATGGAGAATGTTGATCTAAAAGTCATTTTATCAATCATGATGAAAGGTTAGTTTTAAAACTATGAAAACCATTTTTTAAGGTTAGTTTTAAAACTATGAAAACCATTTTTTAAGGTTAGTAGTAAACCTGAGAAAACCATTTTGTAAGGCTAGTGGTGAACTTGAGAAAAGCATTTTGTGAAGTTATTAGTGAACCTATGATAACCATTTTATAAGAATATTGGTGAACCTAGAAAACCAATTGTAGATGTGTGTGAAGGAAGATATGTGCAATGGCACATGTATATAGATAAGATCACAAGTACATAGAGATGGCATGTTACAATAAAAAAATGAGATATATTGCACCATGTAAAAACTATGGGGGGAATGTTAGGGATTAGCTTTTACATTATGGGTATTTATCAAAAGGTAAATAGTAATTGGTTAGTTAGTATTTGGTAATAGCTATTTATTAAAATATTGTTGTATAATAATATTATGATAATAGATTAATATATTATATTATTAAGATATATTGTTATAAATTATAGAAATATATCATATATAGATTTGCATAATCATAGGGATGAGAAAATGATGGATAAATTATAGAAATCATATTCCTATATATTTGTAATGTGTCCCAAATGATTAATCAATATAGTAGAATATTATTATGTGATTAAAAATTTTTGTGTGCACTATCTTATTTGTGTTCAACTCTTTGAATTTACAATAGTTTCACCATGTCATCTTATTCTTGTTTTTGAGTTTATGTTTGTTCAATCAACTACTCAAACTATGGTGGGACTACCTCCACTACATCATGCATCGTAGTTGGTGAATGAAGTACTGAAAGCAAATCAAATGAAAATTTTGAATTGACCACAATACATCTTTGTGTTGAAGTCCTTTGTCTAGAATAAGGTGGAGGTGTGAGGTGGTTTTTTACTTTCTTGTAATCCCAAACCCTCTCTTTAGGTTTTTGATCAAGTCTTTGATATTGATAAGGTTATTATTGACCAAATTTAACCCCCAAGTCAAATTTGGGTCAAACCCTACTATTTTAAACTTTTAAATAAAGTTTCATATGTCTTATGGGGTCTCCTATTATCCTATATGTCCACTTATCCTTCCCCTAGTCCTTATTGAAGTCCATTCTCCTGGTACTAACCTAGTAAACAAAATTCAACATTGGTCAGCCATGGTCAAAGATGGTAAAGGGATCAAATTGTTTTTAAAGTGTTCTAAGATGGCCTTTAACATGTTTTAATGGGTTTTCATGTCATTAATTTATCTTTCACCTTTTTTCATAAAAAAAGGGTCATTTGGCAACATTTTTAGCTCAATTAATGACATGTATAGAGTTTTCCAAGCAAGAAATTGTCACCAAAATATGGATGAATGTGGAAGAGGATAGATAATGTTAGGATCTATTAGATGATAGTTAGAAATTAGTTATGATCAAGAAATGGTAGATTTCCCTAAAAATAGGATATTTTGGGTACTTATATGGACTTCCCAAGTCCATCATCAACTAAAAAAGTGGTAAGAGTAACTCTACACCTTCCATCATCCATTTTAATGCGTGGTTTTCAATAAAATGCAAAAAAATTCATCTACAACTTGGTTTCCTCCATTTTCACTTGTCCAACAATGAAGGAGCAACTTCATATACTTGGCATGGATAATACAGGTGAAATTGGGAGTATTTATTATGTGGGTTTATATTTCTCTAAGTGCACTTAATTTTCATAACAATAACCTGTGATTTGGTCCATCCTTCATAATGAATAATCAATTTGATCCTAGATAGTTTTTATGCATGTTCAACCATGAGGGGATCACTATTTGAGCTTGTCTCAGAATTTATTATTTTGGATTGATGGATTTGAGTGTTTCAGATGTTTCCACATGATTTTAAAGATGTTTCCATGCTCATTATTGTTTTTGAGAGTTCAATTTTTTTAGGAAACCTCTTATAGGCTTCTAAAATGTCTAGTTTATATTCACAGTCATCCAAATTGCTTTGAAAATTATTCCTTCAGATTGGATATGATATTTTAATGTTGTTATATTAATTATCAAAGTGTATGTTGGGCACTAAAGTGTTTAAAATTTATCTTGAGGTGTTTTGAGAGCATTCCTTGCATGATTCTTGTCATTTCATGACTTCCTTGCATGTCTTAGTAATAAAACTCCACCTACATGAGCATGTTGGTGTCACAACTATGAGTTTGAATGTTTGACATGGTTATTAATCTCTTTAGACTATTAATGTTCATTTAAATGTTGTATGGAAGCATGTAGGTGCTACAAACTTGTAAACTTGGAGAGTGGTCTAAGTCTACCTATATGGGAGGAGATGACCATCTATAGTTGATGCCATAGACAAGCCTTATGGAGGTTTCCCAATAGTTGATCAATTAATTTTGAGTTTCCATTCCATGGAAAATTCTTAGACATAACTATTAATAATTATAGTTGACTATGTAAGTGTCAAAGCATCAACTGGAACCTTGGACTATATTCAGGCCCTTTTGCCAACAAAATGTCAAATAGAGGCCATGAAGTTTTTTTAGGACCTCATAAAACTCACTTGATAGGTGATCCAAGCTCTCAAACTAGACAAATTGGTATCCATATTCACCTAAAACAATTGTACCAATTTTGAGAATCATATAGTTAATGGATATTGGATGTTACAAAGCATAAATATGGCTAAAAATCACTAAAATAGAGTAGTATTATCTATAGGGCATTAATCAAAAAGTTAACCTTGCATCCTATTTTGATGTCCTAGGCTATGCTATCAAATTGTAAAGATAAAAATAGTTCAAATGATTCTTTAAAGTTCCAAGGTCCATGATGAAATTATAAATCTAATGTCTTAAAACCCTAATACATACTTCTTTGCTTATACATAGGACTGTGATAGTCACCTACAGACAGAAAGGTCAAAGCTAGTGAAATAGGTATAACATGAAGTAAAGGTGAATAAAGTTGATATTTTTTGAAAAAAAAAATACATCCAAATCATCATCAAGAACCATGTTCAATTTTATCTTTCCCTAGAAGATACCTACATGACCAAAATGAATGAAAAAAGAACCACCTATAGCTGAGCAATAGTGAAGTGAGAATGATGGACTTTGGAGGAGTCTTAAGGTACTCTTAGGGTTGATAAGGTTATAATTTAAAATATAATCACTTAGGGAATATATATGAGGTTTTAAAAGAAAAAATAAGTATCCAATTCATGCTACTCTCACCCTAATCTCACCTACAGGTAGTGTCCTAGGATTATCTCAGTCGAAAAGGAAATTGAGCAAGTAGAAGGCCTTACAAGCCAAGATGCTAGGTTTAGAATAATGGATCATATTGAAATATGAGAGTGATTAAAAAATGGACTACATAATTTTTGTAAACCTTGGTCAAAATCTATAAGAAAGGAAACAATGAAAGACTACCTTGTTCACTATCATAGTTAGACAAGATCATAATCAAGAAAAGAACATGTGAGAGTTTGGTGCCTAGGGAAATGAAGGAGAGTTTAATATAGTATAATGTGGATTAATCATGATAAAATTAAGTAAATTATATTTATATAACATCATTAATACACCCAATACCCTTTTCTCATAAGCAAAATAGGCCTAGTCCATACAGACAGGGTAGGGAAAGCCCTGTTTCAAGAGGTGAGTTTGGGGATTCCACCTAGGAAAGAGGTTTTGAGTGTATACCTAGGTTAAAGAAGAATTAAATGAGGGTAATTAACACATATAAATAAATTTTATGAATTATTTAAGTGAATAATGAGTATCCATGAGGAGGTTTGGACAAGAACATGTAAAAATAAGGTTTTTACCCCTTTTTGAAGAAATTTGGATGGTTAGACCCCATAAACATGGAATTGGACCAAAAATTTGGTAAATTTGGTCATTATTAAATTTTGGATATTATAAAATACTAATTTTTTAAACAAATAGGCCTAATACTCTCTATTTTATCTCAGAGCAAGGGCAGTTCCTTCATGTACAAGAATGGTAGTTTTGGGGAAAATAGATGAATGTATGATCTCAATGTAAAAAATTGCCAAATAAATGATATATAATCTTTGGGACACATGTATTAACCTATTAAACCTTTATATAAGTCTTTATATCAAACAAGGCACTCTACACAACAAGTGTTGTAGTCAAGTGTGAAGGAAAGCCTTAGGGCTAGAAGCCAAATTAGAAGTCATGTATATTTTAAACATAATCTATGCTTTATAAATGATCAATTAATGTTTATAGAGGTATTTTTGGTGTGTTAAATCCATATAATTTCAAATATAACCATTTTATGGTCAATAATAAATCAAATAAGTAGGCAAACCTATTGGCAAGGTCTAAGCCCAAAATTAAATAGGGGTCAATTTCCATTTCAAGCTTTTGGAAATCCATTACAATGGTTGGAGTAATTTTTTATGGTATATGTATAGGTTTTTAAACCCTTTTCTTTCAAATAAAATATTTAAGAAGCCATTTTGGTCTTAAGGAAGCATTTAAACCCTACAAGGAAGTAAAAATGAGCTCGAGTGTCAACTTCAAATGCTTAGAACTTCCACCAAGATTTGAATGGGTGTTGGAGGTGTTTGGATAAGTTGAGGAGGGTCTCATAAAATAAATTAATGAGATTAATTTATAGGTTCAATGTCAAAAATTTGTGAACCATCCTTAAGAGGGCTATAAACCTTCAAACCCTCCTAAGAATCCTATAGTGACCTATTTGGATAAATTGAGTTGGTAAGGAACCAAGATAAAATAATGATGCTAGGAGTATAAAAGGAAAATTGTAGAATACTTTCTTAGGTTTTTTAAAATGTTCTTTTATTTTCTGGATTCTATATGGATAGGGTAGAGAGGTAGTTTTTAGCATATAATTAGTGTTTCCTATAGGTTATTGAAGGATTTAAGTGATTTAAATCACTTTGATAGAAATATTGAGACTTGAATCGATTATTAAAGTAATTTCAATAACTCAAAAATTGTCCTAATTTCCTCTACTAGCTCTCTTTTTAGCCTATATAAACTGGCATCTAGAATGACATAGTGGACAAAGTAAAAACTCAAGTTCAGTGGATTTTTATGATGTTTATGATGAATAAAAGCATATTATTTATCCCAAAATGTGTCACAAAACCATTAGTATGGATAAATTAGGAATGATGCAAATATTCTTGTCTAAAGTGTCAAGAATGCCTATTGGAGAGTGATCTTGATGATAGGTGATGATAGAGTTTGTGTAAGAGAATGAAATGATGAAGAAAACTTCAAATTCAAGTGGAATAATATTTATAACTTCCTCTCCTAATAATACATATTACAATTATCCCTAATCTTCCTTGGAATGCTAAAAAGGAGCCCATGATGAAGGCAGTTTTCCAGAGGAGAATGATTGAGGAGTTTTAATGCCACATGTGAGAAAGGGGATTAGTTTTGGATGGAAACATGTTCACATCAGTTTCATAACTCATTTTCACCTCATTCACATGCATTATAAATTATTTTCACTTTGGACACTTGTCTATGTGCCTCTCCAACTTCTCTTTTGTCTCTCTCCTCTTCCAGATCCTATAAATATAAGTCATCTTGAGTATTTAAGGGGATTACAACTATTGGTATGGTCAAGACCTACCGTAATTGTACTTTGATTTATAATTGAGCTAATGATAAGTAATCTATTTATACTATAATATCATTTTCACTATGTGTTAAAGTGCTACATCTTTAATGTCAAGAATAGATTGAGCTCATCTTGTTTTCATGCAATCCTTGAATGTGTTTCTTCAAATGACTTCTCGCCTAATAGGTTTCATTAAGTGTATGTTACTACAATACACTTTTGAAGTGTGTATGAGTTTGGTAGTGACATATCTAACATTCCCTTAACTTTCCTTCATTTGTTGAGCTATTATTTGCCTTAAATAGAAACATTCATCCTAGAGAGCTCCATTAATGGTGTGCAACTAGTTTGATTGTCTTAGTTCATTATACAAATCCAAAGTGTATTAATGGAAGAAACTCTTGGTGTATCACCTCCTAGTTTAGGTTTTATTTATGTATCTTTCTCTCCCTTTTCACCCATGTTAGGTAGATTTAGTAGCATAAGCACATAAAATCATATCTAGGGAGTTATCCTTCATAATCTAGAGATTAATCTCTCCTACAAGTTCACCCATAACTTGAGATATGATTCCATGTTGCATCCAATTTCAAGAGATTCATAGAGTATCCTAGGCTGCACAATTTGATGACAATAGTTTTGTCATGCCCAGTGGGATAAGGTCCAAATAGTGAGAATATTTTTGGTGTGCCTTCTCTCTTATCAGATTTTGGAATCATCCAAGCAAGAACCAATGGTGACTCCAAATGAATTTCTAGTTGTAAGTAGTTCAAGTATATATTGATGAAGATTTTGAATAATTATTGTCTTTTCATATTACTTATGAGTTGATATGGATGGATATGAGGAGAATCCTTATCATGCACTGCCCTATCAACCTTTTAATGAACCTTTATATCCTTCTCAATATCCCTATCAAGAATACCATCCTCCCTATGAGTCATGGTATTCCTATGGTCAACATAGTCCCTTTCCAAATGAGTATGTTTTTGTTGACCAACCATATGACCCATATTCCTCTCATCCTTGTCATGAGGAGTTAAGCAACACCATTAGTTGGGAAGAAAAATATGAAGCTTTGAAAACCTTGATTGAATAAGTTAAAATACCTAGTCGCTTTTTCCAAGCTTTCTACACCTCTTATTCTCAAAATGTGTGGGTCGTTATGCCTAAGTTTCTAGAATTGGAAAATTATATGAGTGTGATAGATAGGTGTTGTGATGAAATTTTTGGTGGTATTATGGATTGGTTAAGGGTTTTAGTTGGGTTATTGATGGACATGTTGGGGTATGTTGAAGAAGAGAATAAATATGTCATTAGTGAAGGATTGTCTATGGCAACAAATGCTTTTCAATGGTGGATTTATAGGTTAGAAAGATGGGAAACTCAAGAGGCTATGGAACAAGTTGTAGCTGTAAAAGAATCTCCAAAAAGATATGAAGAGCCTCAAGAAGATGAGGAGGATGATGAAATCCTATATGAATAAGATCTCCTTCCTATTGCTCATCATATCTTACATATCCCTCAATAGACCATTCAAGAAGTTTTACCCATCTCCATGCCCATTCATGAACATCACAATGCATCCCCAACCCATAAACCTATATATATTTATTCCACCATTCTTTTCCTTGAAGAAGAACCTTATTATCCTCAAAAGAGCCTACTAGTTCCAAGCTTCCAACTTGGGACCAAAATGTGAAGTCTTGGGGAAAGAAAGAGGTTAAAGTCTAAGTCTAAGAAGATGATGAAAATCATGAAGTGGCTGTAGAAGAAAGTGATGTTCCCTCAACCCAACAAAGCCTTGTTGCTATCTACGAGTCATTTTAATAGATTTATCTTTCTCCTATATCCATTCATGAGACTCTCACTACAACTTACATTCTTTATTTATCTCATTCATCCATTTTTCACCCTTCCACCCCATATATTCTTGAAGAAGAACCTCTTTTAAGGGAAGAATAAAAGGAAGAACAAATTCAATTTGTAGCAGAGTAAGAGGATGACACAAGTGATGATGAAGAATAATTTATCATTAGAAATCCACTTGGGACTATAAATCATAACTCACCCTTATTTAATCAAGAGAAAGAAGACTCAAATGAATTTATAACTTCTCATAAGAAGGATGGAGATAGAATTGGAGTGGACCATATGACCAAGCATGAAGAGGAGTTATTTGAAGAAGATGTTCATGAGGAAGAGGTGATCCTTGATGTGAGAGATGACAAATAAGAACAATTGTAGTAGATTGAGTTTATAAAAGATCATAAATAAATTTTCAAGGTTGAAGGTAAAGAATATGAGAATATAGATAAAAAGGACTCCATGATAAATAATGATGAATATCGGGAAGATTACACTAAGCTCCTTGATGAGCTTGAAGAACTTATAGCTAAAAACCCACTTGCCCATTCTCAAGACATCATGGAGAATCAAGAAACATGATTTGATGATGCATATTTGTATCATGTATCTAAAAATAATTCTTATGAAGAGGCTAAGGTAGTTGAAGTGCAAGAATAATTCATTTTTATAGGTGATTTTTTTGAAATTGTCTTAGCTGTATTGAAATCTATTCCAAGAAGTTTGGCCAACACCATGAGAAAGATGAAGGCTTCCATGCCAATCTTAAAATGGTAACATGTATCATGTATCCCTTCATTTTATGAGGTAAGAAGATTTTCATACTTTCTATTTGATCCAAGAGGGAGATATTCTTTTAAGATAGTTTGTGTTTAGTTTGGTTTTGTTTTAGTTTGCTGATATGTCCCCTAAGTGTTCTTGAAGCATAGGTTGTATGTTTCCTTCCCTTTATTGGTGTGTGTCTTTGATTTTGAGTGTGTGGGTTGAATATATTTTTTCCCTCTAGTTAAATTATTTTTCAAGTTAGTTATAGTGTTACCATATGCATGACTATGTGCCCAATGGAGGTGTAAGGCAACTGATCCTAAGCATAACAAGCATGTCACCCCTGGGAATCACAAAAAATATTAACCAAATTTGACCCCAAAGTTAAATTTTGGTCAAACCCTAATATTTTAAAAATTTTAATAAATTTTCATATTTCTTATGGGGTCTCCTATTATACTATATTTCCACTTGATTTTCCCCTAGTCCTTGTTGAAGTCCATTCTCTAGGTACTGGCCTAGTCAACAAAAGTCAACATTGGTCAACCATGCTCAAAGATGGTTAAAGTATAAAATTATTTTAAAAATGTTCTAATATGGAATTTAACATGTTTTAAGGTGTTTATAAGTCATTAATTTATCTTTCACCTTGTTTCATATGCAAAAAGGGTCATTTGGCCACATTTTTAGCTCAATTAATGACATGTACTATTTTTTCCAAGCAATAAATTGTAAAAAAAATTATGAGTCAACGTGGAAGAGGTAATATAATGTGAGTATCCTTTATATTATAGTTATAAATCAGTTATGATCAATAAATGGTAGTTTTACCTCAAAAATAGGAGCTTTAGGGTACTTATATAGACTTCCCAAGCCCATCATCAGCTAAAAACATGGGAAGAGTAAATCTTCACCTCCAATAATCCATTTAAATCATTTTAAACTTGTTTTCCTCCATTTTCACATGGCAAGCAAAAAAAGAGCAACTTCATGTACTTGGCATGGATTGTACAAGTGGAATTGGGAGGAGTGATTCTATGGGTAGATAGTGCTCTGAGTGTAATTCAATTTAATAAACATAAATTTATGTTTGGTGAATCCTCCTTTATGAATAATTAATTTGATCCTCGATAGCTTTTTATGCATGTTAAACCATGAGGGGGTCATTATTTGAGCTTGTATCAGAATTTATTTTTTTAGATTGATGGATTTATGTGTTTCAAGTGTCTCCACATTATTTTAAAGATGTTTCCATGCTTATTATTATTTTGGATAGTTAAATTGTTTGAGGAAACCTCGTCTAGGCTTGTAAAATGTCTAGTTTGAATTCACAGTCATCCAAATTGCTTTAAAAATGCTTCCTTCACATTGTATATGATTTTTTAATGTTATATAAATTATACTAGTGTATATTGGGCATTAAAGTGTTGAAAATTGATCTCAAGGTGTTTTGAGAGCATTCCTTACATGATTCTTGTCATTTCATGACTTCCTTTCATATCTCAGTCATAAAAATCCACCTACAAGACAATACTGATGTCACAAGTGTGATTTTGAAGTTTTGAAAGGGTTATTAATCTCTTGGGACCATTAATGTGCATTGAAATCTTTTATGGAAGTATTTAGGTGTTATAAACTTGCAAACTGGGAGAGTGGTCTAAATTTGCTTGTATGGGAGGAGATGACCATCTACAGTTGATGCCATAGATAAGATTTATGGAGGTGTCCATGTATTTTATCAATTCCTTTTGAGTTTCATTTCCATGTAAAATTCATACATATACCTATTGATAATTATAGTTGACTAAGGGAAGTGTCAAAGCATCAATTGGAACCTTGGACTATATTCAAGCCCTTTTGCCCTAAAAATGTCAAATAAAGGCCTTGAAGGTTTTTTAGGACCTCATAAAACTCACTTGATAGGTGATCCAAGATATAAAATTGGAAAACTTTGTATCCTTATTAACCTAAAAAAATTGTGCCAATTTTGAGAAGCAGAGAGTGAATGGAGATTGGATGTTGAAAAACATAAAGATGGCTAAAAATATAGTAGTATTGTCTATACGACATTAATCAAAAAATTAACATTACGTCCTATTTTGATATCTTAGGATATGATATAAAATTATAATGATAAAAATAGTTCAAATTATGATTTCAAGTTCCAATGTACATGATAAAATGAGAAATATAATGTCTTGAAACCCTAATGCATTCTTCTTTATCTGTACATAGGACCGTGATAGTCACCTACAGATAGAAAGGTCAAAGTTGGTGAAATAGGTATATTATGAAGTAAAGGTGAATAAGTTGATATTTTTTAAAAAAAAAGCTACCTATAAATCATAATAAATCACCATTATCAAGTCCATATTTCCCTAAAATACACCTATAAGTCTAAAATGAATGAAAAATAGATGCCTATAGTTGAGTGATAATGAAGTGAGAATGATGGACTTTGGAGGAGTCTTAAGGAACTCTTAAGGTTTAAAAGGTTAAAATTTAAAATATAATGACTCATTTAATATATATGATGTTTTAAAATCACAAATAAATATCCACTTCATGATATTCTCACCTTAAACTCACCTAAAGGTAGGGTCTTAGGACTATCTCAGTCCAATAGGATAATGAGCAATTAGAAGGCCTAACAAGACATCATGATACGTTTAGAAGAATGGATCACATTTGAATATTAGAGTGAGTAAAATATTTAATATATAATTTTTATAAACCTTGGTCAAAATCTACAAGAAAGGCAACAAAGAAAGAGTACCTTGTTCATTGTCACAATTAGATAGGGTCATAAGCAAGAGAAGAACATGTGAGAGTTTGGTGACTAAGTAAAAGAAGGAGAGTATCAAGATGTATAATGTGTATTAATAAATATAAAATTAATGAAATTATATGTATATAACATCCTCAATCCACCCAACACACTTTTATCATAAGCAAACTAGGCTCAGTCTGTACAGGTAGGGTAGGGAAAGCCTTGTTTCAAGAGGTGAGTTTGGGGATTCCACCTAGAAGAGAGGTTTTGAGTGTATCCATAGGATAAAAAAGTGTAAAATTATATTAAGGAAAATACATAAACAACTTGGATGTATCAAGTAATTTAAGGAGTATCCATGAGGAGGTTTTGACAAAAACATGCAAAAATAAGGGTTTTTACCGCTTTTTGAAGAAATCAGGATGGTTAGACCCCATAAACATGGAATTTTAAAAAAACATTTAGTTAATTTATTAATTATGATCATTAATATATTATAAAATACTAAATTTACCCAGCTAAATAGGATTAATACTCTCTATTTTGTCTCAGAATAGGGGCAATCTTTTCATGCACAAGAATGGTAGTTTTGAGGAGAAGTGATGAATTGATTATCTCAATGAAGAAATAAAGGAAAAATAAAGGTTATATAATCTTGGGGATGCATTAAGGAACATAATAAACCTTTCTATTTTTATTTTTATAAAACAAGGCACCCTACACAACAAGGGTTGCAGTCAAGTGTGAAGGAAAGCCTTTGGGCTAGAAGCCAAATTAGAGGTCATATACATTTTAAACCTAATATAGGATTTATAATCAATAAATAAATATTTATATAGGTATTTTTGGTGTATTAAAGACATAAAATTATAAATATAACCATTTTAGGTTCAATAATAGCTCAAAGAGGTAGGTAGACCTATTGGCAAGGTCTAATCCCAAAACTAAATAGGGGTCAATTTTTATTTCAAGCTTTTGGAAATCAATCATAATGGTTTCAAGATGTTTTTAGGGTATATGAAGATGTTCTTAAAACCATTTTTTTCAAATAAAATCTTAAGAAATAATTTTTTGGCTTAAGGAAGCATTCAAACCCTACAAGGAAACAAAAATGAGCTCGAATGTGAACTTCAAATGCTTAGAACTTCCACAAAGCTTTGCATGGGTATTAAACGTGTTATATAAGTTGATTAGGGTCTCATAAAATCAATTTTTTATATTATTTTATAGATGAAATGTCACAAATTCATGAACCATCATTAAGAGGGATATAAACCCTCAAACCCTCCTAAGAAGCTTATAGTGACCTGTATGTAGAAATTGAGCTGGTAAGGCATGAAGATGAAAGAATGAGGTGAGGGGTATAAAATTTAAGTTATATAATACATTCTAAAGTTTATAAAAATGTGATTTTATCATATGGACCTTATGTATAGGGTATAGAGGCATTTTTAGCATGTAATTGGTGTTTAATGTAAGTTATTGAAGGAGTTACGTGATGAAAATAACTTTGATAGAAATAATGAGACCTGAGTCAATTCCTTAATTAATTTTAAAAACTAATTAATTATCTTATGTTCCTCTACTATCTCTTTCTCTTTTTACCCTATCTAAACTGACATCTAGAATGACATAGTGGACAAAGTGGAAACTCAAGTTTGGTGGAATTTTATGATGTTTATAATGAAGCCAAACATATGAGATGTCCCAACATGTGTCACAAAACCACTGGTATGGATCAATTGGGAAGGATGTAAAGATTCGTGTGCCAAGTGTCAAGAATGCCTATTGGAGAGTGATATTAATGATAGGCGATGATAGAATTTGTGTAAGAAAATTTCATGATGAAGAAAACTCCAAATTTAGGTGGAATCATCTTTGTAACTCCCTCTCCTCATCATACATGTTACACTTGTCCCTAATATTACTTGTAATGATCAAAAGGAGCCTATGATGAAGGAAATTTTCCAAAGGAGAATGATTGAGGATTTTCAATGCCACATGTGAGGAAGGGGCTCAGTTTTGTATGGATACATGTTCACATAAATTTCATAAATCCTTTTCAACCTCATTCACATCAATCATAAATAATTTTAACCTTTGGACACTTGTCTTTATACCTTGTCAACTTCTCTTCTCTCTCTCTCTCTTCTTCTAAATTCTATAAATATAAGTCATCTTGACTATTGAGGGGGATTCCAACACTTGGTATGGTCAAGCCCTACCAAAATTGTCCCTTGATTTGTACTTAAAATAATGACAAGTAAGATGGTTATAGTCTAAGTCCATTTTCATTATGTGTTTAATTCATCCATCTTGAATGTCAAGTATATATTGAGTTCATCTAGTTTTCATGTAATCCTTGAATGTGTTGTTACAAATGACTTCTCTCCTAATAGATTTCATGATGTGTATGCTACTACAATAGAATTTTAAAGTGTGTATGAGTTTGGCAGTGTCATATCTAACCTTCCCTTCCCTTGACTTAATTTGTTGAGTTTTTATTTTCCTTGATGAGAAACACTCATGCTAAGGAGCTCCATTAATGGTGTGAGGCTAATTTGATTATCTTAGTTCATTATACAAGTCACAAGTATATCAATAGAAGAAACACTTTATGTATCACCTCCTAGTTTATTTTTGATTTATGTATCTTTCTTTCCTTTTTCACACATGTTATGATGTTTTAGTAGCATAAGCACATCAAGTCATATCTAGGGAGCTACTCCTCATAATCTAGAGATTCATCTCTCTGACAAGTTTACCCACAACTTGAGATATGATTCCATGTTGAATCAAATTTTAGGAGCTTTATAGAGTATCCTAGGGTGCATCATTTTATGACAATAATTCTTTCTCCACCATTGGATTAGTGAAATCAATCATTCTTTTTAGGATTGATGGAGAGGCTCTAGATACATAATGTATCCTTAACCTATGCACTAGGGATAGTGATGGACTTTCCTATAGAGGGGAGTGTATTTCATAAGTAATAAAATATCTCACACACACACACACACACACACACACACACACACACACACACACACACACACACACACACACACACACACACACATATATATATATATATATCTAGAAATATCCACTTGAAATCATTGGTGCACTACTTCTTTCTAGTGTCTCCTATGATCAAAGGAGGAGGTTGGGTAATATCAACTCACTGATCTAATCACACTTAATTCAACACCTGTTAGGTGTGTACTACCTTTTTAAAGATGAAATATTTCTCCTCTTATTGATAATAGACCTCATTATCTATGTATATGATAATTTATTATAATACTTATTATTTATATACACCTTTTAGACCAAGAATTTGACTCAAGAGAGTGTGGTTAGTATCGTGTTAGTTTCAAAATGAAAAAAATGAAAGAAACACACTAACTAGCATAACATCTCTAGGCATGGTCGCTAGGGGGAGCTTAGTCAGGAAAAACCATTTGAAAATGCAACTATAAATTAAAATAAGTGGGAAATGTGAACATAAAACACAAACTTCTTACCAAATCATTGATTTCTCTAAAAGGCTCCTTCTTTGGCTTGCTCAGCTTGTGCTTCAAGAGATCTTCATCAATAGAGTGTGGTTACCTTCATCTCCTCTTAGCACCTTTAGCTTGTGGATTTGGCTTGTGTGAAGCTTCTATAAATAATTGGGAATTCCAACACTATATGCATAAGGTTTTGGAATTATTTGTGCATTATAATTTTACACCAAGAAAGCTTAAAAATCAATGGGGAAGGCCTCCTATTTATATATTTTGCAAAATGACTAGAATGAACTTGAACCATCCATATCAAGATAAAAATGTGTGGATAAGGATACATTTAATTTTTGAGGAAAAAATAAATAAATTCCCTCATAAATATTTGGGATAGAGAGGCATTAAAGAGGCACGGGGGTCTTAATTTTAATATTTAATGCATTTATGGCTTAAGGATGTCTTTCTAAGAAATGATGTCACTTGATAATTTAGAAACTCATAATCAATTTCTAAAAATAAATACTCAACAACTTCCATATAATTATTAATTATTATCATTATCAAAATTAATTAGCTTTAAATATGATTAGTCAACTTTGATGCAAATCTTGGCAATTAGTGCACAAATTAATCAAATTGGTTAAAATGTCATATTATTGGCTTGAAAATGGACTGGATAGGAAGTATGATATGATGTTATATTCATTGGAATGTTTATCCCATTTAGGATGTTACCAACACAAAATAAAAAGGGCACATGTCTTGTGTAATAAATTTAATAAAAAAGAGCAATCCAGAGCACCCAGGTGTAAAATTATCATTTTGACTCAAAATGATCTAATCAAAGTTAGTTGATTAATAAAATTCATTGCCTCATTTAATGATACTCTATTGAAAATTAGCACTTTAATATGACAAGTTCAAATATTTTAATGTTTTTAGTGTTTTTAATCTAAATTGTGCATTTTGATAGGAATTGGTCAAAAGCAGGGTTGGAGGTCATTGGTGGCCACTTTTAAGTGTCTATAGTTTACCCCTGTTTGGGAAGATGTTTCAAATAATAGGCATAATAATGTATTCTCAAATAATAATTAAAGGTATATATACCAAAAGGAAGATGATGATTGAATAAAAATCTCCAAATGGTGTTTGGGAAGCCAAGGATGATTCTCCCTTGAGGGAGTGGCCATCACATATGTGGATGGATGGTCCCTAAAAATAGAAACAAAAATAAAGGTGGAATTAACCCATGGTGGAGATTAATCCAAACTAAAAATACTTGCATGCATTGATTTATAAAGGGGACTGATTTGCCCAATAAAAATAAAAATTAATAATTTGTCTAGAGGTGGTTATAATAATTAATATGACTTGGATTGTTTGATAAAGATGATCATATGCAAAGTGATGAAAGAGGTGAATAGAAGAATAATATTGATCAATGGTAAAATATTTAGTTTTACCTTCCATTGAGGATATGCTCATCCTTATTAACATTGATATAACTAAAATGGTCACTAGGCTTATTTGATCAAGGTGGGTAGAAGGATTTGTTAAGGTGCCAAGGAGAAAATTCTATGAATCCATTAATTGTACACCTTCTTGAAGCTGATTTTTGTTATAGCATGTGATGGTAGGAATCATGATATAACATCATGATGACTATCCAAAAATATAAATAAGGACTAAATCTTGATCCAATAAAAACTTGAAAATAACGCATAAATGATAAAAACCACTATGATAATGTTGATGTATGAATATGGATAGACTCAAGAATAATGTACTCAAAGAATCACTCAATGAATGCATATAAACTAAGTCAAGGCAACAATATTGAAATCAAACAAATATACAATCAAATAAATAAACAAATAGAAAGCATACAAACAAACAAACAACTTGAAATAAACATATAAATAAAAATCTTGAAAATAAAATCAAAAGAAAGAATCCTAAGAATGACCACGCCCTAGTAGGGCAAATATAAGATAACTAACTAGGCTTAGATAGGATAAATGTTTTTATATATTTAAATATTTGAATGTTTTGGAATTTTGAGGTATCTTAACTCGTTAGAGAATGAAAAGATACCTAATCATAAAATAGAGTGTTTGGCTTAGGTTGCTCACAAAATTGCAAGAACACATGGAAAGGGAGACTACACTGACCTAAACATGAATTGAGCACAACCTATTTTGTCCTAAAATGACCTCAAGTCATATTAGTTCCATCCAAGTAAAAGGTGGGGAGAAACTTGACCAGATAACAACAAGTTCTCAAATTTGATAAATGGCCAGTCAAATGAAAACAAGAATGGCAAGGTGATGTGGCAATGCATGATAAATAAATGTGCCCCCTAGTTTACCTATAGGTATTTATAACAAGGATACAATGGATCAGATCAATGATACTAATTTTCTCATAGGAGGTTATAATTATTAGTAAGATTGGAGAGACACTGATTTACCCATAAGTGGTTATAATCAAGCTCATATAAACAAACTTGATATAGGATGGAAATGAAAGATATCTTGATAGATCAATTGTCACACTACTTTAATAGACTATCATTGTAAAAATGAATTTGATTAATTATTGAAAATTGATTAGAATCCCCTCAAAAAAGGGTTAGGATGAACCAAAGTAACCAAGACCAAATAGGATTGGATAGGATGACTAAAAATAGGCTTTGTTCTAGGTAGGAATGGTATGGTAAAATGGAATGGTCTTACCCTAAGATAATGATGATTTTATATATTATATAAAATTTTAATAGTGTTACCCCTAAGTGGTAAGGTGACTAGACAGGATATGCGACAATGACAAAAGGAATATGGTAAATGAAATGGTATGGTACATGTTTTTGGCCTAGGCGATTGCTAGTTTTTGATGTGTTTGTCTTGGGTATGGTAAAATGGCATATGATTATATTGTTCTTACTTAAGTACATATGCATTTCCTAACTATCAAATCATACAAATATAATACTCAATCATGTTAATGGGTAGCCCATACCTGATCTAAATAACTACTCTATCAAGAATTGTCTATAGATTTAGATGTCAAGAATGTTGTATCTTCATTAGTCATTGATTCTAATTCCTTCACTTTTTGAGACAAGGTATAATTGTAGTTTATGTAAAGGAAATTACAACCATGGATGGTAAGCAAGGATAGACATTGGTTTATAGGTTGGATTATGAAATGGAATGATGGATGATAATGGAATGTGGAATGGTAGGGAAATAAATAAAGATTGAGACTTTCAGTCACACATAGTGTTGATAATGCCATATTAAACATAAATTTTGATGTGGAGGGGCCAAATACTTCTAAGTATTCTCTCAATAAGACCCATAAATTATTTTATTATTTAGGCTTGAGAGTAGCTACCATATGATTAGGTTGTAGATCAAAAGCTATTTGGATTTGATCTTGAATAATGTATTCATTAAGTAGTGAAGAATGTTTATACTCAGGTATCAGTGCCTTGATGAAGTTTTCACCAATAAAGTTGTCTTGATTATCCTATAGCACATATGGGAAGGTTTCACTAATGAACATTGGCTTTTGACTTTGATTATCTTCTAGTGATTTTGAATAAGTTTCACTATAAGATGCTAAGTTTAAACTTTGATTGTCCCCTAGCACCTCTGAAAAGGTTTCACTAGGATAGTGTTCTTCTAATACATGAATGTGGTCTTAGCCTCCTTATTCTTCCTTAATGACTATGTCGCCATAGATGTAGTTCAAAAAAGTGTGATTTTATCAGTCCCAATCAACATTTATGGGATATGGAAGGTCAATAATATGGCTATGTTGGTTGGTGGTAATGAAATAGAGGTTGGCATCACAATCCTCATAGAAGATACTAGGAGAGCTTGTGTCAATCCTAAATTAACCATCCTCAAAAACCATAAAATGATCAAAAATGTATTCATACTAATATTCTAGACATGCATAACCAATATTGTAATAGTCATGAACATATTCTTCTTCTGAATCTGATTTTAACTCAATGGACTTTGAATCCAATGGTAAGATTAAATTTTATTCCAATTTTGATGCTAAATCTGATGTCAGTCGAAGAATATAACCTAAATCTAATTCTAAATATTCATTTGATGGCTACTCTATTATAATTATGTCTTGTTAAATATTTGGTATTAGACAAATAACAGCCTATGATGGCATAATAGGCTTGATAGAGACTAGTTTGTCAAAGTGGGACTCCTTTATGATAGGAAAAAAGTTAAGAGACAATTCCATAGAGATTGGCTTGTCAAATCGAGGGTATATAAAAATGGGCATATGGTTAAGGTAATTATTTTCCCAAAGGTGGTTATAATCATTAAGAATTGACTCAGTAAAGATTGGATTGTTAGAGTGAGACTCCTTGACAATAGGTATAGGATTGAAAGGTGATTCATCACATGTTGAATTATCACAAATGGTTGGTTCAACAAAAAATCTCTATTCAGTTGATTTTATTGGCCTTAGTTTCTAATGAGTTGGAAAATACCAATTTTTAACATAGCTTGGTCTTTAAATGATTGGCTTGGTTCTGGTTGTGATGGGATTGGTAGTGGATGAGGAATGTCTCACTTTTGGATAATGATAGGGTATTGGGGAGCATGATTGCTCATATGATCCAAATGATGAAGTCTTGAAATGATAACAATAGGGTGGCATGGATATTGATTACTTACACAAGCCAAAGGATTATGTCCTAGAATGAGGAAGGGGTGTTGTGGAGCCTAGTTGTTGACACAAGCCAAAGGAAAAGGTCCTAAAAAGACAAGTTTGGGGCATTTGAGAGCATGGTTTCTCATATAATTGAAAGTATGATGTCTTGATATGGAAATGGTGTGATTTTGTGGTATTGGAATATAAATGGTATGATGTGGTGGAGCCTAATTACTCACATAAGCCAAGGCATCCAAGTTATCCACATAAACCATATCATTCTAGTCAGGGTTTTAAGTTGGATTATAAGTTGGTTCTTGAATTTCTTACCCATATGGAGTATTATAGGGAGAATAATAAAACTCCTTAGAAAAGCTATCTCTATATGGGTTTCTAGTCATATTTTTTATAGCCATTCCACCATAAGTCGGATTGTATCTGACTCCACCATATGTGTAGCTAGACATGTTTACATAAATGATGAACACTCTAAAACAAAAATCCTTAAAGTTCTAAAATCTTAAAAAAATTATGTCCAAAGGAAAATGGTTCAAACTTGGTCTAAATTGGTCAAAAGGGTGGAGCTATATCTTCAAAATGGTTTGTGATAATATTTGGCATAAAATTGTCTAACATCAATGCCTAATGTCAAATGTCATATACATAAAATTTTGGGTGTATGAGTAAAAATTGACATGTCAAAGGTCTAGGTCAAAGTGTTCCAAACAAGGTCTAAACTAGGAGGAGGAAAATAGTTTCTAGGTCCTTTATCCAAACACAGAGTCAAAATCTAGGCTCAAATAGGTTGTGCTAGGACTTTTGGTCAAATGGTGTAAAAAATTAGGCTTTAAATAAAGGATTGATGTGAATTCATTTAATCTAAAAAAATTGGAAATGACTTTGACATAAACCCAACACATAGAATTAAGCATAAACATGATCATTTGGCATTAGTCATTAGGAAAAAGGCTTTTGGAGAAAGGTTGTGTTCTTCCAAATAAAGGCACAAGCAATGATGAGGATAGGCTCTATGAATAAACAAACAATCAATAGTTTTCAAATTTGGATAATTGATTAACCAAAGTTATGCCACCCAAAAGAGAAATATCTATGTATCTACACCATGAATTGAGGCCTAAATATAAATCAATCAATGTTTGAATCCAAACTAGATAAGGTTAATTGAAAAATACACATTGAAAACTAGGCTTTGACAATACAAGATAGGCAAGATTGGACAACATGGTGGTGCATAAACAAGGCTCAAACGACATACGTGACATGGTTTTAAACAATGGTTTTGGTGTAAGTCAAGTGAGTTTTGAAATAATTTTAGTATCATGATGGAATTAGCATACTTTAATGATGTGATCAATGTTATGTTTCAAAGACTCAAAGGCACTAAATCGATATTTGATTTGGGTAGCATGACAATACTCATCTCAAACAAGTAACACACACACAAACATGTTTAGAAAATATTACAAGGCACAAGTGTGTTGTAAAATGGCTAGCATAATTCCTATTTAAACAAAAGAGTGGGGTTTTGACGTGGTTTATAATAGAGTACAAGTAAATCATCCAAATTCATATCAAGGGTATTGAAAAGTGGGGTTTACTAAAATATCAAGTTTTTAAACATTTATAGATGTATCAAATGTACAAGACTTTCACATCAAAATGCAAGAGAATTAACACATTAATTGGGTCCACATCACTTAGCTTATTGTAAAAAGGTTTGGCCCTTTTTATAACCACTACATCCATCACTTTCTTAGTGTAGTGATATGTCCAATGTGCTCAAACATCTTGGGCTTATCCCCAGTTATAAGAGATGGTTTAACTGTGCAAACCATTAGTCCCAGTGAGGTGATCTAAATTATATACCCCCTCATGGAGAGGGGTTGAAGATAATGTCAAGAGATGAATTCCTTGGTCAAGGCTTCCCTAAATAACTTATGGGAGGTAGTGAAGACCCCCTCACAAGCAAAGATGGAATGAAATAAGTGATAAGTAAATGAACTTTAAAGGTTGTTTCTAGGTCACTCAAGCCATGTGGGTCTTAGGGAGATCCTTGATGACTTTTATTTTATGACTATAGACTAAGGCACTTTGTAATGAAGTTAACACTTTTGATCCCAAAAGTTTTTTAAAGGGGATGGATGTGATAACTTACATACATAACTCCCTATTTTCTCACACAAATCTAATCTAGGCAAATAATGATAACAACTTTACAAAAACTTGAAGTGTGTTCTATTTTAAAACATTAAATGAAATGTGTGGTGATGTTATTTATCCCTTTGGATTTAAGATGTAAAAACTTACAAATATTATACTAAAAATACTATATGAAGCAATAAGTACCTAAGTTCATTTTAAGCCCAAAGTTTGAAGTGTTTGAGATTTATCATGCTAAATTTGTTTTAGGCACCAAATACCAAATGTGTGAAAACTAGCATGTTCATTTTAGACCAAATTTGAAGTGTGCATTATTTTAACCAATTTATTTTTAAACTTTAAATTAGAGTGTATGATTAGTTAAAATCACCCATATTAACGTCCAAACTAGCCTTTTAACCTATAAAAACAAGATTAGGACTACCTGCTTTGAAGCTCTTATAAAATTGAGTAAATAACTTTGTAAAATAAGCTCTTGGTTTTTTCACATAGTGCAATCCTTCTAATCCATAGTGTAATCTCGTGACTCTATAAAATAATGACTCAAATAGATAATATCACTACTTATGTTAGTTAAATAGAAAACATAATATCACTACTCAGGCTAATAATCCTATTATTAAGGTTAACAATCCCACTAATTAGGTTCACAATATTGTAATTTGGGTCCACAATCCTACATTCAGGTTCACAATATCATAAGTCAAGTCCACCATCCTACTATTCAATTCAAAATCAATGATATTGCTACTCAGGTAAGCAAAATCACTATTCAAATTCACAATCTTATAATTGAGAGAGTTATGGTATTATCACTTAATCCTATCATCGTACGTGAACCACTAGCGGTTTAACTATAATACTATAACTTAGATGGACAATATCGCTATTATAAAATAGCAATATTACAATATCACAACTTAGAAGTCAAGGGATTTCAATATCACCAATATCAAGTAGAGGGATTGCAATATCACTATTAGTGAATAACATGATTATAATATCACTACTACACCTATAGATAGAGACAAATGTTGAGCCAAAAAATAAGTAAAACACAATATTATAACTTGGAATGATGAATCCATAATTGTCTCAGTGACAAAAATTTTATCAAGAGGACAAACCCATGACTCTATAGGGATGAAACTATTACTCCCATAAAAATGGACTTTTTCTCAAATTTTTACCTTCCTTGCTTCCACACTCCAAGATCCTACATGATAATGGTTAGCAGTATACTCATAGGCACTTTTTGACAAAATTTGTGAGGCTAGGATCCCACTAGGTGTGACATTTATGTAGACTATGAATTTGACTCAAGAGAGGATGGTTAGTATCATGTTAGTTCTAAAATGAAAACAAAATGAACGAAACACACTAACTAGCATAACATCTCTTGGCCTAGTCACTAGGGAGAGCTTAGTAAGGAAACACCATTTGAAAACACAACTATAAATGAAAATAAATAAGAAATGTGAACACAAAACAAAAACTTCTTACCAAATCCTTGATTTCTCTAAAAGGCTCCTTTGGCATGCTTGGCTTGTGCTTCACGAGATCTTCATCAATAAGTGTGGCTACCTTCATCTCCTCTTGGCACCTTTGGCTTGTGGCTTTGGCTTGTGTGAAGCTTCTCTCAAAAATTGAGCATTACAACACTATATGCATAAGGTTTTGTAATTATTTGTGTATTATTATTTTACACCGAGAAATCTTAAAAATCAATGGGCAAGGCCTCCTATTTATATATTTTACAAAATGACCAAAATCAACCCAAACCATCCATATCAAGATGAAGATGTGTGGCTAAGGATCCATTCAATTTTAGAGGTAAAAATTAGTAAATTAACTCATAAATATGTTGGATATAGAGGCATTAAAGAGACATGGAAGGAATTAATGAGGCATGGGAGGGCTTAATCCTAATATTTAATGTATTTAATGGATAAGGATGTCTTTCCAAGAAATGAGGTCACTTGATGATGTAGAAACTCATAATCAATTTTAAGAAATAGTCAACAAGTTCCATATAATTATTAATTATGCTCATGATTCAAATTAATTAGCTTCAAACATGATTAGTTAACTTTGATGCAAATATAAGAAATTGGTGTAAAAATTAACCAAATTATTTAGAATGTCATATTATTGGCTCAAAAATTGACTGGATTAGAATTAGGATATGATATTAGATGCATTAGAGCTATTATCCTATTTAGGATGTTGCCAACACAAAATAACAATGGCACATGTCTTATGCAATAAATTTATTAGAAAAGAGTAATCTAGAGAACCTAGTTATGAAATTATCATTTTGACTCAAAATGATCTAATCAAAGTTAGCTACTTCATAAAATGCATTGCCTCATTTAATGATACTCTAGCCAAAATAAACACTTGAATATGAAAATTTCAAAGCTTGTAATGTGTTTCAGTGTTTTTAAGCCAAATTGTGCATTTTGATAGGAATTGATCAAAAGCCTATTTATAGGTCATTAGTGGCCACTTTTAGGTATCTACACACCTTACTCAATAAGGTAGCATTCTACAACAATATTTTTAACATGCTTATTTTTCATCCATGATTTGGTATTGTGTGTCCTCTTCTTTAGTGTTAATGGTGAAGCTCATTGTGTTGGTCCCTTCATCTTGACCTTATCATCATATGATGTATTTACTTCTATCTATGGTGGTTCTTATGTTTAATCTTGTGCTTGTGTAGGCAAAGGTTATTGTGAACTTAGAGGTATACATCATAGAGGTTTTATAGACCTAGTATCTATGGATTTATACCTTATAAATTATCATCCAAAATGGGGATAAAAAATAGAAGTGGAGTGATTTTTGCCTTAGGCAACTCATGGACCCTATTGTGGATGACATCATGCAAATTTATGATAGATGCATGTTACCCTAGATATTGTATAACATCCTTCGGTAATTTGGGATGTGAGATGATCAAGGCTTGGATATGAATCCACCATGCATTAAATTTACCAAACTAAGCATAGTATTTCCCTATCGTGGTCTAAGTGTAATTTGAAAGTGTAATCATAGGCCAAAATCATCTGTGTTAACTGGGGTCTCTAGTGATTTTCATTTGGTAAAATAGAATAGGAGGACTTAGAATTGATATTGTAACACTTATATTCCAAAAATTTCCTTCTCAATGTTGGTCATGAACTAAGAGTCACATTGATATATCATCTATTGTGTCGATAATAATCACCATTGATTCCCTGGTATAGTTTTATTTTTTGTCTAAGTGAATGAGTGGATACTTATTTTTATATGGAAGAAGATATTTACCACAAACTAGAAGACATTTTTTCCCTTACCATGGTTGCATCATTAATGAATATGGTAACTTCCTATGATAAATGAATTATGCCATTATTATCTCTATTATGTAGTGTGAGCATCACCTCATCCAACTATCTAAATCTAGGTATCTTGATGATTCACTCTACATTTGAGCCTCAAGAGGATGTTGAAGTGTTAGGGCTCTTTCTTGTGTTACTTTTGGTTGATCTAGTATGAAGAGAGTGGATTCTATGGTGTTAATGAGTTCTAAAGGGTTAAAATCATGTTATTTAGTTTTATTAATTACTATACCAATCCCCATTGATTCCTTTTATGCATATATGCATGGAGATTATATTTATGCATGATCCATGTTTATTTTTGTAGATAGGATTGAATAATTTATTTAAGTGTATCACCACTAATGATAATATGTTAATAATGAGCTGAATTAGACATAGCTCATAGAGATATTTTGTTTTAAATAATGTTTAATGTTTCCATGTTATTTTCACCCCTGGTTATATATATTTAGTCAATCAAGTCCATCTGAAAAAATGCTTTAAATGTTATGAGCTTACTGCACATGATTTCACCTAATAATTAATGTCAACCAATTGATGGTGAAAATTATTTTTCTTGAGACCTTTAGTTACTCACTAGTAGTTTTTGATGTGATGTGTTGTCTCCTTACATATATATTTTCCTTTATTATACATCCTTTTATTATGACGTTCAATTAGATTTGTGAAAGATGCAATGTTTCAAGTGTATCATCATTAACATTTTTTAATGACTATTATGTGTCCTTTTTATGTACCTTGTTTTCTAATGCCTCATTTTGAGACTTTATTTAAATATTCCCATGTAACCATTAAAATTATATTTCCTTAATGTTGTATTTTTTTACCTATCACATACTATAAATTTAATGTATCAAACTATGTTTTGATGTCCTTTGATACAAATATCTCACTGTAGAAACAGACACAAACCTAGAACCAAAATAGAATACCAATACATTAATAAAACATCCTAAAAGTCTACATGGTAATACTAATCACCCTCTCTCAATTTTATGCAATGATAGATAGATATTAATGATGGTAAGGCTTAATATTAGAACCATCTACACATCCTATTAATATGGTTCCTTATAAATATTTTAAAACAATTTTTACTTATTTTAATACATCATGAATGACATAAGGTAGCATCCATCTAATGTGCATCTTGTTCATAAATTCCGTAAATATGTTATCATATAGTAATACCACCTATCCTAGAGATAATTAGCTAGATCACAGGTTATGATCATGCCACATTTTATGAATTAGATTATTTACATCATGTGTCTATTATTCGATTTACCTATTTTCTTCCAATTTTTTTTAAATTGATCAACCAAGCTAGTAGAGAAGATCAATCCCTTAGTCTCATTATCATTTCAATGCACAAACTAGGAGCTATGTACTCCATGGTCATTATTAATTCAATTCCATAGACCAACTAAAAAGGTGTGAACCTTATCTAATACCTAATTTATATTGTATTCCCATAGAATCATATATATCTGATACTCCCAATCATTTATTTGGATATTTCATACTTTTGTTAACATCTCAAAAAGGAATTTGTTTGATGCCTATGCTTGTCCATTTAGTTTTGGATGATATGTTATACTTTTGTTGTGTGGTATCATAAAATCCTCAGTAAGGTTACTTATGGTTTTATTTAGAAAATGCATGTCTCTATCACTAACAAATTTCAAAGGACATCCAAACCTAGTTATGATATTTTCATACAAGAAATTGGTTGCATATTTAGCATTGTATATTGGTGTCACAATACCTTCACCCATTTAATGAAGTAATCTATCTTAGTAATTATGTATTGTTTATGATTTCACTTACTAGGAAAATTAATTAGACCCATAAATTCACTTACCCACTATTAAAATAGTTGATCCACTAGAATAAGATTCAATGGCATTACATATATCTTATTAGGCTTGCCCGTCCTTTAGAAAATGTTACAATGTTTCACTAATTGGTGTGCATATTGAGATAGAGTTCAATACATTAACAAAAATTGTAGTATATTCATTGTAGTGGATTCTCCTATGAAATGACCATTTTTTATTCATTGATGTTACTCTTTATGAAGTAGTTCATGATCAAGATCTACTCTATGTAGTACATCACCTTTCCCATTATATATATAAATATATTAATGATGATAAAAGGGATGGATCTTATAGTCAACTAAATGCTATCCCTTTATACATATTACGTAGGAAATATCCTTTATTCCATAAAAATTTATGTCCTCCATGTTTAAAGGGATCGTAGAGACTGAAAACATATATGCATCTAGTGATTCATCTTGAAGTTCCTTGGGTTAAACCCCATTTCATATCCAACTCAAAATTTTTGGTCTAATGTTTTCCTTTATAGGTTCAACATTTATTTTGAATTAAAATTATTAAAATATCATGAGCCACTTAGATATTCTTCTTCCTATCATGGGCTTGTTTACCTAATATCGCAAGTCTTGGTGATCCATAAAAACTCAAATAGCATATATGAAAGTAATGTCTAAAATTTTGAAGTGTGATCACCATTACCAAAGCTTCTCTATTTGTAGTTTTATAGTTATTTTATATATATGATAGTTTCCTAACTTTTAAATGGATGGTATAGTCCAATCCTCCAATTCTTGGTTATGTTAACATAACTCTTACCATATTGCATAAAGCATCCACATGAACATGAATTAAGGAAAGCCAATAAAAGAGCTATAATTAATATCTGATTTAGTCCCATAAATTCCACTTGGCACTTATTATCCATTGGAACCTTATATCGTTGTGAAATATATTTACTATGGTCATGGATATATCTAAGTAGAATTTGATGATTTTTCTATAGTATCTTGTATGGCCCAAGAAAGATCTTAATTCTCTTGAATTTATAGGTGGTGGAAATCCCATGATTACTATGATCTTGGATTGATCCACCAAAATCCCATCACTACACACTACATGATCCAAGAAGACATAAAAGAGTGTAAAAAATGAGAAATTTTTCAAATTCAATGCAATGCATAGTGCTCAATAAAATTCTATCATAAGCCCTAATTTGGATATGCACTCCTTGAATAAATAAAATAAAACCCAATCATAAAAATAGACCTCTATGAAATCATGAATAAAATATTTAAAATAAGTAAAAACATCACTATAATATATATAGAGCATTTTTCAACCCAAATTACATTACCTTATTTACAAAAGAACCCCATTCTATTTCAAAAGTTATTCTAGTTTGGTCCTCTGTTGTAATTTGGATTTAGTGTTACCCACTAAATCTATCTATGAAATAATAGACATCATGTCTTATCACTGATTCCAAAACTTTGTCTATAAAAGGTACAAGAAATATTTCATTCATACAGTCATCATTCAACACATGTTAGTCTCCATACACTCTAATTTCTCCTGACTTCTTAGGTTACACTACCATTAGAATAATATAGTTAGCCTTCTCCACTAGATAGATGATGTATGCTTCTTATATCATATTCAATTTAACGTTTAATTTTAGATTCATGTCGGGATTTAGTTGATATGGGTGTTTATTCATAGGTTTTGTTCATTCCTTAATTTTTATGTGCATTTCTCCCAATGACATATCTACACCCTTCACCTTCGTAAACTTGGATGGAAAAACATTTTGATATCTCACAATAGTTGCATCCATTAAAAAAGCTCATTCTGAGTCCAGTAAAATCCTATAGTCATAAGCTTGTATACATACTCTATCTCAATGTTATCAATGGGTTTATTTAATGGATTTTGGCATATCTTAATGGATTGATTGGAAATGGACCCTTATAGGTTTTTTTGTCCTTATTTTTTAATAAAAATAATATTTTATATTTTTAAATCTTCAATTTATTCTATGATGTTATCTTTTAGTGGTTTTGTTTCCTACTCTGATTCAAATAAGCCATTCAATTATATGTATTTTTAAATATCACTAAACTCTATAATTTCCTAATCATCTATGATCCTATTGCATGATTTGATGGAATTATAGTCCTTTTATTTGTTTTTCTTATAAATATAGATAGTTTCATTCAAATGTCTAACTAATTCCTGTTGTAAAGATGAAATGTTGTAATACTTAAGCCTTCAAATCACACTTGACACAAGAATATTTTAAAATTATTTAAAGTATTATGCACAAGATTATTTTAATCTAATCCTTAAACATAAAAGTCTTCATGAATATTATTATACCTAAGACCAATTCTTTATTTCATATATGTGCTCTTGGTGCATGTACCAAGTTATTGGGAATGCTACCAAAGTATTTTTGAAAACATGAACCCAATACTTGGTTTATACACCCTATGTAGACCATACATCTATGAAATTATGTACATAAATCTTGGGGCACTATCCTTATTAGAAAAATAATTATTATTCTATGATAATAGGAGGTAGCTAAAATGATCTCATGATAGTTTTTAGGCCTCATCCCATGGTAACTATTTTCTTTTATTAAATGTCCACCAAGTGACAATAGCTCCTTTTAATTGATAATTTATCACATGCACCCTTTGATCTATGTTTGGCACATGATGTTTTAACCCTAGTATAAA
Source organism: Torreya grandis (assembly GCA_037957365.1). Lineage (NCBI taxonomy): Eukaryota > Viridiplantae > Streptophyta > Pinopsida > Cupressales > Taxaceae > Torreya > Torreya grandis. Next base: position 944,447 of record JARHVA010002691.1, read on the forward strand.
TTGATTCAAGTCCTTAGATTTAAAGTATTGAGGTAGATAACATTTTATGGAAAAAACCATGTGCATTGGGAATACCTCATGATATCCCCTTGACTAATTCAACATGTAAGTGTCTTAGACACTACTAAATGAAGATATAGACTCCCATGGAAAAATTCATTCATTCTTTATCTTAGTGTAATCCATATATATCACACCTACTTTGTACACAAACTCCACTTTTGACCTAGTTAGTGATCATATAGAAGGTGACATTCATTCATCCATTTAAAGCTATAAAACTAGTGCCATTGTGATCTAAGATTGCATGTATCTTTATCATGTATTTTTAACTACTATTGAGGATATATTTTTGGTTGATAAATTTTATATATGCATCTTACAGATTATTATACTTAGATTCAATACTAACCTTAAACAAAATATTATCCCCATATGCATATGGTAAATTTGTCTCATAGGGTATGATATATGTCTTATTCTATAATTTATTAAGGGTGATAATGATGATTGTATCCCCTTGGTGCACTTAAAACTTAGTATTGACTATATTAATGGTTATTTGACCATCATAGGCCCATTTCTTAATAATTAACATAGGGTAGTGCATTTCATCAATATTCATATGAATCACCTTATAATATACTCACAATATTAGGTTAACCAATTTTAATTATAAATCTTCCAGTCAACCAGTAAGCTCTACCTACCATAATCTACAAGTCTTAGTGTCACTGAGTTATGGCTAAGTTTGGTCTAGCCAATATCTTCCCATGTAGATTGTTGAATCATATTAATAATGCTTCAAAAATCAAATACAGTGTTGGGTACCTCATATCCTTCCAACTCAATATCCATATGTGACTCAACATCCCATGTATTTTTAGTTTAAATACCAAACAACCTTATCAGAATTTTGTTAACCTCATTGTGTGCACTCCAACAAGTTATGCAAGAGGTTTGTAATATTCTATGAGATATCTTCATTTCATATAGTTTTAAAAAGTTTGAAAATTTTAGTTAATGTAGTCAATAGTCCTTATTGTTTCATTATGTAGATAATATAGCCATACATCTATGCACTGATAATTATGGCATCACCATTTAATGTATCCTTTTATTATATTCTTTATAGAACTCAAAGTAATTAGTACATCAAGAATTTTTACCTTTCAAGGTTATGATACTTAATATTATTGAACCTTTTTTATTCTTTGATCAATTTAAATTTATAAAGGATCCAATCTTGGCTCTAAATGTTATCAACTTGTGAATTATTTCATTAATGCATTCTCCTTAGGGTGTGAATTTATCATATTTATGTTTCACACAAGTTTATCATTGTTTTACATTTCTAAAATTGGGAAATCTTCATTATGATGTCTTGAAACTCTAAAATAGATGTAGTACATATTATTTTAAAGATTAATTGGTGGTTTCATGTGAATTTGTTATATTCACCACATATATAACATTAAATTGGTTGATGAGCTTATCAATTCTCTTTATTTCAACCTCCCTAGTATCGATCTTGGTACCCTCTTTGATATCCTCCTTGGTTTTGTTATAAACCCCATCCTTGAAATTATCTGCCATCAAATCAATGTGATTGTTATTGTTGTAAATCATATCCTCCATATTTTTGATGTGATTTTTATGCACACCCAAGTAACCCTACGAGTTAGCCTCTAATGTTTTAGGATCAGTAAAGTATTTCAATCCAAGGCATGAGTTGTTGCATATTCAATTTTATAACATCCTATTGGTGGAATAGCATTTAATGATATAGATTATTTACCATGAGTGAATTGACTATGGATAGATATAGATCTACTTGAGGTGAATTCAAGGATGATGGGTTTAACTAAAGTGGATAGGATTTCTAAAAATAAATTAAAAAAGGAAGGAAAGGTAAGTCATACAAGAGGCTTGTGGGCCACATAAGATGAAAAAACCCTTCGACACCAACACTTGAACTAAGATAGGACAAGAAATCAAAAGAACAATATTTCTTATAAGCTATTATGTCACACCACTAATCAAACATAGTATAATTAAATATGCATAAATTAGAGGTTACTTCACTTTTTAGATTTTTAATGCACATCTAAAAATGGGGATTATAATTATATAAAAAAAAGATAATCAAATCAACTTTATATTAAAATGAATAACTATATTATATAATATAACTCATACATAGGCAAATAACTAAGATACCATAATGATAACATGTCTCACACAATCCATAGAATTGGAGAATAACCAATATTTTCACATCAAAATTAAAATAGAAAAACTTCTCAGAATTTCCTATTAGTTTCAATAGCCAAAGTTCTTTGCCTTTTGGGATTGGGAGCTTCAAAATATATAAATAATCTTGGGATGGGGAAGGCCTCATCTTTTCAAGCATCATCTAAAATTACAATTTCAAAATTAGAACTATCTTTTTAATATTATACAAATGATGCACGTATCAATACCATATTTAGAACAACCTCTTCATGTATAAATACAATATACATGCAAAGTAAATGGGTTTAGAACTAAAAATCCACTTCAATAATAACATGTAAATACATAGTTTTTTTCAAATCATGATGCTGACTTGGCACCACTAGCTAAAGAGATCAGTGGAGTAACTTTAGTTATAACTATAATAACTATTGGAGTTCTCTATGGCATCAAAATTAGGCCTATCAAAGTTTGTAGAACTGTGAATCTAGAAAATTGAGAGATTTATGATACTAGGGGCACTTATAGCTAGTTGTTTGCATGGAACTAACCTTAAAGCTACATTCTTGGCTCTAAAATCTTGAAATAATGTGTGAGTTCTATCACACTCCTTATTTATTATATAAAAATTTAGTAATCAAGGATTTAAGGTCTTGGCAACCTCTGTCATCAACCTTTCCTACTCAGCTTCTCAACTTTTGAATTTAGTTGCTATATATTATACCTTTGTTACTTTATCTTCTAAAAAATATCAACTATAAGATTTAGTTTTTAGTTTTGTATATCATTAACTCAATATACCTTTTGAATTTTTGTGTATCCACCTGAATAAGGTTTTCAAAATTAGCTCTATTGACTAATTCTCTCATGGGGGTTATTACATTGGTAATGCTCATATCCATTAAATTTTTTAATGCCCCACTCTCATGGTTGATAAAATGCTCCATCAAGGTCTTAATTTACTTCTTTAAATTAATCAAATCATCCATTCTTACATTTACATAATTTAAATACCAAGAAGCATCCATGCTTATCATAAGATTCAACAATTGGAAAGCACTATTCCTAGAGCATTGAACCAAAAAAATAAATCTTCTTTCAAATTAATTAATTTGATTTTAAATGTAATAATATATTACCTATTAGATTCATCCTCTTCCCTAGAAATATTTATATTATACAAAATATTATACAACTTGGTAGTTACACTCCGTACATCAACAATAATATTTTGAGGTGCCTATATGATTTACATTTGTTACAAAATTTTTAAGGTATATACTTTGTGGGGTCATTTGGATTTATTTTGGGCTTATTTTACAAAGGTAAAGGATTTTCCCTTTTTTTAAACTCCACTTCTTCTTTTATCCTTGTATTCATCACCTTTATCTTCCTTACTCTTTGAATATTCCCACTCTACTTATCAAAATGAGTGGAGACTATGGGAATTTTAGTTATAACCAAGTTACACCTTTCATCTATAAGATATTTAATTTATCTTACCCATTAAGGAATAATGAGTTCTCTATTAAACTCATTGGTTTGGCCTTGAGGATGAATAAGATGGAGTCATATGATGTGGTGTAATTAAAGGAGGCACTAAGGATCCACTTATTTGAATATGAAACTAGAGGGGTATTTGAATAACCCTTTCCCATGGAGATGTCTCTTTCATATGGGTTAATTTAATCAAGAATTTAGTCATACCTAAGGTAATTTATACAATCATTATAGTTTTTAGCATGGTCGATGGCTATAGCATTAGGAGTTCTAATTCAAAAAACTATCCTTAAGACTGGTGGCATCTAAGGATTAAACTTAGAAATAGTGAATAGAATCTCAAAATGGACTACCTTGGGAGTCCTTATTAATTTTGGAGAAGAATTAATAGTTTGATCAATAGTAGTACTAGAAAAAATAGATAAAATAAGCCTAAGAATAGCTGGGGCCAAACTAACAACTAGGATTTCAATAATAGAAATTAAAAAAAATAGAAGAGACTACCTTGTCAATGATATGGATCTACTTTTGTTTGAGGATTTTATACTTTGATATATTGGTCAAGGATTATTACATTCTATATTATTCCAGACTAAAGTCTTTGGCTCTTTTTATCTCATCCTCTTCATCATTTTGTTGTGTATTAATGCTCATTTCTAGTTCCTCCCTCTTAATTGCTTCTTCATCATCTAGTTATTAATATGTGGGATAATCAACCAGAGATATTAAATGATATAAATATTATTATTTTATTGGTTTCATTATATCCATAAATTCCTATACTTTTTCTTCCTCTTCTTATTCAATAGATTCTTCTATGATTGGAAGACCAAATGATGGTCTTTCTTCTAGTTGCTTATCCTTGGAAGAAGATAGAGAGTGTTTATGCTTCTTTTTCTAATTGAATATGGGTGGAATGGAAGGTGGATGAGATGGGTGAACAATTTTAGGAATGATGGTGGTAGGATGTATGACTAGATGTGGTGGTGAAGGAGTGGTAAATGCGATGGATGATGTTGACATCACTATGGAGGGCATAAAAATTGCCTGAGGAGACTTAGGAGATTAAAGAAAACCTGGAGTAGTCAGAATGGATAGTAAATTAATCTATAGACACTCACAAAGACTCACCTAAAGGATTATAATTAGGGGTGACAAAGGTGTCATCACTAAAGAGATCTTCCATGGTTCCCCTAAATAAGTTGTTGACCTATTCCTTGTAGTGGTTGTTTATAAAGCCTAAATATTAGATTTTGATGATGTAAAAGGGACTTGGAGACGTGGGAGACCCTTTATAATTTCCCTCATAATTTAATATTCTAATTTTCTTTGAGTTTTTTATTCATCTAGTTGTTCATCTACAAGCACTTTTGAAGGGGAGGGAAGTTAATCATGTGGCTAAATGTTTTGTGGTTGACTTGGAGGCCACTGATGGCTCCATGCAACTTATGTTTTATCTTTAGTTAATTCAATATCATACTAAAAGGATTGATCCCAAGCCATAGATATTGAATTGTTACTCATTTTCATCCATAATTTAGTACCATAAATTCTATTTATAAATACTATAGCATGGTCTAACTCCTCATGGTCATAGGAAACATGTATTTTAGTCTTCTACTTGATATGTAAGAGATATCCCCTTCCCTTATTCTTGGGATACCATACCTTGAAAGGTGAAAATTATAAATGTTAATTATTATTTTCCTTATGACTATGAATAAAATGTGACCTAACCATATATTGTTATCACCTAATGTTTAGATGAATCTTAAAATAATATGCCAAATGACTTTGACCTAGTTCTGCATCAATGGTGTTATAAACTTGATACAAAATATCTTGTTTTATTATATGGTATAAAACATGTTTTGGTAGTAATATATGAGTGGTTATTTTTCTTTCTACACTTATGATAGTGATATCTAGGTAGTACCAATAGTCTCCCATTTTACCCATAATTTTGTTTATATTATTAGAAAATCTAGGCATTATAGTGCCTTGTATGGCCTAGAATATTTGGGGATAGAAATCCTCACATATCTTCTTGATTTCATTCTTATATCTATTCACAAACATAAAATAATAGTCTTAACCTACCCTATTTTCTAAATATTCATCTAATATTTGCCATTCTTGACCATACAAATTATATATTGTGCCCATCACTACATCTAACAATTAAGACATCATGTAAAAGTTTCCATTAGTTGTCCTCTGATCAAGGTGGTACAGTTGTGATTTTAAATCGGGACTTATAATTTCTCCAAGTGACACTAATTTATCATATGTCAAAATTTTATCCAATAATGAAATCCACTCAACTTTGACATATGCAATACTAGGAAATCTATACAATCTATTCAATGGGGCCATAGTTATCCTAATCCCATATATAAATTTTATAATTTAATTGGATGAGATAAACCCTTTAGGATCCATCCTCTATCCCTTGCCAATAAATTACATTAATTTTCCATCTATTGTATTATCTTTAGTCAAAACATATGTTGATATTTGATTTTAGGTGGTTTCAGAGAATAAGAATCTAAGATATGTTTCAAATTCACTACTTAAAATGTAATAATAAAAAAATTTAACCTTTATAATAAATAAAATATCCCCATAAATAATTATTATTGGAAAAAACTAGCCTACATACAAAACCTTTCCTAGATGTGGTGTGAGAAGTTGAGTAGGGTTCTTATTGGGTGAATGATCCAATGCTAGAGGAAGAAAGATGACAAGCACAAACCTAGACAGACCAAACCATCTTAGCATGTAATATAAGGATGAATAGGTCAATTTGGTTTTTCATTTGATAAGATTAATTGGGAAATCAACCAAAGATAAATAACTACATGAAGAGATGTTTTTTATGACAAGGTCATCCCTTGCAAATTTGGTGTCTTGATGTGTTTTTATCTTAAGATATAATCCTTCAAAAATGACCTATAAGTATGGGACACACCTAGGGATGTCAATTTAAAGTAATAGAAAACAACCATTTGAATTTAAAAATCCTTAAAAAGTTTCAAGTTGAAGTCAACACTGACAAATGACATGATTTCAATAGATCACATCAAATATCAATGGCATGAAGGTAATCTTATGAAGTTAGCAAGTTAAAATATCCTAGATTAGGATTGACAGTGCATATTTTTATATATAAATCCTTATTGATGATCCATTTTTAAGGCATAAGGTCAATAATTCAAAGAAAGATCTATGATGAAAATTTGATCATGTCCCTAATGGTCAAGTGTTTCAATCATTGTGACTTCCAAATAGATTGACAATCTACATTTGATCATATTAATATATGGAGATCAATTTTCCATGTTTCATCAAGAAAAAATAATATCAAAGTCATGCATTTAACCATGTAAAGTAGATAGATGGTGCATGTAAGGTCAAGAAGTTAATAAACCTAAATTTTACATGAGGTTACCATATGGCATAGGCATGTTAAATTGATAAAAACTAACATCAAGGTCTATAGAAATCATGTGAGACTACCAAGTGTCACATTTTTGAAATCTAAGATCATAGATCAATGCAGTACTACTAAGTGTCACAATATTGAATACGTATCAAGGATCAATGGCTAAAGATGAAATAAGACTTGGAGACTCTTGAAAGGATTAATAAATTAAATTTGATTAGGTTTCAAGGGGTATGAGATGAGGACACATGTACAAATCAACAATAGTCAAATTTTCAAAATATGATAAATAGTAGTGTGGTAATGAGATGCCACATTACCTAGGTAGGACAATGATTAAATGCAAGATAAAAATATGATCTGAGTTATCATATTAAACCCTATAAAGTCAAGGATGCCATTAAAGCTCAGTTAGAACTCTTAAAATTACTCAGATGTAAGTTTTACATCTCATTCATGATAAATAAACCCTAGTTTGCATATCTTCATTACAATTATGACTATATGAAAGCCAATAGAGGAATTGGTTTTCATCTATAGTATACCTATGTTTAGGGTTTGAATTAGGGATAATATGGTGATTATCTAATAATTTAAAGGACATATCAAGATGAATCATGATAGTATAAGCTCATTAAGAAGATGGAGAGTTTGGAAGTTGATAAGGGCAAGTGGGCATTTAATGAAGTTTTAAAAAGTCTCTAGGGACTTTATTATTTTAATGGATCATGAATCAACACCTTCAACAGTTTCTTGTCTTCTAGTGAATTTTTAATCTAATGAGAGGGCTTGAAAGACCATTTAAGTTTTAAAACGTCAATGGGGACCTTATCATTTTAATGGATCATGACTTAATAGTTTCAATAAGTTCTTGTCTTCTAGTGCATTTTTAAGATAATGAGAGGGATTGAAAGACCATTTGGACATAATGAATGTCTAAATGGGAGGCATAATTAGTGATAATCAGTCAAAAGGTGGTTGGGAATCCATCAAAGTGATTGGACCTCATGTATTGAATTATGTTTGCTTTCTCCTTCTCTCTCTCTTCTCTTTTTCTCTATATCTCCCATTTCTTCCTCATTGGAAAGATATACTTACATTTTTGGGGAGTATCAAGACAATCCAATTTGATAAGGTAAGACCCTATCAAAATTTGTATGGAATACCTCTTGAAGTAATAAATACTATCTTTACCTATCTCTTGCCTCTAAATTATGTTTAGCAAACTTGTGCATGATGGCATTGTGAAGGAGATTCTTCCATGTCCATTGTCCTTCTTTCTTGCCTATTTTTAGGTGTTTTCAAGATGTTTGTAGGTCTGAACTCATGCTCTTTCCACCATTAATGTATGACTAGTGTGAATATTGTAATTCCTCTTTTCTTCATTCATTACTTGTGAGCCTAGTTTATGAAACACTTATGCAATCAACTAGTTTGTGAGGTCGTGTGAGTTAGCATTATCTTATGACTCATCAATGTTTATTTCAATCTTATGTGAGTTCCTATTTAATTTGGTGCATCACATTTTTATCTCTTTTACCAACCATTTACCCTCTCTCTAACCCTTTTCCCATTAATAAAATTAGTCTAGCTGATCCATCAAGAGGAAGTTGGCCTTCTCCAGAGGCTCAACCTCACTATAGGATACCCATAGCCTGAGGTTGTTCCCATTTTGTGAATTAGTTGGAAGGAGCTTGAATAACCCCCTCCATGTGTGGAAATTAAGTCCACAACAATTTATGGCATGCCTAGTGAGATAATGTTGTTCACTAAGTGAAGAATTTTGGTGTTCTTTTCATCCAATCAACCTTTAGAGGCATGTGAGAAAACATCAATGGTGGATCCAAATATTTATTAGTTGGTATAAGAAACCTAATTTTCTTGTCATCATTATCTAGTATATATAATAAACCATCTTTTCATCAGCATGTTTATTCTCTACCTCATCATCCTTTATATAAGATTAATAATGTTTATGGCTTCACCCCAAGTGGTTCTCAATATTTAATGTATCAGCCTTCTCAAGCTCAATATGTCCCTAGTTACTCCTCAAACCAATCCATTTCAAGTTGGAAGTACACATTTTTAAGATATGAATTGTACATGATAAACCTTAATGCACAAAGGGGGTATGGTTAAGATATAATTGATCATATCATTCATGATTTAAAAAATTACTTTTACATATTAGAGTAGATTTTATGTTTTCCTCTAAGTTCCTTGTGTAAATTTATTTTTATTTGTGTGTTTCCCTTCCATAAGTGCCTTGGGAACTATGTTTTTTTTAATCTTGGGTGTTATTTTTGTTTGGGGGAGCCTTTTATCATATTAATATCAGTTTAGGAGGAAGGAATTATGTTCCCATATGCCCAATAGATTAGACAAGGCAATTGATCTAGGTTCTCAAGCATAAAAGGCATGATTCCCTATTGAGTCACTAGAAATGTCAAACAAAATTGGCCTACATGAAAAACCATGCCTAGATGTGATGTGACAAGATGAGTAGGGTTCTTATTGACCGAGTGATATAATGGTGGAGGAAGAAAGATGGGAAACATAAGACTAGATGATAATATCTTAGCACATCATGCAGGGATGAACAAGTCAATTTTGTTGTTCATTTGATAATAGTACTTGGGAAATAAACCAAATTTAAATAATTACATGAATATGATGTTTTTTCTGCCAAGGTGATCCCCCAAAATATTTGGTGTCTTGATGTGTTTTTTTATCTCAAGATATAATCCTTCAAAAGTTATCTAGTACAATGGGACACACCTAGGAATTTCAATTTAAAGCCACAACAAATATCCATTTGGATTCAAAAATCCTTAATAAGTTTCAATTTGAATGTAGGGATAACAAGTAGAATGATCTTGATAGATTTCATCAAATACCAATGACATATGGGCAATCTCATAAATTTAGCAAGTCAAAATATCCTGGATCAGGATCGATGGTGTGTATTTTTGCATACAAATCTTGATCGATGATCCCCATTCACGGTATAAGGTTAATAAGTCATAGAAAGATCTACGATGTATGTTTTATCATGTATTTAAATATTAAAGGTGAGATAAAGGTCAAATTTTAAAGGATCTTGAGGATACATATGAAGGTGCCAAGTGTCTCAATCATGGTGACTTTTGAATAGATTAATGATCTACATTTGATCATATTGTTAGATGGAGATCAATGGTCCACATTTTATCAATCAAAAATAATATCAAAAACATGCTTTCAACCATGAAAATTAGATCAATTATGTGTGTATAGTCAAGAAGTTAATGATCCTAGATGGCACATGAGGTTACCACATGGCATAATCATGTTAACAAGATGAAGACTAACGGTAGCGTCCAAAAGAAGCATGCAAGACCACCAAGTGTCACATTTTTAAAAGATGAGATCAAAGATTAATGTAGGGCTACCAAGTGGCACAATCATGAATGTAAATCAAGGATCAATGGCCGGTGATGAGAGTCAAGGCTAAGAGACTCCTAAGAGGATCAACAAAGAAAATTTAATTTGGTTCTAGGGTAAAGATGAGGACACATGTTTGAATCAATAACAATCATATTTTTAAAATATGATAAAAAAGAGTTGATAAATAAATTACACATATTTAAACACTTGAAATCAAAGTATTTTTTCACTAGGTATACAAATGAATAAATGTAAGATCAAAATGTGATTTGGGTTACTAGAGAAAACCTTATAAAGTCAAGGATGCCGTTAAAACTCAGTTAGAACTCTCAAAAGCCCTTAGACATAATTTTTACATCTCATTCATGATCAAGAAACCTTAGCCTATATATCTTCATTACAATTATGACTATATGAAAAATATTAAAGGAATTGGTTTTCATCTACAGTAGACCTATGTTCAGGGTTTAAAATAGGGGTAGCATGGTGACTATCTAATAATGTAAAGGACATGTCAAGATGAAGTATGGTAATGTAAGCTCATTAAGATGATGGAGAGTTTGGAGGTTGAGAAGGGTAAATGGATAATTCAATGATGTTTTCAAAATTCTCTAGGGACTTTCTCATTTTAATGGATCATGACTGAACACCTTCAACAAGTTCTTGTCTTCTAATACAATCCTAAGCCAATAAGAGGGCTTGAAAGACAATTTAGAACTAATGAATGGCTAATTGGGAGGTAGAATAAGTGTTAATTAATTAAAAGGTGGTTGGGACTCCATCAAAGTGATTGGACCTCATTTATTGAATTATGTCTTCTCGCTCCTTCTCTCTCTCTTCCCCTTTTCTCTATATCTCCCATTTCTTCCCCATTATCAAGATATACTCACATTTTTTGGGAGTATCAGGAGACTCTCATTTGATAAGGCAAGACCCTATCAAAATTTTTATGAAAGACCTCTTCAATCAATAAATACTTTCTTTACCTATCTTGTGCCTTTGAATTTTGTTTAGAAAGATTGTGTAAGATGGCATTGTGAAGGAGTTTCTTCAATGTCCATTATCCTTCTTTATTGCATGTCTTTAAGTGTTTTAAAGCTATTTATAGGTTAAAAATCATGCTCTTTCTACAATTAATGTATTCCTAGTATGAATCTTAGAACCCTTCTTTGATTCATTCATTATTTATGAGCCTATTTTATGAAACACCTATACAATTAGATAGTGTATGAGGTTATGTGAGTTAACATTATCCTATGCTTCATCAGTGTTTATTTCATACTTATGTGAGTTCCCATTTAATTTTATGCATCACCTTTTTATCTCTCTTAGTAACCCTTTACCCTCTCTCTAACCCTTTTCCCAACAATAACATTAGTCAAGGTGATCCATTAAGAGGAATTCAACCTTGTCTAGAGGCTTAACCTCATATATGATACCCACAACCTGAGTTTGTTCCCATTTTGAGACTTAATTGGAGGGAGCCTAAAGAAACCCCTCCATGGGTGAAAATTAAGTCTAAAATATTTACATTAAAAAACATGGATCTGAGCAAGTCGATACATGACTTTACCTTTGGTTTAGTTAACACTTGTTGGAGGCCTACTTTCTTGATGGGTAAGAGATAATATACATATTGTTTATCCTTAGGAAAAATATATCTTTAGTAGAATACGACTTTAAATATTACACCTCTTCCCAGAGCACTGATCAATTGATAAATTTGAATTTTAATGTGTTCCTTTTGAATATATTATCTGTGTATTCTTGTCCTCTTTTAAATGAGTAAGGAGAGGGAATGAAATAATTAATCAATTTTTAAGAATAGGCCATTTCTCTTCCTTAGTTACTAAAATTCTCTTTGTGAATTGACTTGTTCATTATGTGTTTGTTACCTAAATAAAATAGGGCTTTAATGATGCTAGAGATCTCAAAGTTATAATCACTTGATTGATAAATTAATGGAAAATTGAATTCCCATTTGCATATATTTAACATATATTATTCCCAAGATCAATTATTGAATACATTCATGTGCCATCAATGCAGATAAAAAGCTTTTTTTAATTCCTATTTTAATTCAAACTTATTAGTCAACATTGGTAGGTTCATTCACTTGCCACATGGCAATAGTTCATTAAGCCTTTACATCTAATCATCACCTTTGAGATCATTGTTGATTATTCATTGACTAGTTTCTTTTCCATGTTGTTGATCATTTATTTTCAAACCTTATCCATGCCCCCTTTCAAAAAAATTCTCATCATGTCAAATATTTAGCCTCACATCATGTTTCATATGCTTTATAGCCATGGGTCAACATGATTAAGCCATGTATAATGACATTTGGTATGTAAAGACTCATGATGTTAGAGGCACTATTGTCTATTCATTTGAAGTGTACATGTCCAAGAAGATCTTGGGTAATGGAAGATTTACATGTGGAATGATCTTAGTGGAACAAGAATTTTAGAGGATAAAAGCCTTCATACCTCAAACTTTGATTATTCTTTGGATCTCCTAGAGTTGAGTTAGAATGAAAATGCACCAAGTTTCGGTCACTCAAAGTGTAGAATATCATGGCCATTAGACTATAGACCAAAAGTATATTTAATCATCTATGGGTTCTCTTTGATGAAAATACTTTAAGTGTTGAATCACTCATAACCATAAAAACTCATAACCATTAAACTAAAGAGACTTAGGACCATCAAACTCTATGGATAATTGAGACCATTAAACAATGAATATGAATAAGTGAGGTCTCTACATTGTTAGGTTCTCAAAAATTCACCATGTAGTGATTTATCAAATCTCAGTAATTTAGAACACTTAAAATTTTATCAACTTTTAAAAAATCTATTTAAATATAAAATGTCACCCATTTACTTTTAATATCTCATTATCCTTCAAAGAGTTGGGAAATTTATAAAGTCTCAAAGCTCTGGGTGATGCAAAAGTGACACATGTTTTAATCCCATGTAACATACGAGGGGCTTGATCATGGATGATTAATAAATATTGGTCAATGGTCTTATGATCACACAAATTACATGTAAAATTAAGACAATGAAATATTAATATTGTTAGTTTTTAAAACATGGAATCATTTTCTAAAAAAGACTAAAAACAACCTGAGGTACAAAATAACTTAAGATAATAGTTAAAGCTTTGATTTTCATGGTTTAAATTATTATAAATATCATATTCATGAGTATACACTTAGACCATGAATTAATAACAATAAAGTTATGAAATTCTAAGGTTTATGGATTCCAAAATTAAATATTTCAAAATAATGGGTCCCCATTTGAAATTCCGAAAAAGTGGGGTGTGTGTGTTAGGGGTTTAACAAATGGAGAATCATAGGGTAAAATACTCACGAGTATTTTGATAACCCAATTTCAATAATGTGTTATAATAAAAGTTAATTTTGATAAATAAATGATAATGAAACCAAGTCTCTAGAATAAACTCTTACTTCCTCATGCAACATAATAACCATTCCATTCCTTGGATTCATATGTGACATAGTGAGATCAATTTCCCTTGGTTATGAAAATTTTACTGGAGAGCTGAATAAACATTGTAGGTTTTATTTTGACTTATAATTATGCAACTAAACAAATAAAAGAATCCTGGGTATTTCTCTACTCCCATCCAAGGATCTATATCCCCAATAAATATACCTCTATTCCCACTCAAAGTGTTTCTCTACTTTATTTAGGCATCTATAACCATGGTAGAGGTTACTTAGATCACCTATCTTTTATCATTTTGTAAATTTTTTTTCTAGAAACATAGATATAAGAAGTGTTGGGAACCACCATTAGCTAGGTGTATGAATAAGAAAACTTATTTGTCAATATATCCCTATTAGTGTATATTGAGTTCTATTTTTATTATGTCATATCCAATTTTTATCATGTAATAGTGAAATAAATCTCTCAAAATGCAAATTTTTTCTAAAATTTTCATGAATATATCAAAATAAGTCCCTAAAATTTAGTAAACCTATTGAATCTAAGTAAAACTCAGTCTAGTCATAATACATACCTTAATCCTATATAATCTTATACTACCAAAATAGTTCTCTTTGTAGACCAGTGGTCTCTATTTATATATCATCCCCTTGTTTTGTCATATCTTCATACTTTTAACTGAATAAATCAGTGAGACAATTCTACACTTTTAATAATTTGACCTAAAAAGTATAAAAACTAATCTACTAATAGAAAAATACTAAAAATATTAAGTCTATTGTAGAAATCAATAAAAACTAACCTAGAAAATAGTGAAATATAGTGTATTCCTAATCCAAAATTTCCCTTATAGTTCACTCTAATGCATATCCAACTAGAGAAATCATAAAGTAGTTATTCAAAAAATATCTATTAACCATAAATTTGGGGTCATTACCTTGAATTTATTTCAATTAAAATTCATTTTTACCAAGGATTTCTGATATTTGATATGGTACAATCGATATGGGAGTGAGCTTATCATATTGTCCCTTATTTTAATGGGATTTATCCCATAAGACAACTAGGTATGAAATCATGAAGGCGTTGATTTTGGATCTTTTGTCAAACCACTACTTGATTATATCTTGATTTTTACTAAGGTTATGCTGGAATTTAGTTCTTGCATCTTCCATTTAGACTATATCCAGTATCCTAGATTTTATTCTTCCATCTTTACCATAAACTATTGCATAAATCAATATGTTATATTGAGAGTGATAGGGAAGATCGGTTGCTATCCATGTACTAATATTAAAGGTGAATATTTGAGATCTTGTTTGTGTTTGGTTATATCATCCCATAGTGCATATTTTATTAAGATATGCCATTCTCGTGGTTTGTCTTGTGTAAATTTCTTAATGGCATATAAAATATTTTTATTAGTGGATTCATCTACTCCATTCACTTGTGCATAATAATTTAAAAAGAATATAATTGTTATATTATTATCATAGGTTGTAACTATGAATTTAGAAGATTTAAAAGTTGGACCATTGTCACAAACTAAGGAGAGGGGAGTACCAAACTTGGTCACTATATTTTATTCTAAAAAATTGATGACATCAATTTCTATGGAATTTTTTATTGCTACTACTTTTACCAACCTAATTTAGTAATCTTTAGTTTTAATGAGGAACTTGTATCTTGATGAAGAGTTTAGGTTTATTACCCTAATAAAATTAAGACCACATTAGGTCAAGGGGTATCCTTCAATAACTAGTTGTAGAAGCATGAAAACATTAACTTCTCTTTTAATAAATGTCTAACACTCATTGTAGGTTCTAATGTGGTTATGGGTGTTCATAGATACTATGGACCAACAATACCCTATCCTCAAAATACTATGATCTATGGTATTACATGAGGGGTTACCACTACTTATTCTTTTATCCAAATTATCTAGGATATCCTTAGATTCTTATTTTGACATGCATCTAAGATAGATGCCTTTATATTATTTTCTACGTAGGACTCATTTTTTAATCATGTATTGGGATGCTTTAAGCCTAAGGGATGATTTTTTATCTCTATTTAATTTAAGAGGGTTCATACCTATGAGTAGGTAATGAATGATCTGAGAGTACCATTCAACTCTAGCTATTGAGTTTCATTAATAAGGTTCATTTTAGTGGGCCCTATAAAAATATTTGTGGAGGTATTGAGGAATATTAGATTTGAAATGGTTTTGAATCAATTTAGAAGGTGTATCAATACATAGGAAAATCATGTGATGTCACATGATAAATGATGTAGATGAATGCTTAAAGTATCCAGACAAATGCCTCTACAACATAGTCAAAATATGACATGCAACATGGTGTGGGTAGATGTCAGTATCATTCAGGGGAATTCTACATAACATGAGAAGAAATTGATAACATGAAAATGGACATCTAAATAATGTAAATGGATGCTATCTACATAAAAATAGACATCAAATTGCACATCATGGTATTGTCACTTATTTACATTATAAGTTGGAAAAATCCCATACAAATGTCCACATCATGCCAGTGAATGCTGACATGATACAAGGCATTTATGGGATGTGAAGAATAATTCTAGTACTATGTGATACTACTCAAAATGCACCCATGTGAATATTACATGTTAAGGGAAGTGTTTATAGTGCCTCTCCTTTGGTAGAGGTTACCTATACATGGGTGTGGGATAATTATCCATTATGCATGGATGTCACTAATTTGTAGCATGCAAGTATACCTGATAGTCATTAGTTTCTAATGGATGATGGTAGGCCACAAGCATCAATCAGTAAATTATAGACATCTACCACTATGGACATCCATTGGTAACCCAATTCAATCTCTCCAAGCATAAGCTTAATAGCTAGGTCCTATTACCTAAATTTATTAATAAATTTAATCAAGGCATATATTTTTTTGTATATCATGTAGTATCTTAACTCAACATCCTTTAGATTAGTACTCATGAAGGCAATGCAATGTTTATTATCTTCTACATTTTGTGTTTATACAATAGCTATGATATATTCTAAAGTAAATTAATAGAGGTGAAAAAATTTATAGAAATTAGGACTTATAAGAACTAGAGCCTAAGTGATAATGAATTTGATATCCTTGTAGGATTTTTTGTCCTATTTTTTCCACTCTAATTTTGTTTCTTGCCTCTACATAACATTCAATGATTTGACTATCTCGGCAAAACAAAAATAATTTTTCTGACATAGTTGATCTTCCCAAAGAATGACTTTAGCTCTATTATTTTATTAAGAGTTATCATCTTGGAGATGGCCTAGAATATATTTGGATCTATGTAAATTCCATATTTAGTGATAATATGGCCTATCAAATTTCATTCAATGACTCTTAAGATACTCATCTTTGGGTTCAGGGAGACTTTGTAAATTCTACATCTATCAAAGACCCTTTACAAGTGGTCAATGTGATCAACTTAGCTTTTTGAAAATATAGTGAGGTTATCCATTACATGATGATGCATTTACAAAATGACCCATGAAAGGTAGAATCCATTGCTCCCTATAAGGTGGATTCTATATTGATTAGGCCAAATGACATCTTTTTATATGCAAAAGTTACCTAATTGGTAGTGATTGTAATTTTCATGCTATATTCTAATTAAACCAAGACCTAATTGTAGCCAGATAGCCCATCCAAAAATGACATCATCTCTAATCTACTGACTATTTGAGTCACCTCATCCAAAGAAGGTAGAGGGTATTTATCTTTATTTTATAGTTTATTTAGGTTCTTAAATTCAACATAGAGTCTAATTTCTCCATTTATCTTTGTCATAGGTACTTGGTTAGCTACCCAAGTCAAGTACTTAATTGGAAAAATGATTTTAACATCCAAGATCTTTTACATTTATAAGAGGTTATAGGATTAGATTCACTTGCCTCTATCTTTTACTAAAAGTCTTATCATCAGGCTTGAGGGGGATGGTGTGAGTAATTACTCTAGGGTCAAATACCTTTGGGTAATAATAAGTCTATGTAATGATGTCCTTGTATTATATGATTAATGTCTTGGGTCTATGATTTTCATTCTCAATGTACTTAGACCCATATTCATAAATTAGGGATGTTGATTAGTCCCTGAGATTTATTTGTTAAACTTAGATTTGGTTACTTTAAACTACTTTTGCTTCTAAGCTTATGGATTGATATCAAAGGTTCACTCTAAGAAACCCATCCGTAAAGGGATGTGGTTTTATTTCATATATAGAATGCCATCCTATCCTAGATCTTAAATTTACATAGGTTTGACATCATTTTCATCTATCAGTTAAGACTTGAAGGCTCTAGAACTGGTTAGGAATTACATGATTTGTTGATCATTTTCAAATGTTTAAAAATGGTCTATATCATCTAAAATAGAAGGATAGGTAACCATCTCCTTAGATAATATATATATTTTTGATTCATATAGTGGTTCCAAATTAGAAGTTGAAGTTGCTAGTGAATCTATTATCTAGATTTCTTCTATTGGAATAGCTTTGATGTTAAAGGCACCAAAGACTTAGTTAGGTCCCATGATTGGTTCTTGTATTTATTAAAATAAGTGATTTTTCATTGGTAATTATTTATAATTTGGTTTAAAACTAGCTCAAAATCATTAAAGACATAATTATGTAGTGTTATACTTTAGTAAAAATTAGAGGTTAAGAATTAGATATTCATACTCAACCCTGTTGTTCTTATATGGGAAATGTAATTTGTAAGTATCTAGATACTACTTCCCCACTAGATTTATGAGGGATATGCTAAAACCTAAACCTTTTTGTGATATAAACCCATTGAAATATAATTTCCATTGCTTGGAAGGACCTTCAAATTCTTGTTCATGCCTTGCATGTTACTATCTAATGGTCAACATGTACACCCCTATATGTGAAGATAAAAAGTCTTCATTTTCATTAGTGGTGTTGTACTTTGGGATCATTTGATTAATTTTGGGTTCATGGTCTACTCATATTTGGTTGGGTAGCCCCTTCCATGGTAGACACATGTGTGATAACATAGTGGCCATGTATTCATTAAGTGTTTTAGACCAATCTCTGCTTAGTAACAAGACCTATGCTTTTAAAATGTCAGTGACCAATATATCAATAGTGTTTTGAACATGTGGTTTAGATTCTATCTAGATATGCACATTTGATAATTATCCAACACATGGGATAAAAGATATATCTAATTATAGGATCAATATTTTCAACTTATCATGGGTCAGACCTAACCTTCTATATATAATTATCTTATTTACATTGGTTAACACACCTAGGTCA
Organism: Torreya grandis; assembly: GCA_037957365.1. Taxonomy (NCBI): domain Eukaryota; kingdom Viridiplantae; phylum Streptophyta; class Pinopsida; order Cupressales; family Taxaceae; genus Torreya; species Torreya grandis. The sequence continues at coordinate 963,863 of JARHVA010002691.1, forward strand.
ACTAGAAAGTTATGCACATGCTTTCAAAACATCTTGATGGTCAAAAAAAGGGTAGTATTTATGGTTTTTTTATATATCATCACATTTTCATATGAAGCCTTTGATCTATCATGAGATGTTCTTTTCTTTAGGGCTTTGAGTTACAACTCCCTTTATTAAGTGATCTAGTGCAATGTCACCTTTTTCCCAAATATGATATTTGAAGAATACAAGTAGCCTATTTTATTCTTGTAGGATATTTTAGGTCTTTTAAGGGATTTTTTTTATGTCTATCATTATTCGCAAGTACTATTCATGTGTATTATTCACAATCATTATTAACATATAACTATTCATGGTGATGTGGCAAGTAATGCAAGTGATGATGCAATAGAGGAGGTGACTTGTGGGTGATGTGGCATTGCCCACAGGGGATATCACTTGAGATGTGAGTGAAATGAGAAGGTATTGATTGAATTTATATGGAGGCCCATTGATTTGGAGTGTTTTGGAGAAGTCAAAAGTTGATTAAATCTTGTTTAGGAATCTTTGGAAGTGGGAAACATGGTCTACTACTCCAGATTGGAAGTCGCATGCAATATGGGGCATGCCAATTGAGTGCACATGGATCAATTCAAAAAGGAGATCTTGAAGATGATTAACACATGTGAGAGATAATTGATATTATTGATGAATAGTAAAATCACTACATGCATGGTGCATTTATTTACTTCTACTCCAAGTTTCCTCCCTCTCTTCTCTCCCTCTCATTTCTATATATGGAGAGCCTTATCATTTGTAATATATGCTTAAATATTTATGAAAATTCCCTTTGTAAGTTTTGAACTTGTGTTCATTATTTCTAGTCTTTTTTGGATGAAATCCTAATGAAGCAATAAATCTTTGAGGATGGAAACCCTCTTAGGTTTACTGGTTTTGGTGCTAAAAGATTTCCCCCTAACTAGTTAAGGTAATTCCATACAAGAATTACTATTATGCTTTAGATTTATGATCACATTGTGATTAGTATTTGTAATTTGTCATTTTAATTAATTATTTTTTAAGTGTGTTTTAGTTTTTTATTTCAGAGTGTTATTTGTATTTTAGAGTAATAGCTAAGTATGTGTGTGTATTTCATATTTCATGTATTTCCATAAGTTTCAAATATATTAGTTGGTATGTTCTTCCACATACATTTTAGTGAGTCTACTTCCATAAATGCTAAGTTGGATATTTATAAGTGTTGTCTCCATCCACATTATATGTATTTAGTTATTTATTTATGCGTTTTTAGTAAATATCCTTTTACAGGATATTTTAGTGGTATCAAAGCTTTTGTGATAGATTTTATATTTTAAGGTGTTTTTAGTAAATATCTCACTTTGGGATATTTTAATGTTATTAGAGATATGTATCCTTTCAGCCTATGCAGGTTGTGTTGTAGATATTTTTATTGATTCAATGGTATAGGGATTATGGCACAAATTTTATTTACAAAGTTATTCCTTGAGATAAAATACATAGATCCAATACAAGAGGTACTGATGGGAATATATAATTATGAGAAAGATGCCATCAAAATATTGGACTAGTACCAAGCATTTCCTGATGAGTTCAAAAACCTACTCTCCCTTGATGGGTACCTAGAAATAATAGAAAGTGGGGATCCTAGTGAAAAGAATCTCATAAAATATATGAGACAAGGATGACCAAGGAGAAGAAAAATATCTGCAATAAATTAGAGGAGAATAAAAATATTGGGAAGGAAGAAGGATTGAAATAAATTTCTACAAACAAAGAGGAGAGTCTTGAAGTAGCCAAGAAGAAAGATAATAACAAAAATGATCTCAAAAAGCATAATATTTTCTTATTATGTAAGGATTATTGGGATCCCAACCACATATTTAATATCAAATAAAGGGCTGAAATTCGAGTCATCATGATGGAGGAGCATGTGAAAGAAGAAAGAGTTAAACCTGAGGAACTCCAAGCCATGGATGTTAAGGGTAAAAATTCTTTGATAATAGAGAATATCTCATTCATTTCTAATGATTTCATGTATTATCAAAAAAAATAAGAATTCAATTAGGGTTCCACCATCTCTAATGAAGTTTAATTACATGTTACTATTCAAGGAGCACCCATGCCATAGAAGGAAGATTTGTAATCATTTGAAAAAGAGTGCATTTGTTATCCTAAAAGTGTTGATGAACATTCATTAAAGGAGGAGAAAGGAGACTCTTTTTATGATAGTGATCTAGAAGAGGATTTTTTTGGGTCCAATGAGATGGTTGTAGATGGATTCACTATCACATGTACTTGGAAACTCCCACAACTAGTTTGGGATCTTGGTATCTGGATCCATGAATTTAACCAAGTTGTTTGAGGATAATCTTTATGAAGGGAAGATATAATGTCCCATTTTTCCAAATGTGACATATACATAAGACTAGTATCCTATTTTATTCCTATAAGATATTTTGGGTGTTATATGGGAATTTTATCATGGGATCATTATTCACAAGATACTATTCATTGACACTATTCATGTGTTACTGTTCACTAGCACTATTCATGAGTCATTATTCATGGTGATGTGGCAAGTGTTATAGGTGATGATTTAGTTGAGGATGTGTCTTGTGGAAGATATGTCATATCCAACAGGGGAACACACATGTGATAAAGTTGATGTGAGAGAAAGTGGGGTAAATTTCTAAGATGGAATCTTGAATTGGCATGTGAAGTACTTTGGAAGAGTCCCATATGTGAGACATGGGATGAATTTGTGGGTATCTCTATGGTTTTCTTGTCTTCCACTTAGTGAAAAGTGATTGAAAACTTATATTTGAATATCATGTACACATGAGGAAGAAGATAATAGGTTATCATTTCATATTTTCTCTCATGTGTTTGAGTGAGGTGACCCTTTGGAAACACATGGAAGGTGGGAGATAAATACAAAAGAAAAGGTGATCATGTGATACACTTTTAACCATGTTCACATGGTGACCAGCTTATCACTATAGCTCAATAGTGCACCCACTCAAGGGGGTCAATTTTTTTCTTGAAGTCTCCTCTCCTTATCTCTTTCCCTCTCATTTTATATTTAAGGAGAGCTTATCTATTTGTAAGATATGATTGAATATATTTTGAAACCCCGCTTTGTTAGGTTAAACTATTGTTCATACTTTATGATCTTCTTTGGATGAAAACCCAAATGAATTAAGAAATCTAAGGATGGAAACCCCCTTAAGTTTACTAGTTAATATGTTGAAATATTACCCCCTAGTTGGTGAAGGTAATTTAATCCAATTATTAAAATTGTGTTTTAGAGTTGTGATCATCTTTTGTAAGTTATATTGAAGATTTAATATATAATATTTTTTTTGATTCTACATAATATTTGTATTTTATTTATATTATATAGATTTAGAGTTTTTTTTTGAAATATGACTAATTAGGGATATTTCAGTGGTATCAGAGCTTTCCTATTGGATTTCATATTTTGGGTGTTTTTAGTAAATATCCTACTTGGGATATTTAGTGGTATTAGAGCTATGTATTTAGTGTTGTAGATTTGTTTTTTTATTTAATGATACAAGGATCATGGCATGGATTATAATTATAAATTTATTACTTGAGATAAAATACATAGATCCAATACAAGAGGTCCTAATGCAGATTCAAAATTATGAGCAATATGCCATCAAAATATTGGACTAGTATTGAGCACTTATTATTGAGTTAAAAAATTACTCTCCCTTAATGGGTACTTAGACGTCATAGAAAGTGGGGATACTAGTGAAAGGGATCTCATAAAATATATAAGGAGGACAAGGAGGACCAAAGAGAAGACAAAAATCTCTAAAAAATTGGATGAGAATAAAAAGATTGGGAAGGAAGAAGGATTGAAAGAAATTTTTGTAAAAAAAGAGGAGTCTTAAAGTGGTCAAGAAGAAATATAATAGAGAAAATGATCTCATAAGGAATAATCTTTGCTTCTTATGCAAGGATTCTTGGGATCCTAGCTACAAATGCAAGACCAAAGAAGGGGATAAAATTAGAGAAATTATGATGGAGGATCATGAGAAGAAGAAATAAATGAACCTAAGGCACTCCAAACCATGGAGGTTGAAGGTAAAAAATATTTGATAGTAGATAGTATTACATTGATTTCTAATGATTGCATGTATTAGAAACAAAGTGAAGAAGTCAGTGAGGTTTCCACCATCTCTAATGAAGTTGAATAAGATATTCTTGTTCAAGGATCACACATGCCACAAAATTAATATTTATATCCATGTGAAGAGGACTATATGAGTTATCCTAAACATTTTTATGATCACTCATCAAAGGAGGAGAAAGGAGACTCTAGCTCTAATAGTGATCTGGAAGAGGATTTTTTAGGGTCTAATGAGATGGTTATAGATGTATTCACCATCATGTGTACTAAGCAAGTTCCACAACTGATCATAACATTGGTAATTATACAATAATTGAATATTTTTTGGAGACCAATGTAGTCTTGGCATTTCATTGGTTACATTTATTGGGGAAGCACTCACAAAAATTCTAAACCATAGAGCTTAATTTTAGTGTAGATGGTTAGAAAGTAATCAATGGTGTACCTAGGATCATGATAGATAAAAGGGCTATTAGAAAAGCATTATCTAATATAGGATTCTAGTTATTCATAAAATTAGAGTAGTGCAATGGATGTATGGTCAATATTATGGAGATTTATTTAGGATCCTGGTGTTTAGATCCCTGAAGTGAATCCAGTTGCTTTAGGACAAGAAATCTTTTGTAAGGGAGGATTTGTAAAGTCTCCTTTTTCCAAAATATAACATTTTAAGAATACCAATAGCCTATTTTTTTATCATAAGATATTTTGGGTTTTTTAAAGTATTTTTTTATGTCTTACACTATTCACAAGTATTACTCATATGTACTTTTCACTAACACTATTCACATGTCATTATTCATGGTGACATGGCAAGTGATGATGTAGCATAGGAGGTGAATTTTGGATGAAATGGCATGGCCCATAGGGGATCTCACTTGAGATGTGATTCACATGGGGAGGTATGGATTGAATTTATATGGAGGTCCATTGATTTAGATTGTTGTGGAGAAGCCAAAAGCTGATTAGTCTTGTCTTAAAATTTTAGGAAGTGGGAGACATGGTCTACTATTATTGATTGGGAGTCACATGAAAGGTGGGGTGTAACACTTGAAGACACATGGAAAAATTTGAAAAATATATCTTGAAGATGATTGGCACATGTGAGAGATAATTGGCACTATTTATGAATACTACAACCACTATAGGCATGACATATTTATTTGATTCTACTCTAAGTTTCCTCCTTCTCTTCTCTCCCTCTTATTTTTATATATGGAGAGCCTTCTCATTTATAATATATGATTTAAAACTTATGAAAAACCCCTTTATATTGTTTTAACATTTGATCATTCTTTATAATCTTCTTTCTATAAAATCCTAATGAAGTAATAAATATATAAGGACGGAAACCCTCTCAAGTTTACTACTTTTGGTGCTAAAAGATTACCATTAGTTGGTTAAGGTAATTTTTGGCCAAAATTATCCCACATATAAAAATTTTCTTGGATGTGGTGTGAGAAGCTGAGTAGGGTTATTATTGAGTAAACAATCTAATGGTGTAAGGAGAAAAACAAACTTCATAACTTTATCACTTGCTACTTACAAGATTTTGAAACACTTTAAGCAAGCTCAATGTATGAATTTGGTGATTTTAAGGAACTAGACTATCATGGCACATCATACATGAATTAATAAGATAGTTTTGTTGTGACTTTCATAATTTCACTTAGGAATCTAACCAAAGTTTAAGGATTGTATGAAAATGGAGTATTTTATGTCAATGTCATCCCTTACAAATTTGTTGTCTTGATGAGTTTTCTATCTCAAGATATAGGCCTTAAAAATGATCTTGTAGTGTGGGACATGCCCAAGGATGTTAATTTATAGCCAAATCAAATAGATATTTGGATTACAAAATTAGAAGCGATCCATGGGTTTGCCAATTGGCAAGATCTTGGAAGGTCAGAGGAAAGATCAATGACATGTAGATGATCTCATGAACTTAGCAAGTCAAGAAAGATCAACAGTGCATGTTTAATCATGTAGTTAAATATCAATGATGAGTTCAAGGTCAAAAGGTTAGAGGATCATGAGGATAAACATGAAGGTGTTAAGTGTCTCAATCATAGTGAGTTGAAAGCAAATCAACAAACCACATTCAATCATATTGTCGAAGGAGATCAATGGTCCACATTTGATCTATAAGATTAAAATATCAATAGGATTGCATTCAATCATGGAAGAAATGATCAATGGTATGGATTAAATTAAAAATTCTCTAAGCCTAGATTGTACGTGATGTTACCACTTAGCATAAGAACATTAACTAGATGAAGGCTGACAATAGTGTCCACAAGAGGCACATGATATTGCCAAGTGTCACACTTTTGAAATCCAAGGTAAAGGCCAATGTGGGGCTACTAAATGGAACAATATATAAAGTAGATCATAGATCAATGACAATGATGAAGGTCTAATTTGAAAGACACCTAGGAATATCAATGGAGTAAATTTGATCAATTTTTAAAGGGGTACAAGATGAAGACACATGAATAATATAACACCAATCAAAGTTTTAAAATGAAATAAGTAGCTCAAGGAAATGCCACATAGCTAGACATGTTAATTCAAAAGGATTTCACCACCTAGGTAGGTAAAGGTAAAAATTCAAGATCAAGATATGATATAGGTTACCATGAGTAAACCCTATAGAATCATAGCTCACAATTAAATCTCAATTAGACCTCTCAAAATCCCTCAAACTTAAGTTTTACATCTTATTCATGATCATGAGATTAGGTATCCTATGGATATTCATTGAAAATATGAATATATGAAAACTAATAAGGTGATTGGTTTTCATCTATAGTGGTCCTATGTTCAAGGTTTAGAGTAATTAAAGAATTATGACTATGAAAGGAATATGAGAAGGGACACCAGTGAATGAGTTCAAGTTTGATTTTGTAAATAACAAAGTAAGATAAATCATGGTGTTACAATCTCATTAAGAAGATGGAAATTTTGGAGGTTGAGAAAGATAGTGGAACATTCAATAAAATTTCAAAATTCTTTGGTGTGTATTCCCTTTTAATGGATCATGACTCATCATCCTCAACAGGTTCTTATCTTGTAAATATGTAAGCTAATGGGAGGGATTGAAAGAGTCTAGAGTTAATGAAAGTTAATTTATGGAGGTAGGATTAAGGCTAATCAATCAAAAAATGGTTGGGCCTCATTTATTAATTTTTACTTGCTCACTTCCCTCTTTCTTCCCCTCTTATTATATATCTCCCATTTATCCCCATGAGAAAAGAGACTCATACTTTTGTCATGCCTAGGCTTTGTGAAGATTTGTACTTCCAAACCTATTTGATGCAATAAAAGATTGAATTACTACATTCACAAGCTAAATTAAAGTGTGTGTCATGAATTCATTGATGTGGTTAGGTGAATGTTTTATTTCCTTTGCCTCTATCTAAGTTTTCTCACCTCTATGAAGTGTTTTGTATCTCTCACAGGTCATTCCAAGTGCCATAGATAGTTTATTTATTAGTTTAGAAGTGGAAAATTACCCTCCCATTCTAGATTTATAGCTAGTTCATTCATTTTAATGAAACACTTATGTGGAAGCTGATCAAAGAGTGACTAACATGATAATTTTAGTCTTGAAAGTGTTTTATATTGTGCCTTGTGCACTTATAAGTGTTAAAATCTTTGGTGCATCAGCTCGTTTTACATGTTTTAATGCATTATTATCTATTTTTCTTCCCTTTCCAAGAAATATATTAGTTTAGGTGATAAATCCAAGGAAACAATCCTTCTCTAGAGGTTTAACCTCACTATAAGATACCCACATCCTGAGGTTATTCCCATTTTTTGGCTTAGTTAGAGAGAGCCTTAAGAGCTCTACCCAAGGGTGAAAATTATGACCACAATAGTTTTAGGCACACCTAGTGGGACCCATTATCTTTGGCATATCTAAATTTTGGATTTGGGAAGAAGGAATTCATCATCATCAAAAGCTAAATATTATTTAGATTATAGGGTTCATAGCATCAGTCAGGCAATATGCTCATGCCAAAGGTTACTACAAGGTCATAAAGTAAATGTATTCCTCTTTAATTCATTGAATTGTCTTCTAATTCATATAAAAGAGCAAGGTTTAGTATGATAATACCATATCCTCAAAATAAATATTCATCTCTCAGTCATCTTATTATCTTAAGTAGTGTAATTCTCACTATTTATATGGCCGTGAAAAACTAAGTGTTTGTTATATTCAATAGAGTTAATCCACTAAATTTATCCCATTTTGATGAAATTCCTATATATACTCTTAAGAGTATCCCATTATTCTTAGGAGAAGATCAAACAACTCTTATTTATCACATCTATGATGTTTCCAACCTTTGTTTAGTTCACAATGTTGTTCAAGACAATGTAGCTATTAGACTGCTTGTCACTTCCTTCAAAGGAAAATCATTACACTGGTATAGAAATATCCCACTAAATTCCATTAATATCTGGGATGAATTAGGTATATCCTTATTAATACATTTGAGGACAAATCTAATCACCTATCCTTAGTTAAACAATTGACAACCATAAATAAATCTCCTCATGAGGTCATGTCTAATTTTAACCTCAAATTTCAAAAGACATAGACTAAGATACCTACATTTATTATACCATCCCTATAATATGGATTTATTTGCTATCTAAAACCCCTCAAATCTGATATTAGTGTAATGATAGAGTCAATGGGTGGTATTACCTTGCTATATGCTTATGAAGTTGTAGTAAGAGGAGAAAACAACTTGATAGAAATGGGTAAGCTCTCTCCAAGGACCCCCAATGCCTATATTCACAAAATTAAAGTTTATAACATCCTCTCAAGTTCCTTAAATCCCATTTTTAGCTCCTATTCCATTTGTTAAAGATTAAATTATAGCCCCTTCTAGTCAGAATAGTGAGCTTGATGAGTTAAAAAAGTTTGTTACAATATTTTGGGAATGAAATATTACAACTCAAAAGGAAAAATTACCAACCTAATAGGCCTTATCAACAATAAAATTAGACCACATATAAGCCCTTTAGAGATCAAAGGCCTCCTTATCAAGGGTTTAGAGAAAATAGACCACCCTACTAACCATAAGGAGCCATAACTCAAGCTAAACCATATGTAGCTATTGATCCTAATGTGCCTTCCACTTTAAAAGATATTTATCCCTCACCACCTCAAAACAAATTGATGTAGGATTTAGTCTAGCATCCATTTAATCTTAATGATGCTCAAAGCTAAGCCTTGGTGCCACAACCATAAATAACACAAGAAGATGTTTCTCCTCAAGGAAGTTAATATCAAGAGATAATTTTGGTATCATAGGGAGAGACTCAACAAGTTTAAGGATAGCCATAAATGTAAATTGGTAAATGGATGATCATGTTGCATTCAATTAGGGTGGTGAGAATAGAAATATAATTGGTTAAGTTACATCTCTAACTAGAGATAAAAGAAGAGCCATTGATACTACTCAAGATGTGATTAATTCTTAAAACACTCCTAATTTTTTTTCCAAGAGTACCAAATTCCAACTTAATACCCCTATAGAATGTAGAGGTTGGAAAAGTTCCTCAAGTATCTCTAGTTCATGCAAAACCAATGGTTTAGAAGGTGCAACTAAAGGTAAGTGGAGTTGAATTCAATATATTTGATAAAATGAAGAATTATTACATTAAAAATAATATTTTGTATTTCCTCCCTATACTAGGACAAAACTATACTCTCATTCAAGATCTTTCAGCTCTCATATTGTCTCTAAAACTAGTTGAGAAAGAAGGTATTGTCCTGACTAATTCAAAATATACAAATAAGGAACAAGAAAAATAATAACATAAGATTTTAAAGATATATGAAACTAAGGTAAAATAAAATAAAACTCATTTATACCTATCTTTGATAGTTGGTGATACTTTGGTTCATAACTATATGGTGGATAGTGGAGCTAGTAGCACTTTTATGCCTAAAGAAATTTTTGACAAGCTTGGTATTATTTATGAACCAAATACTAAGGTATTATTACAATTGGATTGGTCACAAAAAAATATAATAGGCATTATTAAAGGTTTGAATTTGACACTACATGTTTATCCCAATGTTTTCATTCAATAGGATGTAGTTATGGTAGATTTTCACCCTACTTTGCCATGCATCTATCAAGGGACTTCACTTTAAATATTAGAGGATACTTTTTAGTTTATTTGACATATTTTATATTTAAAAAAAAGTATGATACCAAGGTATAAATACATTTTGAGCCTATTACACATTTCTATTTTGAGCCATATATGCCAAGTGTTGTGATAACTAACTGTATCATCTCAGATGAGGTGCGAGAAACTATTGGAGTGGAAGATGAATCACCTTTATATGGAGTTCCATATTTGTTACTTGATGAATGGGCCCCCAATTTTAATGAACATGATCTTTATAATTTAATTTCAGAAGGGGGACTTAGTGTTTATTGCCTCCATAAGAATGATACACCAATTCCATCCATGATGAAGGATGATGAATCTAGTGATGGTTTATGGAAATTATACTTTGATGGATCAAGGAATAATCATGGTAATAGGGATGGAATGATGTTGATATCTATATTAAAAAAAATGTATTTATCTTCAATTAAGTTTCAATTTAGTTATTTAAATAATGTTACACAATGTGAGGCATTACCTCATAGTGGGCTAAGAAGATGAAAGTCAACACCTTGCAATTTTTTGGTGATAGTGAACTTGTAGTTCACCAAGTAAGAAATCTTAATGTATGAAAAAATATATTTATTAGATAATATAATCATAGGGTGTGGGACTTACATTAGTATTTTTAGGATTTAAACATTCATATAATACCATGAGATGAGAACAAACATGCAGACAGGTTGGTTTCCATTAGGGCACATTTTAGTATCACATATAATATAAAAAGTGAAAAAATCAATCACATTAAGGTTTTCATAAGGCCTTACATTTTGGGCAACCATGAGAGCTGGTATGTGTTTGAATATGACAATCCAATTATCAAGCTATTACAAGAAGATGTTGATTTTTCCTCAAGAAATCAATCAAAGTTCTTGTAGCAGTATGGTGATCAAAAAATTCAATTGAAAAAAAAAAAGTTACCCAAGGGATTCATCATGCTTGAGTACATATTTAGTGGTGATGATGAGTTGAGAAAATAAAATTTATCTTTGTCAACAAAGGAGGAACACTATGCCAAGTGGATATTTGAGCTAGTAAGCACTTAAAGTTGAGTAAGGTATGTAATCCTTAGCAAAAGGAAGCTTTTATTGAATTATGCACAAGTTTTGTTGATGTGTTTTCATGTAAACATAGTGACCTCAAGGGATTTGATCCTAGTCTAACCCAACAAACCATTGAGTTAGAGGCTAAAACTAAAACAATAAGACAAATACAAAGGCCTATTAATTTAAATCTTGAGCCTTTAATGAGAGATGAGCTTCATAAGCTCATAGAGTTAACTATTATATTTACAATCAAGCACTCAACTTTGGTTTCAAACCTTATTCCAATATGGAATAAGAATGGTGAGATTAGGTTATGTGTTGACTTCCATGATTGGAACAAAGATCTCCTTAAAGATCACTATCCATTTCCATATATGGAACAAATTTTACAATTGGTTGTAGGTTCAGAGAGGTTTTATTTGTTGGATGGACATAGTGGTTATAATCAAATTTTTGTCAAAGAAGAGGACCAATTAAAGACAACCTTCACTACCAAGTAAGGGACATTTGCATATAGAAAGACGCCCTTCAGTTTATCTAATGCTAAAGCAAAATTTTAGATAGCCATGGATATGGTTTGTACTTGTTTACTTGGATGACATAATAGTTTTCTCAAAGAGTGCAGGTGAGCCCGTGGTCCACCTCAAGTAAGTGTTTAAAAGGTGTACAAAATTTGGGGTGTCCTCAAATCCCCAAAAGTGTGTCTTCTCAATTCATAGAGGTAAGCTCCTTAGGCACATGATTTCAAAACATGGTTTGATTATAGATCCTAAAAATATAGATTCAATTATTTCACTTTTATTTACAAATAATAAGAATACTTTACAAAGCTTTTTTGGTATTATCAAATTTATAAGAAGATATATTTTAGACTTTGCCACTTAAACCAAGCTACTTAGAACCATGCTAAAGAAGAATCAGAGTTTCAACTAGTCCAAGAAAGGAGTAGAGAGTTTTGAAGAGATCAAGAAGGTCATATCTAGTGCTCCTACATTCATAAACCCAATTTTCACAAAGGGTTTCATTTTTTACACTTATGCTAACATAGACACCATTTCAAGCATTCTTATGCAACAAAACCATGAGGCTTTAGAGAAACCAATAGCCTTATTCAATCAAGGCTTGGAAGAGTATGAAATAATGTAATTTTTTATTAAAACACATTTACTTTTAGTTATAAGGTCTCTAATAAATTTATATACTTGTTGTTTAGCAATAAGATACACTTGATGGTTACCCATCCAAGTGTTAAAGGGTTTATCTTAAACAAAGACATAAATGAAAAAAGATTTGGTTGGATAATTAAGGTAACTGATTATGATGTATAAATCAAGGTCACAAATCCAATTAGAAGTAAATTACTTTGTGAACATCTGGACCAAGACTTATGAGAGGCTAATGAAGTGGCTTTGGTGTCAAATGATGAAGAGGTTGTAGCTATTTATACCTCGCCTTCCAATGGGTTTCATGACTTGGTAAGATATCTCCAATATGGTATTTATCCCTCCCATTTAAGTGATTCAAAAATAAGATATTTTATATTGTATTCAATTCCATTTCTTCTTGTTGATGGTGTTTTTTGCAAGAAAGATATCAATGGTATACTATTGAGATGTATAGAGACAAGCCAAACATAGAGATTGCTTAAGCAGTTCCATGATGGAAATTGTGGAGGGCACTATTATGCAAGGACTACAACCCTTAAGATCATGAGAAGTGGCTATTATTGGCCTAGAATATATGGTGATTGTCATGTTTGGGTTAGGAAGTGCAAATAATGTGTAATATTTGTAGGAAAATTGAAACTTGCATCCTTACCTCTCCAGCCAATTGTGGTAGACTAGCCCTTTGTCTAGTGGGGATTAGACTTTATTAGTCTCATTAACCTACCTTAAATTTTAAGACATAAATAGATACTAACTATTATAGATTAATTCAATAGATGGATATAAGCAATAGCATTGAAAAAAACAAATGAATCTAATGTTCTAGTTTTATATGAATGTTTGATTACTAGATTTGGAGTTCCTTCAACCATTATTTCTAAAAATGTTATGGACTTTGTAGGGACTAGGATCAGATAATGGGTTGTTTAACATGGTGTCTATATCAACACATCATCAAATTACTATCCATAAGGAAATGGCTTTGTTAAGTCTAAAAATAAGAACCTATTAAAGATCGTAATAAAGGACTATTAAATATATTTAGAGGTCATGGTATCTCAAGTTGAAATCAGCTCTACGGGCCGATAGGATCACCTATAAAATATCAATATCCAACTCTTCATACAAGCTGATATATGGTAAGGAAGAAATATTACCTATTTCTCTTGAATTTCCTACTTTAGAACTAATGAATCAACTTGAGTTGTTGGACAATGAACCAATGGAGATTATATATGCTAAGTTTATGGAACTATAAGTGATTTAAAATCAGTCCATGTTAGCCATGGAAACCCACCAAGAACAAATGAAGAGATCCTTCGATAAGAGAGCTTCTTCATGAATTTTTAGTGAAGGATATTTGGTCCTTGAGTGTGATGAGGATAGAGCTAAACCAAGAAGGCATACAAAGATTGAATTTCTTTGGAGTGCTCCATAAAAATCTCCAGTTGTAAATCCCATAATGCCTTCCAATGTGTAAAGATGGATGTAAATGAGCTTCCTAACCCAATCAATGGGATACATCTAAAACAATGTTATTAAATGATTGGGTTCCTTTTACATAATTAGTTTGTTTGTTTACTTCTAGTTGTTATTTTAGCACATTAGCTTATTTTTTTGGTCCCAAATAAGTGTTTATAAACACTTGATTTTTTTAGATTAGTTTCCCTATTTTGTGTTTTTGATTCCTTATTTTGGTGGAATTAATCTATTTTTAAAGTCAAGAGGTTTCTTGCAGTCATGGATCATATTTGTCATGAGTCCAACAGTCATGTAAATAGTCTGGCTCTCAAGTATAACAAGCATGCTTCCTAGTTGAGTTACCAAATATGTTGGCCAAAATTATCTGACATACAAAAATTTACCTAGATGTGGTGTAAGAAGATAAGTAGGTTTCTTGTTGAGTTAATGATATAATGGTGCAAGGAGCAAACCAAAATTTATAACTCTATCACTTGTCACTTACAAGATTTTGAAATAGTTTAAGCAAGATTAATGTATAAATTTGGTGATCTTAAGGAACTAGACCATCATGTAGGAATGAATATGTCAATTTGGTTGTGAATTTCATATGTTCACTTGGGAATCCAAAAAAAGTTGAAGGATTGCATGAAAATGGTGTATTTTGTGCCAATGTCATCCCTTGAAAATTTGGTGTCTAGATGAGTTTTCTATCTCAAGATATAGGCCTTAAAAAATGATCTAATAGTGTGGGATGTGCTTCGGAACATCAATTTAGAGCTACAACAAATATCCATTTGGATTTAAAAAATATAAAATGATCCATCAGGCTGCAAAGTGGCATGATCTCAAAAGATCAGAGTAAATATCAATGGCACATAGATGATCTCCTGAATTCATCAAGTCATGAAAGATCAATGGTGCATAATTAATCATGAAATTAAAGATCAATAACAATATTGAGGTCAAAAGATCAAATGCTCCTAAGGATAAATGTTAAGGTACCAAGTGTCTCAATCATAGTGAGTTGAAAGTATATCAATGGCCCACATTTGATCATAACACTAAAGAAGATCAATGGTCTACATTTTATCTAGAAGATCAAAATATTGATGAGGCACATTTAATCATGCAAGAATATATTGATTGTGTAAATAAATATCAAAATTGAATAATCATAGATTACACACGAGGTCAACATGTGGTGCAAGTACATTAATCAGATGAAGACTAATAGTATGGTATATAAGAGGCACGTAGGACTACCAATTGTCACACTTTCAAAAGCTAAGATAAATACCATTGTGGGGATGATAAGTGGAATAATATAGAAATCAGATCACATATTAATGGAAATGATGAAGGTCAAATTTAGGAGACTCTGGGGAAGATCAATAGAGAAAATTTGAGCAATTTTCAAAGGGGCACATGATGAAGACACGTGTCCAAAATGACACCAGTCAAAGTTTTACAAGGAAACAAGTAGCCCAAGGAAATGCCACATTAGTGGATACATTAGTTCAAAATGATTTTTCCACTCAAACAGGTAAAGTTATAAATGTGAGATCAAAATATGATCTAGGTTACCAGGAGCAAACCCTGCATAATTATAGATCACCATTAAAGCTCAACTAGACTTCTCAAAAGCCCTCAGATGTAATAATTACATCTTATTCATGATCATGAGATCAGGTAGCCTATGGATATTCATTGAAAATATGACTATATGAAAACCAATAAGGTGATTGGTTTTCATTTATAGTGGACCTATGTTCAAGGTTTAGGGTAATGGTAGAATTGTGACTATGAAAGGAATGTTAGAAGGGACACTAGTGAATGAGTTCATGTTTGATATCATAAAAAACATAAGAAGATAAAGTATGGTTCTATAATCTCATTAAGAAGATGGAGAGTTTGGAGGTTGAGAAAGATAGTGGAATATTCAATGAAAATTCAAAATTCTCTGGTGATTGTTCCCTTTTGATGGATCATGACTCATCATCCTCAGCAGGTTATTAACTTCTAAATGTGTTTCTAAGCCAATGAGAGGGCTTGAAAGAGTTTATAACTAATGAAAGTTAATTTTTGGAGGTAGGATTAAGGATAATCAATCAAAAAGTGGTTAGGCCTCATTTATTATTTTTTTCTTTATCCGTTCCCTCTCTCTCTTCCCATCTTCTTATATATCAAAAAGATACTCATATACTTTTGACATGCCTAGAATATTCCATGATTTTTATTGCAACACCTATTTGATGCAATAAAATATTGAATTCCTCCATTCAAAAACCAAATTGAAGTGTGTTTCATGAATTCATTGATGTGGCTAAGTGAATGTCTGATTTCCTTTGCCTTTATCTGAGTTTTCTCACCTTCATTAAGTGTTTTTTAGCTCTTAGAGGTCATTATAAGTTCCATAGATAGTTTATTGATTAGTTTGGAATTTGACAATTACCCTCCCATGCTAGAGTGAGTAAAGTGATAATTATAGTCTTAAAAGTGTTTGATAATGTGTCTTATGAAATTATAAGTTTTCAAAAATATATTGAATCACCTCATTTTACATGTTTACATTTATTATTTTCTATTTTTATCCATTTTCCAAGTAAGAGATTAGTTTAGGTGATAGACCCAAGGGAACCATCCCTCTCTAGAGATTTGACCTCACTATAGGATACCCATAGCCTAAGGCTATTCCCATTTTATGTCTTAGTTAGAGAAAATCATAAGAAATCTCCCCAAGGATGAAAATTAAGACCATAACAATATTTCTATCCAAGAATTACATTTTTGCTTCAAAGTTGTGATCATATTATGATCAGTATTTGCATCTTGTCATTGTAATTCATTATTATGTAAGTGTATTTTAGTTTATAATATAAGACTATTTTTTTTTTTTTAGAGTAATTTCTAAGTATGTATGTGTATTTCATATTTCATATATTTTCATAAGTTTCAAATATATTGGTTGGTATGTTCTTCCTTGTATGTTTTAGTGAGTCTATTTCCATAAGTGTTGAGTTGGATATTTATAAGTATTCTATCCATCCAAATTATGTGTATTTTAGTTATTAGTTTATGGTTTTTTAGTAAATATCATTACGAAGGATATTTCATCTAGCCCAAGTTATGTAGAGTGATGTTTTCCTTTACCTTCTTCATATCCTTGAAAATGTTGTATCCTCATTTATTGGGTAGTTCTACACTTAGTAACTATTCATCTCTCTTAGGAGGAGGCAAATTGTTGTTGGCCTTGATATCTTAAGGAGTGGTAACATTTTTATTATGAGGCATTTAGTTTATGGTGGGATACTTTCTCCTTATATTTTAATTAGTTTTGACTTGATGATACTACTAGAAGGCATGGATTTCATCAATGTTATCCTCTTGTTCATTCTCAACCTCTTTTGGGAATGGAGAGTCATAGGTTTCAAAACTCATTTTTGTGATTAGGTGGCCTATTTCATTGGAGGAGGATGACTCTTTTTTTTTTTGAATGATTTTATTGCCCCTTTACCTCCTGCTAGAATATTTAAAAAGTAGTGCATAACTCGATACAATCTAGCTCACCATTTTGCATAGTTTTATGAACTTGGTACTAGTTTGAAAGAGTCACATCCATGATATTTATTTCATGGATCTTATTAGATGGGAATTGTTGTTCTTGATTATGTCCTAACCTATTGAAAGGTTTATTATATGTATGGAATCCAAAACTATGGTTAGTATCGTGTCTACCTATGTTACCCATAGGTTTTTTCATGTTTAAAAACATGTTACTCAATTTATCTACCATCATTTATATTGATCCAATTATATCTTTGTAGAATTATAATTATTACCCTATTTAGTATTATTATTGACTAGGATCAAGGACTGACTCTAACTTTGTTGGTTGGAAGAAGATGTATAATTATTCAAAAAGTTGAGGTGTTGGTTATGTAGAACATGGGTTAAAGGCACTAGGATGTGTAATTAGTTATGTAATTTGGCTACAATATTCTAATTTAATCTTAGTATTAGAGTGAAATATATAAAAATTAGGCCAAGATCATGTGGGGTTAAGGATTGCATCTGAGGATTTATCTACTTATCAATATTTATGACTTTAGCATAACGTAAAGTCAATGAAGTAATTCCAATAGCTCTATTTAAGAACACAATATATATGGGATCTAGGGAATTTTTTTACATCTCAAGAGCCAATGCCTCATTTTTTGATATGAATTATGAATTATATTGTACATATTTTAAATTTATCATTGAAATATTAGGTTGTCTCATTAGGATTTTACCCCATGATAGCAAAGTGTTGATAAAAAATAATTAGACTAGCGACCTAGCTAAATTATGCCAAAAAGGTATTCTGGTAGTCAATCTTTGTCATAATAAAACCTTTTAAAATGGTTAAGAATTGTTCATAGGTTTCATATTACTACATGGAAGGTAATAATCTTTAATCTATGTATTTATGAGTTACATTAAATATACCTAAGTAATTTTGAAGGCCTTCATGTGTTTCTATGTAGTCCTTTCTCCCAAGGGATAAAAATTAGGAAGATATTTATCTAGGTTTTTGAGGATATCATGTATGGATGTATCAAAATTTATATTTAAACCTCTTAGGTAAGATGGAACCTGATGGGGAGGTGGTGGGGGGTTATTTAATTGTTTTTGTTTTTGTTATGGATGATCCATTGGGAGGATATGAAGACAAGGTTGCCTTCTTGAAGATAATGATGGGGCTCTATGTCCTCTCCTAACTCCATTATCATACCTTAATTTTTTATGGATTTTCAAAGGTGGTAACAATAAGTTATCATCTAAGGTAGACCTTGCTAATCTTCTAGGTGATTTCGATGCAACTCAAGTGGATCTTTCTCAAAATGATAGAGGTGGAGGTGTTGTCCCTCCTTATAATGAAACTTTAAGTATCCTATTTAGGTATGTTTTATGCACATCCTAATAATTCTAAGAGGTAGCCTCTAAATTTTTAGGATTAGTGAAGGATTTCACTCCAAGGCATAAGTTGTGTATTTAGTTCTATAATAGCCTATTGGTGGAATAGTAGTGAATGATATATCTATTTATTATTTACTATGGGTGAGTTGAATATGGATAGACTTGGATATAATTGAGAAGAGTGTAATAATTATGGTTTTAATTAAAGTGGTTATGATTTCAAAAAATAAAATCAAAAGGGATGGAAAGGTAAGGCAGAAAATAGGCCTATAGACCACACAAGATTAAAAAAACCCTTTAAGATCACCACTTAAACTAAGGTAAGAAAATAAATCAAAAGAATAATATTTATTGTAAGATATTGTATCAAAATAACAATAAAACACAATAAGGATTCAAAGGGAAATTAAAAAATCATAATTAAACATGCATAAACTAAAGGTTGTCATGTTTGTTAGATTTTTATTGCACATCTACAAAGGGGGATTATAATTAGCATGTAAAAGACATTCAAATAAATTTTACATTAAAATTAATAACTATATTAAATAATATAAGTCATACATAATCAAAAAACTAATATACGATAATGATAAAATTTCCCACACAATCCACATAATTAGATAAGAATCAAGATTTACACATCAAAATCAAAATAGCATAACTTCTCAACTTTTCCTATTGATTTTAATATCTAGAATTATACTCCTTTTGGGTGTGGGAGAATAAAAATATATAAATAATATTGGTATAGTAATGGCCTCATCTCTTCAAGCCTCATCTAAAATTAAAAGATCAAAATTGGAACTATGCATTCAATATTATGAAAAAGATGCATGTATCATGACCATATTTAGAATAACCTCTTCAGATAAAAATACAATATGAATAAAAACTAAATGGGTTTGGAAATAAATATCCCCTTCAATGATAATGTGTAAATACATAGTTATTTTTAGATCATGGTGATAATGTAGCACTGCTAACTAAAGAGGTCAATGGAGTAAGTGTAGTTGTAATTGAAGTAATTATTGGAGGTCCCTATGAGATAAAAATTAGGCATGGAAAAGTTTTAAAAACTATAAATCCAAACAAATGAGAGATTCTTGATGCTTGATGGGGTTACCAACACCTAGTTTCATGTGTGTAACTAACCAAAACATTTCTTAATTAGCTCTCAACTCTTCAAATAATGTGTGAGGTGTGTCAAAATCCTTATTTATAATATCAAAATTGAGTAATGATGGTTTTAAGATCTTGATAGCCTTATCCATCAACCATTCTTTCTTAACTTATGATCTTTTGAATTTAGTTACTAAATATTTTGCCTTTGTTTCTCTTTCTTTTACAAAACTAACCAACTATAATATTTATCTACTAGTTATATAGATGGTTCCCTCAACATCTATTTTAAAGTTGTTTGTATCTACCTAAATAAGGTTCCCAAAATTAGACCTACTGACCAATTATCCTATGGGGGTTATTACATTGGTAACCCTCATATTTGTCAAAATTTTCAATGCCTCACTCTTATGGTTGAGAAAATGCTCCATTAAGGTCTTCATTTACTTTTGCTAATTAAGGGAAGCTTCTTTTCTTGAAATTACCATATTCATGCACTAGGAAGCATAAATTCTTGTCATAATATTTAACTAATGGAAAGCATTGGTCTTAGTGCATTAAACCAAAAAAATCAATATTTTTTCTAATTATTTAATTTGATTCTAAAATGTAACAATAGTTTCCCTATTAGATTATCTCCTAGCCCCAAAAACTCTAACATTATATAAAATATTGTACAACTTGGTAGTTCCATCCTTTGAATTAGAAATTATCACCTAAGTTGCATGTATGATTTAGATTTGTTGTAACATTTTTAAGACATCCTCCTCACTTTGAAACATTTCCTTCATTATTTCCCCCGTAGAATCACAAAAGCTCTAAAATTTTTAATATACTTTGTGGGATCATTTGGTACTTATTGCCAAAGGTAAAAGATTTTCCTTTTATTCAAACACCACTTCTTATTTTGCCTTTGAATTCATTACCTTCCTCTTTATTACTCTTTTAATAGTCTCACTCTTATTATCAAACGAAGTGGATACTATGGGAAGTTTAGTCATGATTAATTTTTATCTTTCATCTATAAATTATTGCATTTCTCTTACCCATTATGGAATAATGAATTCACCCATTTCAACTTCTTGGTTTGGCCTTGAGTATAAATAAAATGAATGAGTCACAGGAAGTGATGAAATAAAATGAAGTATTAAGGATGCACTTATTTGAATAAGAAACTCGAGGGGTGTTTAAACAACTCTTTCCCATGGAGATGTTTCTTTCATGGGGTTTACTTTATTCAAGAATTTAGTCAAATCAAATTTAATTTCTACAGTCATCATAGCTATTCACATGGTCAATGGCTATGGCATAGGGAATTCCAATTGGGATGACTTTTTCCTTGGGAATGGTGGCATCTAAGAATTAAACATAGGAATAGTGACCATTTTTTTAAATGGTTTCCTTGGGAGTCCTTATTAATTTTGGGAGAAGAAAGGATAGTTGAATCAATAGTATTACTAGTATAACAAGAAAAAACATCCCCAAGAATAATTGGGGGAAAATTATTAGTTGGGATTTTAATACTAAAATTTGAAAAAACAATAGAAGAGACTACCTTGTCAATGCTCTAGCTCTTCTCTTGTGTGAGGACTTGCTACTCTGATATGATGGTTTAAGTTTCTTTCATTCTCTATTATCCTAGACTCAAGGCTTTGGCTCTTTCTATTTTATCCTCTTCATCATCTAGTTATGAAGCAATGCTCATTTCTTGTTCCTCCACCTTAATTTATTGTTCATCATCTATTTATTCATCCATCGAATAATTGACTAGAGATATTAAATAATTAGGCTCTTATTCTTTTACTAGTTCCATTATATCCACTATTTCCTCTACTTCTTCATTTTATTCTTCAAGAGGTTATTCTATGACTGGAAGACCAAGTGATGGTCTTTCTTTTAGTTGGTTATCCTTTGAAAAAGTGGGAGAGTATTTATGATTCATATGGTAAGTGAAGAAGGGTGAAGTAAAAGTTGGATGAGATGGGGGATAGTTTCAAGAATAGTAGTGGTAGGAGGAATGATTAGATGTCATGATAATTTTTTTCACTAATAATTCATGTTAGTTCTATCACTCATGAAATATTTTCCACTATCACCATTCCATAATTGGATCATTTCATAAATCTAAAGGCCACAATCTTGATTCATTTAAACAACACATGGAATTATCCTTCATATTTCATTGAAGATTGTTATGCTTATTATTTTGATATGATCATTAATTTAAACCTAGTTTAAAGATGATGTAGTCAACATCATGTGGCTGCTTCAATGGCATATAAAGCCATGAAAGTTACTCCTCAAACTTTTATGGAACATTCTCACCATGTGGTGTCTTGATACTTAATTATGGGACTAATAATATTTCACATTAAACACATATCCCCAAGACTACAAACCATCAAGATGATGCCATGTGAAAACATCAATCTATCCTACTAGACCATAGGCTTTCCCTATACATGGAATTTTATGGGAATGTGGATCATCAAGATGATACCACATGGTAACATCCTTCTATCCCACTATCTTGGAGGCAATTTCCTTTAATGGTTGACTTCAATATCATGGGTTATTGGGATGGTGGATCATGGAAACATTTTGCTTGCTCACTAGCCTAGAGGTAGCCTTATTGTATGAGCAACCCTAGGATTTAGGCTATTGGGATGATACCATGTGGAAATATCCCACTCAAGTAATGGATTAGAGGATTTACACTCTATACAATCCTCTCCAATATCATGGGTCACTAGGATGATGCAACATGGAGACACCTCACTTATCCACTAGCCCAAAGGATTCACATTATGAATAGTCCACTAGTATAGCACCATTTTTACATCAAAACATGATAAAGTCACTCACAGGTTAGTAAAATGGTGAGATGTGACTTATTCCAAACCAACCATCCAAAGTCATGAAATTGACTAATGAAAAAATGAAACAAATAGCCTAGGAAATAAAATGTATAAGTAAAAAAGGTCACATGATGACTAGTTTAAAAGTGATGATGTCAAGGTTCAAGTGGGTGATTGAGTTTCCATAAAAGGATCAAGTAAGGTCTAAAGTTACAAAAATAACTCAATGAATGACTAAGTACATGCTAAAGGAAAAAACAAGGTGTAGTCGAAGTCATAAATTGTCTAAGGCACAACCAAAATAAAACTCATAGATGACTTAATGAATGAGAACTCAACTGAGGAAAATAAAAATTCCTAGATTATCTACCACCAACTATAAGATATATGTATAGTATTCATTACTTATAATAAATTCTGATAAACAAGGCCATTATCACATAAGTTATTAAATAAGAATGTGCTTAGGAAAATTATATTTAGATGCTAAACCAATATTCTTATTTGTTAGTCTAGTAGAATCTACAAACCATCTGAGAGACTCAACTTTTCACTAATAACTCAATGGTTAAAAGGGAATCCACTCATAACAAGGACTATTTTAAAGGCTCAATCAAATTATTTAGTTTGTAATGACCCTTGGTTCAATTCATTCCTTGAACAATCTTGATTCAATTATTAAACCATACATATTTAAAGGAGAGACCTATGTAAAATAAAAGGACTATGATTAACAAGATTTAATAAAATACTCAAAGTATTTCATTAGACAATCTATAAGTCCAAATATATTTCTTAACAAAATGACTCCTTCCCAAGAGTCTGAAAAGAAATGGTCATAACCAGATAGGACTCATTTTACAAAAAGGTTCAAAACAAAGACAACATAAATTGCTATTCTCAATACTATTTATCCAATTTCAACTTATTTGTGATATTTTTTATTCCATTAACTCTTCTCAATTAGATAAATAGAAATTCATAATGATTAACAAACTAGAGACTCATGATAATATATAAGAAAGTAAATCAATTTGTTTATTTATTTGAAAGTTCCTAAAAGGCTAAAAATTTGAATACATATAGGACTCTTCCCAAAATAATATAAATACATCATATATAAACAATTACATCTTTGACTGACATTGAGTTTTAATAAATAGAAGTTGATGTCTTATTCCATAGTTGGAATATTATCCAAACTCTTCCTTATATAAGTTTATTACAAGTAGGCTAGTTTCTAAAGCATTATTAATATATCAAATTCATCCATTTATTAACATATCAATATATACATCTCTAAGCTTGATTAAATAATGGAGGACTAGTATGTCTTCAATAGTGCTCCTTGTTCACTCCAAAGTATTTTTTGTCCATAAGAACAAAGGATCAGTGCCCAAACTTTTATCATCATCAAATTGCTTGTCTATAGATCTTCAATCTTGAGACACCCATCTGTGATCATATTTATATCTCTTGGTATAGGAAAGGGTGGATATGTGAGTAAGGGCACTTGACACAAGGTAAATACCATGCACTACTTATAGTCATATTCCTGATTCTTACCCAAAGAGACTCCTAGTCTCAAATACAAAACAAACAAGTATTCAAATTATCATACAAGTTAATCAAATCATTCCAAAATATAAAACTAGAAGGCAATATTTCATAGCTTAATAAGGTTTGAAAAAACATTAGAGTAATAATAGGATGATTCGCTCTATTGTTTCTTGACAATGGTCATGGTAGAGTTAAACAACCTACCACCATGCCTGACATAGGATGAATTCAAATTATACCACTATGAAATAAAAATAAGGGTAAAAAATTTCCCACCATGTTTATTATAGTACTTTGACATGTTACTCTCAGGACATTTATGGGAGGATCAAACATGCTTCTACCATGCCCAACATAGGAGGAATTTGATATACTACCAATATGAAGGTGATGTTCATAGACCACCATTACTTATTTTAATAATTATGTGTGTGTGTGTGTGTGTGTGTGTGTGTGTGTGTGTGTGTGTGTGTGTGTGTGTGGGCGTGTGTGTGTGTGTGTGTGTGTGTGTGTGTGTGTGTGTGTGTGTGTGTGTGTGTGTGTGTGTGTGTGTGTGTGTGTGTGTGTGTGTGTGTGTGTGTGTGTGTGTGTGTGTGTGTGTGTGTGTGTGTGTATTCACATAATAAAGTATAAATAATTTCATCAACTAAGGAGGAATAATCTCTATAAGGCCCTAAAATAAGCAAGCATTACATAGCGGCCAATGCTCAACCATGGGCAAATAATAAAATAGGTAGAATAAATCAAGGGGTCTTGTTCCCCTAAAATAAATAATAAAAATTAAAGAATATAATCATTTCATTCCAAATGAATAATGAAATATATAATTTGTTAGGATACCCACTTATTACCTTTAGACCACCAGGGCACTATCCTTCAACTATCTAGACCTAGACCTCCTAACCAGTTGTTCATATATGCTGCTACAACTTATGTTAAGCCTATATTTCTAACTTGGAAAAAGTCCCTAGCTAAATCAGCTCGACTTCTATATATTGACATCTCATAATAACCCAACCACCTCTATTTACCTAGCCATGCCTCATTAAGGTATGTTGTTTCCCATGCTCAATTAAGGTGCATGGTGCCTCTTAAAAATTTATACAGTTGCATACAAGACATACTTACCTCTTTTCCCACTTGAACTTAATACTAAAAAATTTCATATAAGACCTACTTATCAATCACTAGACATTCTAGACATTGGATATAAGATATTTAGGTTAGGAGACAATGAGTTTCACCCACTAAGATTAAATGTTGGCCACCTTAAATAGATGCTAAATCAAGAAAGGTGGTGAACTAGGTAGTTAAATACTTATCATGGGTTTAAGAAGGTTTAAAAATTATTATTTATATAACCATGCTTGGAAAAATCTCTTTCTTTTATTGGCCCTTTTCTTATTCCTTCACACTCGATGAACACATCAAATTCCTCTAACCTAATATTTGAAGCTATAAAATTTGATTAAACAAGGAAATTTCAATCAATTAACCATTGCCAATCATTCATGGAATATCAACATACATGTAGATAATTTCCTATTATTTCATACTGTAGAGTAATTTTTACTTGACATCATATTTAAATTTTGGGTTGAGCACTGTAATTTTGGTCCTTAGACGTAGCGGCAGAGTTTTGGTTCAACGCAAGAGGAAGGTTCATTTTCTATCTAAGTGTTGAAGTCGAGTGGGAGTTTCCAAGCGTCATCATCCAAGGGCACCTTCTTTATGTTTTGTGAGTTGGACAGAATGTGCCACGTGTCTCATATCAGCTTTGTAGAATGTGCCAAGTGGCAGCGTCTGTGGTTATGTATCGGCACCTAGGTTTTATCTCTTTGTAATGGAAGGATTCTAAAAGGCTAAGTAGTAAAGTTAGGTGGAGCATACCAAGTGGCAGCAGTGGAAGATCTCAGTGTTGTTTTTCTAAAAGTGATGGAATTTGCCACATATCCCAATTGCTAGAAGCAAAATTCACTATGTGGTGGCACCCAAAATATGTTCGGTTCAATACCTTGGTTCATTTTTGGTTCAACAAGAAATAGGTCCAATGGCAAGGCTAAATAATGATAGGCACGCAAACATCAAAATTTGTAGTAAAAGAATCATCAAAGGGAAGGAATAAGTGGAAAAGTTCATGTGTCAACTTTTGCATGACCCTCAAAGGGCCCTACAAGAAAGCAAATGCCACCACATGTCCTCGCCTGCCTCAACAGAGTGTGACAAGTGTCTGCATCTGAGGCTTTGGGTTCCTTTTAAGCTTCAAGATAAGCCTCTCTCGAAGTGTAGTAGAAGCTGCCAAGTGTCAACATCTATGGGTTTCTCCTATTGGCTTCAATAAATATTGTGGTGGGCCTTGAATGTGACTTCAAAAGTCTGTGAAAGCTACCAAGTGTCACCATCTATAATATTTTGATATGTGTCCTAAATGATACTATAACATAGCCAAAGAGAAGTAGAGAGAGTTGCATGTCTTTAATGAATTAGGTGGAAAGTGCCAAGTGTCATTTTCTGATGCCTTCTAAGTAGTAAAGGAGGATTTTTAGGAAACTGACTAAGTGTCCTCTCCCATTTCAAAATAATAGAGTGTTCCATGTATCTATCACCAAAAGTGAAATGGAGGGAAAATTGGCTGGAGTTAAATCGATTGGATGGAATAGTGCATCGGGTAGATTTTTAGGGCATACAAGCATTGAAGACACCATCTATTTGTCCCCTAATAATAGAGGTAGAGTAGACAGTTGAGCGGTAAAACAGATGATGGAACAAAGAATTTTTGGCATGAAGAGAGGTACTAGACATGGATTGCCATGCCGTAGTCAGGGTAGTTCTTGATAAGACCAGGATGCATCCAAGGGATTGAATGCACTATCTATTTTGTCCCCTGTGAGTGAAGGATGGAGTGGAATTGCATGGGAAAGAAAGTGATTGAAGGAGACATCTAAAGCTATATAAGCAGAAGTGTAAAAATCAAAAAAGGGGGGAAATTATCATAGTTTTAGACTTTCATAGTTTTTTACCAATAATATCATTTGATTTTGTTACATTTTCCTGAGTGGAAAGGTTTATATGACTGTGTGTGTTTCTGCATCTTTTGTATGATTGGAAGATTCAATGATAAAATTGAATACTATGCCCTTGTTGATGTTATATGTGTCATTTGCAAAGTAGTCTATGCTATAGATTTTATAGTGTTGTGATTGGAAATGTTATTTGCATCTATCTCATTTTTTGGAGTCTAAATTTCTACATAGATGTGCATGACTTTTTCTCCTCTAATGTGATTGGAAGATTCTATTAAGAAGATTGAACACTATGCCTTTGTTGACAATTCTTGTATCTCAGCAAAAGACTCTCCTATTATGAGCCTCTATTTTTGTTATTCGAATATTTTACATTGATCATGCACTTGTCTACTCTTAAATGTAATAGTATCATATAATAGTCTCACTGTGCTCAGGTTAGGATTAGTATTACACTCAGGTGCATCACCATAGTTAGGTTTCATTTCTTGCATTTTGTGTTTCTATTAAGTCTCCTATCCCTTTTCCCCAACACCCAATACAAAAGAAGAGACCAGCTTCTCTAAAATCTAGAGGTTGTTTCAAGTCACATTATACCACAACTTGAAACTTCCCATTGTTGATTGGTTAGGATCTAGCACAATTTTATGCCATCAATAGTTTCTAGCATGCCCAATGGGACAGATCTTTCAAGGAGTTAAAGAAATTTTGGTGTATTCTTCAGCCAATTAGCCTTTGGAGGTTTTCATCAACACCAACAATGACTCTGAGTCACTAGCAGATATAGTAGTATTCTTCAAGAAGTATTCAGTGACTCCAAGCTCAAGAAGTTGCTTTTATAAGTCCAGGACAACTTCCATGTAAGTCTATTTTTATTGAATTATTGTGAATAAATTTTGATGGCTATGTATGGAGAGAATTCATATGGTATATTTCCTTATCAGCCTAATGAGGGATCATACCAGCCTGGTCATGATATCTATAAGCCTAATCAGCCTTGTCAAGGCTACTTTCAAAACTATGTTGAGCCTTATCAAGTTTCTCATGATCCTTATTATCAAGAGCATGACTCTTACCTTCCTTGTGAGCCATATCAGTCTCAGGACTGGATTTCATCTTCCCCATATGCTTATGATATTGCATATGAGTAGTAGTGCATTCAAGAAAAAATGAATGAAATAGAGCTCAGAATACTGGCATATGGAAGAAGGGTTTGTTCTGACTCTCAGTATGAGGAAGTAAATAGTCTATTTCTAAATGTGTCTAATGATCCAAAAGAGATAAATAGACTATTTATTCTCACATTATAAAATGTGGAGGTTTGGGAAAGACAAAGAATCAAGTTAAATGAATTGTCTACAAAAGGCTATGATACTTCTTATTCTTATGAAGCTCTTAACCATGCCCAGTGTGTGCCAAGGAAGCTTCCTAGTTGGAATCAAAAGCCTATCTAAGAGCCTATCCAAAAGCCTATTCAAGTGGCTATTTATGAGACTAGACCTTCTTATAGACCCATCATTACCTCACCAATTATCTCTCAAGCTCAGGTTGTTCAGGAGGACAAGTAGGTTCCAAACCTTGATGAGGCAATCGCTGAGTGGAGAGAGCAAAATACAGACATCTTTAAGAATTTCTCTTTCCCTCCTCTCCAAAACTCCCTAGAGAATTCCATTGCCCTTAAGATTCCAAAATATGATCATGATCAATCTCCCATGCTTCATTTCCCCTCTCAAACAAATAAATTTCATCACCCTCCCACCATCACCCTTCCTCAAAAAGACCCTATTCTCTAGAGTACTAAGAAAGAGGTTGTAGCTATAGGACATGTTCTTATAGAATGTATGGAGGATGCTTCAGAAGTTCCTGAAGAGGAGTTCCCCATTGATACTTCTCTTGAGCATCTAGTTATAGCCAAGAGCGGGAAGACTGATATTAATATATTGGAACTTCAAGAGGAACTGGTACAAATTGAAGTCCTACATGAGTTACAAGGATCTCCTATTAAGAAGGATACAAATAGCATTATAGCTGATTTAGTTCAAATAGATCAAAGTGAGGAACAAAAGGATGATTGGCAGCTATACCTTGAGCCTCTACTAGAGATTGAAGAGCTTTGTATAGATGTGGTGGCTATTAAAGAGCATGATTATGAGAAATTTGATCAAGAATCACCCATTCAAGATCCCAGTACAGATTGGGTTGCATATTCAAAGCTCCTTGAAGAGCTGAATGAACTTGCAATAGTAAATAAGAAGGGTGTGGTCACTCAAAAGGCATGCATAGATGGGGTATCACTTGGCATGGTGATAGATGACAAGTAATCTGAAAATGATTAAGAAATACTTGGTGAGTTTGTCTATGTTAGTGACTAGTTTGCTTTTGATGACCCATTAAGGAATATGCTAATATAGTTGGTCAACAAGGCAAATGCCTCATCTGAGGTTATGACTAAGAAACAACTTTCTCTACAAATTGTACCATCTCTTAAAAGGAGCATGTTTGAGGATTTTCCATTTGATCTAGGCAGATCATGCCTTATCATGGTTAACTAGAGTGGGAGTTGGGCTCTTTTTGAGCAGGCTCAAAAGTCCTGGTGGTCGCCAGTAACTGTAGAGTAATTTTTACTCTACATCATATTTAAATTTTGGGTTGAGCACTATAATTTTGGTCCTTAGACGTAGCGGCAGAGTTTTGGTTCAATGTAGGAAGAAGGTTCATTTTTTGTCTAAGTGTTGAAGTCGAGCGGGAGTTGCCAAGCATCATCATCCAAGGGCACCTTCTTTATGTTCTATGAGTTGGCCAAAATGTGCCACATGTCTCATATTGGCTCAATAGAACATGCCATGTGGCAGTGTCTATGGTTACGTATCGGCACTTAGATTTTATCTCTTTGTGGCAGAAGGATTCCAAAAGGCTAAGTATCAAATTCAGGTGGAGTGCGCCATGTGGCAGTAGTAGATCTCAGTGCTATTTTTCTAAAAGTGATAGAAGCTGCCATATATCTCAACTACTAGAAGTGGAAGTCACCACGTGGCAGCACCCAAAATATGTTCATTTCAATACCTTGGTTCATTTTTGGTTCAATGAGAAATAGGTCCAATGGCAAGGCTAAATAATGATAGGCACGTAAACATCAAAATTTATAGCAAAAGAATCATCAAAGGGAAGGAATAAGCAAAAGAGGCCACGTGTTGACTTCCACGTGACCCTCAAAGGGCCCTACAAGAAAGTAGATGCCACCACGTGTCCTCAACTACCTCAGTAAAGTGCGACAACTGTCTGCGTCTGAGGCTTTGGTTTCCTTTTAAGCTTCAAGATAAGCCTCTCTCAAAGTGCAACAGAAGCTACCAAGTGTTAACATCTATGGGTTTCTCCTATTGGATTCAATAAATATTGTGGTGGGCCTCAGGTGTGACTTCAAAATTTTGTGGAAGCTTCCAAGTGTCACCATCCATAGGATTTTGATGTGTCTTGAATGATACTATAACATAGCCAAAGAGAAGTAGAGAGAGTCACATGTCTTCAATGAATCAGGTGGAAAGCACCAAGTGTCATTTTTTTATGCCTTCTAAGTAGTAAAAGAGGATTTTTAGGAAACTAAGTGTCCTCTCCCATTTCAAAATAACAGAGTGTTCCATGTATTTGTCACCAAAAGTGAAATGGAGGGAAAATTAGCTGGAGTTAAATTGAGTAGATGGAACAGTGCATCGGGTAGATTTTTGGGGCATACAAGCATTGAAGACTTCATTTGTTTGTCCCCTAATAGCAGAGGTAGAGTAGATAGTTGAGTGGTAAACAGATGATGGAACAAAGAATTTTGGTGTGAAGAGAGGTACTAGACATGGATTGCCATGCCATAGTCAGGGTAGTTCTTGATAAGACTAGGATGCATCCAAGGCATTGAATACATCGTCTATTTTATCCCCTGCGAGTGAAGGACGGAGTGGAATTGCATGGGAAAGAATGTGATTGGAGGAGACATCTGAAGCTATATAAGCAGAATTGTAAAAATCAAAAAAGGGGGGAAATTCTCATAGTTTTAGACTTTCATTGTTTTTGACCAATAATGTCATTTGCTTTTGTTACATTTTCCTGAGTGGAAAGGTTTATATGATTGTGTGTGTTTCTGCATCTTTTGTATTACTAGAAGATTCAATAAGAAAATTGAACACTATGCCCTTTTTGATGTTATCTGTGTCATTTGTAAAGTAGTTTATGTTGTAGATTTTCTAGTGTTGTGATTGGAAATGTTATTTGCTTCTATCCCATTTTCTAGAGTCTGAAGTTCTACATAATTGTGTGTGACTTCTATGCCTCTAATGTGATTGGAAGATTCTATTAAGAAGATTGAACACTATGCCTTTGTTGACAATTCTTATATCTTAGCAAAAGACTCCCTTGTTATGAGCCTTTATTTTTGTTATTCCAATCTTTTACATTGATCATGCACTTATCTACTCTTAAATGTAATAGTATCATATAAGAGTCTCGCTGTGCTCAGGCTAGAATTAGGATTACACTCAGGCACATTGCCATAGTTAGGTTTCAATTCCTACATTTTGCATTTCTGTTTAGTCTCCTATCCCTTTTCCCCAACACCCAATACAAAAGAAGAGACCAACTTTTCTAAAATCTGGACATTGTTTCAAGTTGCATTGTCCCACAAATTGAAACTTCCCATTGTTGATTGGCTAAGATCTAGCATAATTTTACGCCATCAACACATACATAATTAGTTGTCATTTCATAAGCTTATAAGCAATTATTCAACATGATTTAAGTTAATATCTATCATAGACATATTCAAATTCCATAAATAGATATTACATAAAGAAATGTAAGCTTCATTATTTCATAAGTAAGGAATCAAAACATGATTGATAATAAGTCTTTCTCATTATTACAAACACATAATATCATTCATTAAAATCTTGCATGTTTCAATTGGAAGTGACTTAACAACATAATTCAATAAATAGGACATATAAGTCATAATTTCATAGTCATCTTACCAAATATGAGCATTGTGAAAAATGAGGCCTTACATCCCCCTCCTCTTATGTATACTTCCACTTAGAAGTCACTAAAAGAGGTGAAGATACCAAAAACTCAAAGGCGTAACATCTTCCTAATTTTTATTGATTCATCATATTTGCCCCATTAGATCTTGACCTGATCCAAATCTCTACCTCAAAGTGCTAGTACCTTACACACTAAAATCCTAATGAGATCCAAAGTCATATCCCCATTAGTCTTGACCTATAAGGCCATCCAATTTAATACATAATTAATGCTAACAACATACTAACATAAAATAGAGATATGAAATTCATATTGAATATGAGATAGGATAATGGTCTCCAAGACCTCAAATGGTCTAATAAAACAAGGTACCAACTTTGACCCTTTGTTGGAAATATTGTCATTGATGTCAAAGGTTTAGCATTATTGGTGATAAAGGCCCCATTCAATTTAATGTTGTTTGTAATAAATATATCTTGGCTAATATGAGTTAATATTTATTTAATATTAATGAATATATTTTTTGTTGCATATGAGACAAAAGAAGGGCCCATGGAGAAGTCGAAGACCCACGGGGTAAGGACAAAAGAAGGATGGGACACATTTTACCATGAAGAGTCATCTTGGGGAATACCAAGAGTCACCAAGTGAAGACAAAAGAGTAAGGGCACAATTTCTCATGAAGGGACACTTTAAGGAATATGAAAAGTCACCAAAGATAAGGACAAAAGTGGGAAGGACATTTTTGGTCATGAAGGGTCACCACATGACTTTTCAAATGCTTGGATATGAAGGGTCATCCAAGATTGGTGCCATTTTCCATGAGGATTGAAAGGTCACAAAGGGGGAAGGCCAAAGGTCATTTGGAAAGATATAAATAAAGGCTTGAGAAGCCATTTGTAATATGAGAGTTAGAGGTTGATTTGATATTGTAATATCTAGCTTAGAAGAGCAATTGTGAGAGATGAATATGATTTGTAGTTGTTATATCTAGCTTAGAAGAGCAAAGGTGAGAGAGAGGAAGGAGATGTTGTTTTGATCTATCATTTGTTGAGATAGCAACATTGAGAGATAGGTGTGTGGTATACACAAAGGGGTTGGTGCTCATGTGGGTTGTGCTTGGCAAAGGGGTTTGAAGCTCCTGTGAGTTGGTGCTCATGAATTGTAGTTGGGGTGGTACTCAGTAAAGGGGTATGGTGATCTTATGGGTTTGTTCTCATGAATATATTTGAGATTGATTCTCCATGGTTTTTCCCACATTGGGTTTCCACATTATATCTGGTGTCACTCTCTATCTTGTGTGATGTTTATTGTTTGAGTTTTATTGCATATCTTGAATGTTTGATTAAGTGGAATTTGATAAAGGGAAAGTTTTATAAGATATATAATATACTAATTCACCCCCCCCTCTCAGTATATTCCCTGCTTAACAATTGGTATCAGAGTAGGTTCCTTTTTGAAATGTTTTACAACTTTAAGGTAGATCATGGAAACATGATGGTTGGGTCACAAGAAGGATTTTCTAAAAATAAGGCACCATTGTTTGATGGGATGAATTATGATTTTTAGAGCATGAGAGTGAAGGCTTATTTGATGGCCCTTGGATTCGACATATCGAAATTAGTGGTGGAGGAATATGAAGAGCCACATACATCTACAATTACTCCAGCAGAAAAGAAGGCAAGTGAATGTAATGTTAAAGCTTTAAATACTATTTTATGTGGTTTATGTGACTCTAAATTTGTTAAAGTTATGCAATGTAAATGTGCTCATGAAACTTGGGTAAAAGTTGAGAATATTTACAAAGGTGATGGAAAGGTTCAGCAAGCTAAGTTGCAGACTTTTAGAAGGCAGTTTGAAATTTTGAAGATGGAAGAAGAAGATATAACAAGTTATCATTTACGAGTTGATCAAATAGGAAATCAGATTCAAGGTCTTGGATAAACATTAGATGAGTCAATGGTGGTGCAAAATGATTTGAGATCTCTACCAATGAGATATGATGTAAAGGTTTTGGCAATTGAGGAGATGAAGAATTTAGCCAAGCTAAAAATGGATGAGCTTCATGGTATTCTCATAGCATATGAAATGTTGACAAAACAAGATAAACCATCAAAGAGAGAAGCGGCTTTCAAGACATCAAAGAAGGAGAAAGCTAAGATTCAAGAATCAAGTGAAGTTCTAGTGATGATGAAGATGACAATGAATCACTTTTCATTCGCAAGACGAAAAGAGGAATAGGTAAATATCAAGGAAAATTACCTTTTAAATGTTTTAATTATGGAAAGATTGGACATTTTCCAACTAGATGCCTAGATAAGGTTAATGATGAAGAAGAAGAAAAGCCTACATACAAGAAGAATTTCAAAGGCAAATCTAAGAAGGGTTTTGAGAAGAAGAGCCTGTATTCTAAGGATCCTAGCTCAGTTGAAGATATTGGAGTCAACGATTCAGAAGAAGAAGAGATTATATTCATGGCCATACAAGATGATGATCAAGAAGAAGAAGAGAAGGAAGTTTAAGTAGATATGGAAGGAGAACTCAATTTTGCCCTAGAAGAGTTAGAAGCTATTCAAAAGAAGAATCAAAGGTTAAAGCGCCAGATCGAGAAAAATGAACAAGAGTCAAAGGAAATGATTGAAGATCTATAAGCACACTTTGAAGAAGCTAAGAAGAATGAAGAAGATCTCACAGCACAATTGGAAATAGCAATAAAAATTTGTGAAAGGTATGTTATTGAAATTGCCTCTTTAAAACAAGATATTCAAAAAGCAGTCAATGATAAAATAGTTAGTCATTCAAAATTTGAGGATAGCACTAACATGTTGAATAAGATATTGGAAAATCAAAAAGCATATTCAAATAAGATAGGGATTGGTTTTAAAAATAAAAAGAGTTATGCTGAAGCTCTTTCACAAGAGGAAACAAAAAGGGGAGAAGTGAAGAATATAGAAAACATTTCAAACAGAGAAGGCTGGAAGAAACAAAGCTACAAAAGGCAATCAGGTCAGAGATATATAGACAGGTCTTATTTCTATGGCTATTATTTTTATTGTAATGGAAATGGTCACAAGAAATTAGAATGTATAAAAAGAGCTAACAATTTCAGAAATAAGGAGAAGGAAAGTCAAGTAGAGTCAAGCAGAAGCCACAACTCTTTTTCTCCTCTATCAAGCTTTGATGAAGAGACCATAGTATGCTACAAGTGCAACAACTTCAGACACAGATCGGTATTGAAGAAGCATGTTCAAGTTAGCCAAGAAGGATCAGAGTTTCAAAGCTCCATTCATCAAGAATAAGAATCAGAGTGTCAAAGATCCATTCATCAGGAAGAAGGTTCAAACATGTTCATGGCAGAAGAAACAATTTGAAGATTCAATGATGGTGTAAACAGATCTGCATGTGAGAGCTAAAGATCAGCCATGGTTAATTGATAGCAGATGTTCGAGGCATATGGTAGGTGATAAAAGTAATTTCATTTCTATAAAGAAGATAAATGGTGGCACAGTGAGATTTGGAGATAAAACCACTGCCAAGATAGCCAGAAAAGGTACTTTGAGTTTGGATTATGGTAGAACTAAGACTAAACATTTTATGTATGTAAAAGGTCTTAAGCATAATTTGTTGAGTGTTAGTTAAATTTGTGATCAAGGATACACATTAAGGTTTCATGCTCAAGGTTGTGAGATTAGAAGAAAATATTCAAATGAGTTGATTGTAGATTCTCAAAGGACAGGCAATGTTTTAATCAGATATCTTCTCAAAGATCGGTGAGAGGAGTTGGGAGTAATTTCTATTACTACCTACCATTTGATGTTCAACATAAGTTGAGGGGGAGCTAAGTTTTAGCTCCAGGTAGGCCCTTTGCCATTGATGTCAAAGGGGGGGAATAACAGGTACAGGTACAAGTGCAAAAAATAGGTACAGGGAATAGGTACAGGTTACTACAGTAAGGGGGAGTTACTATATGTTTTCAAATGACAGGATGTGGTAGTTTCAGGATTGAGGTTGCCATCAATGATAAAGAGGGAGATTCTTGGAAATATTTTCATTAATGTCAAAGGTTTAGCATTATTGGTGATAAAGGCCCCATTGCATTTAATGTTGTTTGTAATAAATATATCTTGGCTAATATGAGTTAATATTTATTTAATATTAATGAATATATTTTTGGTTGCATATGAGACAAAAGAAGGGCCCATGGAGAAGTCGAAGAGCCATGGGGTAAAGACAAAAGAAAGATGGGACACATTTTCCCATGAAGAGTCATCTTGGGGAATACCAAGAGTCACCAAGTGAAGACAAAAGAGTAAGGGCACAATTTCTCATGGACACTTTAAGGAATACAAAAAGTCACCAAAGATAAGGACAAAAGTGGGAAGGAAATTTTTGGTCATGAAGGGTCACCACATGACTTTTCAAATGCTTGGATATGAAGTTTCATCCAAGATTGGCACCATTTTCCATGAGGATTGAAAGGTCACAAAGGGGGAAAGCCAACGGTCATTTGGAAAGATATAAACAAATGCTTGAGAATCCATTTCTAATACGAGAGTTAGAGGTTGATTTGATATTGTAATATCTAGCTTAGAAGAGCAATTGTGAGAGATGAAAATGATTTGTATTTGTTATATCTAGCTTAGAAGAGCAAAGGTGAGAGAGAGGAAGGAGATGTTGTATTGCTCTATCATTTGTTGAGATAACAACATTGAGAGATAGATGTGTGGTATACACAAAGGGGTTGGTGCTCCTATGGGTTGGTGCTCACAAATTGTTGTTGGGTTGGTGCTCGGCAAAGGGGTTTGAAGCTCCTATGGGTTGGTGCTCACGAATTGTAGCTGGGGTGGTACTCGGCAAAGGTGTATGGTGATCCTGTGGGTTTGTTCTCATGAATATATTTGAGATTGATTCTTTGTGGTTTTTCCCACATTAGGTTTCCACTCTATATTTGGTGTCTCTCTTTATCTTGTGTGATGTTTATTGTTTGAGTTTTATTGCATATCTTGAATGTTTGATTAAGTGGAATTTGATAAAGGGAAATTTTTATAAGATATATAATATATTGATTCACCCCCCCTCTTAGTATATTCCATGCTTAACAATTGGTATCAGATTAGGTTCCTTTTTGAAAAGTTTTACAGCTTTAAGGTAGATCATGAAAACATGATGGCTGGGTCACAAGAAGGATTTTATACAAATAAGGCACCTTTATTTGATGGGATGAATTATGATTTTTGGAGCATGAGAATGAAGGTTTATTTGATGGCCCTTGGATTTGACATATTGAAACCAGTGGTGGAAGAATATGAAGAGCCACATACATCTAAAATTACTGCAGCAAAAAAGAAGGCAAGTGAATGTAATGTTAAAGCTTTAAATACTATTTATGTGGTTTATGTGAATCTAAATTTGTTAAAGTTATGTAATGTAAATGTGCTCATGAAACTTGGGTAAAACTTGAGAATATTTACAAAGGTGATGGAAAGGTTCAGCAAGCTAAGTTGCAGACTTTTAGAAGGTAGTTTGAAAGTTTGAAGATGGAAGAAGAAGATCTAACAAGTTATCTTTTATGAGTTGATCAAATAGCAAATCAGATTCAAGGTCTTGGAGAAACATTGGATGAGTCAATGGTGGTGCAAAAGGTTTTGAGATCTCTAC
Source organism: Torreya grandis (assembly GCA_037957365.1). Taxonomy (NCBI): domain Eukaryota; kingdom Viridiplantae; phylum Streptophyta; class Pinopsida; order Cupressales; family Taxaceae; genus Torreya; species Torreya grandis. The sequence goes on from JARHVA010002691.1 coordinate 1,002,107, forward strand.
CAATGAGATATGATGCGAAGGTTTTGGCAATTGAGGAGATGAAGAATTTATCCAAGCTAAAAATGGATGAGCTTCATGGTATTCTCATGGCATATGAAATGTGGATAGAACAAGATAAACCCTCAAAGAGAGAAGTGGCTTTCAAGACATCAAAGAAGGAGAAAGCTAAGAGTCAAGAATCAAGTGATAGTTCTAGTGATGATGAAGATGACAATGAATCACTTTTCATTCGCAAGACAAAAAGAGGAATAGGTAAATATCAAGGAAAATTACCTTTTAAATGTTTTAATTGTGGAAATATTGGACATTTTCCAACTAGATGCCCTGATAAGGTTAATGATGAAGAAGAAGAAAAGCCTACATACAAGAAGAATTTCAAAGGCAAATCCAAGAAAGGTTTTGAGAAGAAGAGCCTGTATTCTAAGGATCCTAACTCAGTTGAAGATAGTGGAGTCAACGATTCAGAAGAAGAAGAGATTATATTCATGGCCATACAAGATGATGATCAAGAAGAAAAAGAGGAGAAAGCTGAAGTAGATATGGAAGGAGAACTCAATAGTGCCCTAGAAGAGTTAGAAGCTATTCAGAAGAAGAATCAAAGGTTAAAGTGCCAGATCGAGAAAAATGAACAAGAGTAAAAGGAAATGATTGAAGATCTACAAGCACACTTTGAAGAAGCTAAGAAGAATGAAGAAGATCTCACAGCATAGTTGGAAATGGCAAGAAAAATTTGTGAAAGGTATGTTATTGAAATTGCCTTTTCAAAACAAGATATTCAAAAAGCAGTCAATGATAAAATAGTTAGTGATTCAAAATTTGAGGATAGCACTAACATGCTGAATAAGATATTGGAAAATCAAAAAGCATATTCAAATAAGATAGGGATTGGTTTTGAAAAGAAAAAGAGCTATGCTGAAGCTCTTACACAAGAGGAAACAAAAAGGGGAGAAGTGAAGAATATAGAAAACATTTCAAACAGAGAAGGCTGGAAGAAACAAAGCTACAAAAGGCAATCAGGTTAGAGATATATAGACAGGTCTTATTTCTATGGCTATTATTTTTATTGTAATGGATATGGTCACAAGAAATTAGAATTTAGAAAAAGAGCTAATAATTTCAGAAATAAGGAGAAGGAAAGTCAAGTAGAGTCAAGCAAAAGCCACAACTCTTTTGCTCCTCTATCAAGCTTTGATGAAGAGACCATAGTATGTTACAAGTGCAACAACTTCGGACACATAGATCAGTATTGTAGAAGCATGTTCAAGTCAGTCAAGAAGGATCAGATTTTCAAAGATCCATTCATCAAGAAGAAGAATCAGAGTGTCAAAGATCCATTCATCAGGAAGAAGGTTCAGACATGTTCATGGCAAAAGAAACAATTTGAAGATTCAATGATGGTGCAAATAGCTCCGCATGTGAGAGGTAAATATCAGCCATGGTTAATTAATAGTGGATGTTTGAGGCATATGACAGGTGATAAAAGTAAGTTCATTTCTCTGAAGAAGATAACTGGTGGCATAGTGAGATTTGGAGATTAAACCACTACCAAGATAGCTGGAGAAGGTACTTTGAGTTTGGATTATGGTAGAACTAAGACTAAAAATGTTTTGTATGTAAAAGGTCTTAAGCATAATCTGTTGAGTGTTATTCAAATTTTTGATCAAGGATACACATTAAGGTTTCATGCTCAAGGTTGTGAGATTAGAAGAAAAGATTCAAATGAGTTGATTGCAGATTCTCAAAGGACAAGCAATGTTTTAATCAGATATCTTCTCAAAGATCGGTGAGAGGAGTTGGGAGTAATTTCTATTACTTCCTGCCATTTGGTGTTCAACATCAGTTGAGGGGGAGCTAAGTGTCAGATCTAGGTAGGCCCTTTTTGATTGATGTCAAATGGGGAGAATAATAGGTACAGGTACATGTGCATAAAATAGGTACCGAGAACAGGTACAGGTTATTATAGTAAGGGGGAGTTACTGTATGTTTTTAGATGACAGGATGTCCAGGTGCCAGGATGTGGTAGTTTTAGGATTAAGGTTGCCATCAATGACAAAGGGGGAGATTTTGGAAATATTTTCATTCATGTCAAAGGTTTAGCATTATTGGTGATAAAGGCCCCATTTCATTTAATGTTGTTTATAATAAATATATCTTGGCTAATATGACCTAATATTTATTTAATATTAATGAATATATTTTTGGTTGCATATGAGACAAATAAAGGGCCCATGGAGAAGTCAAAGAGCCATGGGGTGAAGACAAAAGAAGGATGGGATGCATTTTCCCATGAAGAGTCATCTTGGGGAATACCAAGAGTCACCAAGTGAAGACAAAAGAGCAAGGGCACAATTTATCATGAAGGGACACTTTAAGGAATATGAAAAGTCACCAAAGATAAGGACAAAAGTGGGAAGGACGTTTTTGGTCATGAAGGGTCACCACATGACTTTTCAAATGCTTGGATATGAAGGGTCATCCAAGATTGGTGCCATTTTCCATGAGGATTGAAAGGTCACAAAGCGGGAAGGCCAAAGGTCATTTGGAAAGCTATAAATAAAGGCTTGAGAAGCCATTTTTAATATTAGAGTTAGAGGTCGATTTGATATTGTAATATCTAGCTTAGAAGAGCAATTATGAGAGATGAATATAATTTGTATTTGTTATATCTAGCTTAAAAGAGAAAAGGTGAGAGAGAGGAAGGAGATGTTGTATTGATCTATCATTTTTTGAGATAACAACATTGAGAGATAGGTGTGTGGTATACACAAAGGGTTTGGTGCTCCTATGGGTTGGTGCTCATGAATTATTATTGGGTTGGTGCTCGGCAAAGGGGTTTTAAGCTCTTGTGGGTTGGTGCTCATGAATTGTAGCTGGGGTGGTACTCAACAAAGGGGTATGGTGCTCCCATGGGTTTGTTCTCATGAATATATTTGAGATTGATTCTCCATGGTTTTTCCCACATTGGGTTCCCATGTTATATTTGGTGTCTCTCTCTATCTTGTGTGATGTTTATTGTTTGAGTTTTTTTGCATATCTTGAATGTTTGATTAAGTGGAATTTGATAAAGGGAAAGTCTTATAAGATATATAATATACTGATTCACCTCCCCCCTTTCAGTATATTTTGTGCTTAACACCCTTTTCCATAATATATCTAGATATTATTAGCTCTCACCCTTAATAATAATTTATCACTAACATTAAAATTTCAATCCATTATTTTTGCATCAACATAGTTATTTTGCTAATCCCTGACAATCTCTAGGTGTTGTCATATCTTAATCACTTGCCACTCCGTGTCTCCTAACATGGCATGTCTAATCATGATTCTATCTTCAAGTGAGTCCCAACTTAGTTGGGTTATACATACTCATCCATACAAAGCTTGGAAAGGTGCCATCTTAGTTTAACTATGATATCTATTATTTTAATCAAATTCAATAATATATAAATAGTATTCCCAATGGGATTGTTGGTTCATAACATATATGCACAACATGTCTTCCAATACCTGGTTGATTCATTTAGTCTATCCATCAATCTTCGAATGGTAGGAAGTATTAAAATTGAGTTGAGTGCATGATACCTTATAAAAATAAGTACAAAAGAGAGAAGCATATACTAGATCCAAATCAAAAATAATCTTATAGGGAATCATGTGAAATATAATAATGTCATCCAAAAGTATCTTTACCACTAAATTGGCATTGTAAGTGGTCGTTATGGGAAAAAGTGATATACTTTGGTTAATTTATCCATTGTGACCATGATCCTATCATGATTATAAGTGAAGATAGGAAATCCTATAATAAAATCCATGGAAATGGTGTTCCACTTCCATTTTATAATCTCATGAGGATATAATAATCCTATTATATGTTGATGCTCAACCTTTACCATTTATCACTCTAGACAATGAGATATAAAATTAGCAATATCACAATTCAAACTGGCCCAATTATATAATTGCCTTTACTTGGCATGCATTTTATTAACTCCATGGTGTGCTTAGTATGAATCTATATAAGACTAAAAAAAATTAGCTCACATAAACCACCAACTAAGAGAACATAGATAGGACCTTTATGGAACAATAAACCATGAGGATCAAGTTATTAGCCTTTAAATTTAACTATTAGATTCACACCAAAATCCAATAGCTGTGTTACTTCTTTATATAGGTTATCCTTAAGAAGCTAGTTTAAATTTTGACTTCATAAGTCAATTCACAAAATAATTAATGATAACTTGTGGCATATCCTACTTAAGGCATCAACAACTACATTTTCCTTTCCTTTTATTACAAAATTTCACAATCATATTCACATAAAAATTACATCTAATAGATTTGATGCATGTTGAGGGTAGGATAATTAAGTATCTATTGCAAAAAACAATTATATATCTTTAGAGAACATGATGACCAAATAATAAGTCTCACCATCCTAAGCAAACATGACTGATTTATACAAATTCCATATCATGCATGGGGTGTCTCATCTTATAATCCTTGATTTTCCTATACTGTCATATCCAATAAATGTGCCTTCCTTCATAAGTACAACTCTTAATCCTTCCTTTGATGCATCAATAAAAATAGAGAATTCTCCCATAGGATTAGGTACAACTAAAATTGGTGCACTATTGAGTCACTCTTTTAGCAAGTGAATAACTTACACCTTGTTAGTAAAACAAAATTATTCACTTATTTTTAAGTGAAGTGATGAGATTCACAATGTGAGAGAAATTCTCAACAAAGTATCTATAATATCCTTAAAATATCATGAAAATACAAACTTATGTAATGTTAGAGGGTGTTATGCATTCCATAATGGCATGAATCTTGGTAGGATCCATATAGATTCCTTCTTCTAAGATGATGTGTCCAAGATATTGCACCTTACACTATGCATATGTGCACTTTTATAAGTTTCCAAATAATTGATTTTCTATTAAAACCTATAGGACCTACCTCAAATGGTCCTCATGATCCTCTTCACTATGTGAATATATTACAATTTCATCTAGAAACACCAACATGAATTGATCCAAAATGGACCAAAACACTCCATTCATCATACTCATGAATACTGTTGGAGCATTAGTCAACCAAAATGGTATAACTATAAATTCATATTGCTCATACTACATTAAAAATTTAGTCTTATGAATATCAAGCTCTATGATATGAAATTGATGGTATCAATATTTCAAATCAATCTTGGAGAACACTTTGTCTCCCCATATTTTATCAAAAAATCATTAATTTTAGGTAAGTGATAATGATTATTAATAATTTCCTTATTTAATTGGTGATATTCACAACTAAAGGGATCCATCCTTATTCTTTAAAACTATGATTGGTGATCCCCATGGGTCACACTAGGATGAATCAATATTTTCTCCAAAATTTTATCAACCTATAAAGTAAGTTCACATAAATCTTGGGTGGTCATTTTATATGGTAATTTTGAGATGGAATTAGCCCTAGGTATTAAGTCAATCTCCTATAGCAGAGGTATACCTAACAATCTATATGGAAACACATCAAGAAATTCCCATATAATAAGATGGTCATATAGAGAAACCTTATCTAAATCATCTAACCTATCACTTACCATTATATTAACTAATTTAAAACCTTTCCCTATATTCTTCTTGAGTATCATCATAGAGATCATGTGAAGGGAAATGTGTATCTTGAATCTAGTTATTACCATAGGAATCCCAAAGTCATCTTCACCTTAGATAACCTTGTCATGACAATCTAACTTAGATTTATGATCCAAAAGCCAATCCATACCCAAGATAACATCATAGGTGCCTAAGGGAATAATGTACAAGTCCACTATAGTGGAGAAGACACCAAGGTATAATATGCAACTAATCACTAGGGAGATAATGGACATCTTGGCCGCAGAGGCTAACTCAATTTCCTAGGTTTCCATCTACCTAACAACCACCATCCCAAATAGTCTATGATAGAAGGATAAATAAGGAGTATGATACTCTTGAATAAAACTAAATATAAATTTAAATTCCTCCTATCTTACCTATGGTTTCTATGATCATTTCTTGGTTCTCATCTTGATGATTTTCTAGTGCTGCATAAATTATATGTCCTCAACCTGCATGGCCCACTGTATACTCCAACATTAAGTCATTTGTGCCTATTGTAAATTCATATTCCAAGAGGATAGTCTCATTCACAATTATCAAGGGATTTTTACATGAAATAAACACCTTTATATTAGTATCACCCTTAGGGGGATCTAGTTGTTCTAGGTCTAAAAGAAGGAGTTGACCTTGACATTCTTGTCTACTCAGAATATAAATATTATGTAGTACTAGCCTATTATTTATCATGAGGTCTAGCATCATCTTACCTTCAATAGTGTTTTTCAACCAATTCCTATTTTGACTATAGTTAGAATATTTACCTTCAAATTATTGTTTCTAAGGGGGCCTCAAATTAGATTGAGTTGCTTTCCAATCTCCCCTAGGTTAATCTTGCACACCTTGTGACTTTTAGTCATGATGAGAATGAAATTTTTATAGAGACTTCTCTCATGCATCATAAGTCTTTCCATAAGATGCATCATCCAAGTAGGCATTTTCAAAATCCATTACTAAGGTTGAAAGAGCTAGCTCCAAATTTAGGCCTCTAATGAACCTATTCACTTAGATTGTCTCATCCATGTAACATTGTACATATATGATTAAGTCTAAAAAATGATAGTCAAATTGAGCAATAGTTCCTCTCCCTTGTTGAAGGTTATGAAATTCACCCATATTTTTCTAAACATAATGAGGGGATAGGTAGCATATTTGAAATGCTCCTTAAACAATTCCCAAGTGAGGGAAGCTGGTGTTAAGTGGAGCTTCTACTTCACCCCTTCCCAACTTAATTAAGGGCTCTCCACTATATTATATATTTTGTTAATATTTTTTTTTATGAATTGTAACAATTGGTTTATTACTTGTGTGTATGTTGAAGCACTCATGGTTATAGTAATGGTGTCTTGAAGAGATCTTGGTTGATGAGTGTTATGAACTCTTTCATGGTACTAGAGTCACCCTCCAAAATATATTACTTGGTTTTAGATTTGTGTTTAAAAATCCAAAATTATTTTTCTCATTGAACCATTTTACAATTATTTCCATAGCTTTTTGAGTTAATTTTTATGATCAACTATATTTTATACATTTTTAGGTCTGTTAACCTATGCCATTGAGTTTGTAAGGCCTCAAAACCTTATGAACACTTGTAAATTTTCCAAAAATAGATATTTTTGTAAAAAATCATTTTTGGTGATTTTTTTGATGAACCAGGGATTGATCTGTATAGCAAATTTCTTTACATTTATTCATGATTTTTTTTGGTTTTTTTCTAGGTTTTATGATATGTTTACTACATATTCAAATATTTTTTCCCCCAATACTTCTATGATAGATCTAGAGAGCCATATATTTTTGAAGGTTTTTTGAAAAAAAATTTGCTTTCACTAGTTGTGGTTATTTTAGCCTGTTTGTCTCTAGGTTTCTTCTTTTCCTAGTCTTAGAAAATATCTATTATTTCCTAATGTAAACCCATTTTAGAAAATTAGACATAGTTTTTAAATTTGATGAGCTTTCTCACCATCCATCCTCCCTTATTATCTAACCTAGTTTTTGAAATGAACTCTTACCATGGCTTTTTCATCATCCATCCTCCTGCTATGCACACTTTCCTAAAATGTGTTAGGCTTTCCTTCAATGGTGATGCTTGTAACCTTTGTACATAGGTCATTTCTTACCTTACCAGTATAATTTATATCATCTCTACCATGGGCCTTTAAATTGAATGATGAGCTCTCAAAATCTATCTATCCATCACTACTTGACCTTCATTGAGCTTAACCTTTTCCATGGCTATTGTTGCATCTAGTCAACCTATTATTGAAATGTCATTTTGCCTAAAATAATCTTGACATGAAATAATTTTCTATTTTTATAGTGGCTTTGACCAATTGGACCTTCCTCCTAATGGCTAAGCAACCATGCATTAACATTTGTCTTTCAAACCCTCAAATTAACTTCATATGTCTTTCTCCATATTATATATGTTTTCTTTTAACATGGATTATGTTGAATTAATATAAGTTAGGTGGAGGAAATGTTCAATAAGGTAGTGAATTGTTTTTTTAAAATATGAGAAGGCTTTATTGAGTGGAAGACATAAGGCAAGTGGGATCTTTTCTTTTGCATTGTGGAAAACATAGTGGGGTTATTAGCAGGGAAAGATAATTATGAGACATATGGAATTTTTTATTTTTTTTATTTAAAAACAATATATTATAAATTATATTATTTCATTGTCTTGATTTTATCTTGTTTTCTCATTAGTCTAAGACAAAGGGTGAGGCCCAGGTTGATAACAATCCAAGTCTCCCTCACAATCTAAACTATTACATTATACATTATGTGTCAATTTCAATGAATGGCTAGAAGGCTACCTTATGTGAACAAGGAATACATAGAGGGGAGATTAATATTGTATTAGTATAGTAAAATAAATCAAAATAACACACTAAAATCCTAACACTTATATCTTATACACTAGGGAGAGCATAGGTAATAAACATGCATATGAAAAAATAACTAGAACACAAAATAAAAAATTATTTTACCTTCCTTGGAACTCCAAATGGATTTTTAAAGTGGCTTTATTGGTTTTTTCATCAAGAAGTCTTTGAAAATCAATCTTCTTTTTTTATCCTTCTCTCCTTGGCACCTTGACTTGGCTAGTTGGCTTATGAATTTGTCATAGTAACATTACTTGCAATGTTTCTTTACATCTATTTGAGAATTATAGCATTACACCAAGATTACTTTGAATAAATTTAGGAATAATAAATTTATACCAAAATATTTTAAACATCAATAGGTATGGCCTTGTATTTCTAACCTCAAAAGTTAACTCTCACCTAAGGTGAATTAAGGTTGAGTTTAAACATGGAATGGGTTCAAACTAACCTTAGGTTGAGTTGATAACTCTAGTTGAGTTAAAATTTGTCATGTAATTATTATTTTCAATTACTAGGCATGGCTCTCAAATTAGATATTTTGAGTTATTTTGGAAGATCTTGACAACTCATAAATGCAATGATGAAAAGGCTTGATATTTTGATTTCTAGAACTTATATTTTAGATATTCATTAATTAAAAATGGATAATTCAACTAAGAACTTAATATTTTTTAATTATATGATTCATTTTTATTATAATTTTATCTATTTTAAGATTTGATCAAGTGCCCCACTTAATGGTCCATTGGCCAAATAATAGGTTGTTGTGTTTCAAGGTGATTATTGGTGAATCTATGAGAGGTTATTATTACATACATGTAAGTATCCCAAATAGGGATTCCTCAACATAATTATAAGAATTGATGAATTTTTAGTATCTAAAATTGGGATGTTTAGTGATTCCTAGCTGTAATTTGCAATGTTTTTTAGAAATCAGTCGAAAGCTAGTTGTGGCCAAAATTGGGTGTCCATAGTTTTCCCATGTTTTGGAAGTAATTAAAATTTATAGGCATGGCAACATCTTCTCAAAAAATGAAAATTTATTGTATTAATAATGCCTCAATATGAAATAGATGAGTTTTGGATGCCCCCTCAAGGGAATGGTCAACAAATAAGGTTAGTGATTGGTCTCTTGAAAGAAAGAAATGTGGGGACCTACAATGATAAAGGGTGAAAAAGACTAATTTTATCATAGGTGGTTATAATTAGTGGTACAATGATATTTCCTATTTGGGCAAATTAAAATTATGGTTTTACCAAATGTAATTATAATCATCAGCATAATACGGTAAAAGGATAATGATTTATCTAAGAGCAGTTATAATCATTAACATCTAGATAAATAAAAAAACACAATGATTTGCCCAAAGGTGGTTAGAATCATTGTCATGAAATTTTGTATTGAAACATAATGATTTTCTAAAAGGAGGTTATAATCATAGGTACTATGGGTGGGACAATATGGCAAATTGGACAAGGTGGCTTACGAATTGAATCCATACTCATGGAGTAAGATTAAGCCAGTATAGAGGGGAAAGATGAATTTGGGAAACCTTGTAGTATGGAGATGTGAGTCCGAACTAGAAAGGATTAAAATTCTATCATTATTTAATCATTATGTATTTGGATAAGGATTTGGGTAGATTGTTAATTTTTTAAGTAACTAAGGAGAAGTATCATAGTCTCATTACTTGTAAGAGTTACCAAGATGATTTTATTTATAGCATGTGATGGTATGTATCATGATATAAAACACCATGACAACTTAGCTTAAATATTCATAAGGACTGACACGTGATCCATAAATAATGGAAAATAATGTACCAATGATAAAAACCATGATAACAATGTTGATGTATGAATATGGATGGATTTAAGTATAATGCATAAGGAAACACCTAATAAACACAAATAGAATAAGTCAAGGCATAGAAATGAAAGAGATTAAACGAAAAAGCAAACAAACAAATAGGAAGACAAAACAACAAGAAATGGAAAACAAAGATATAATAAAATGAAGTAAACACAAGCAAAGGTTAAGCACAATGTTACCACAAATAGAGAACAAAAAAGATAATGAACATTTCCCCTTGACTATAGGAGATAATGAAATGAAAAAATGAGGGAAGAGAAGAAAAGGAAGGGGTATCTGATCTGACTCTAGCTGCACTAGGCAAGTGGATGTTGACTATAGAGTTCCATAGATGCAAGATCCAACATAAACTTCAGTCTTAAACTAGTTCTCTTAGGATATGGGATAGAAGGAAATTAATGAGAATGAAACATGAGTGTGTTTTATAATAAATATGGGATTGGTCTCACAAAATGGTGAGTACATGAGAAAAATCATAATGGTCATTAATGTATCAAATTTAAATACATAATGTGCATGATAAAAACTCATAAAATAGTGAGAGCATAAGGCTTAGGAAAAATAAGGATTGGAAAACTAAATGACAAGTGGTTTATTATGAAATAACTAGGGTCATAAAATCCTTAAGGTAAATAAGTGTTATACTTGATGTTTTTAGGATTTTATAAATCATTCTAAATTTTTTTTGTATTTTTATAAGCATCACAACTTGATTTGAGAATTACAAGATACTAAATGGTTCAAATCATAAAATGACAATAGCATTCAAACTTAAATTACTTAGAAAATGGTTAGATCGTGGCAAAGGGTGATTGAGATAACCTTAACATGAATAAATAACTACCTGCATAGTCCCATTAGGACTTCAAGTCACTGTAGTTCTACCTTATAGTGGAGGAATCCAACCAGGTAGGAGTAAGTTCTCAAATTAGGAAAATGGCAAGGTGGGACTTCAAGGCATGATAAAGTTATTGTTTCTAATTTTCCCATAGGAAGTTATAATTAGGTAATAAAAACATAGGTTAATGTGACTAATTTTACCAAAGGCAATTATAATTAGTAGCATAAAGTGAAACACTAATTTGCCCAAAGGTAATTATAATCATGAACACTTGAAATAACAAAAAATAATAAATGAAGGATGAAACTACCAAACCACTATCATACTAGTCTAAGATGATGCCTTTGTCTAGAATATTAAACCAATTGCTAAAAATTAATCTAAACCTACTCACTAAGGGTGCCCAAAGAACTAATGAAATAAAACCAAGGTCAAAGGGTTGGGTAGGGAGGGTAAGAACAAATTTGGTGAATAGTGAAGGTATGGTAAAATGGTATACGATATGGTAAAAAGAAGATCATAATATGGTACAATGTAAATGAGCCTCATAGATAATAATTTATATCTCTCAAGTGAAATAACACTTCAGGTGTATGATGTTCATCAGCTCATCAAGTTCATCCCCATATTGTGTAGTAAGTATGTATGCTCTGGATCCATAATTTGTAATAATTATTTATAGGAATATCCAATTGGGCTTGAACTTGCCTTTCTTCTTATTCTCAGTCATGGTGTTCTTTTTTTTCTTTGAGAATAAGATCCCTAATTTTAAACTCTCTATATTTGACTCACCAATTATAGTGGCCATGGATTTGGTTCTAGTATGATTAAAGGCTATTGATAGCATCCATATATTTTACATCAAGTAACTCTATCTCTTTCAGGTGAGATATATAGTAATATTCATCATCTAATTCATATTTCAATGAGATCCATAGATAACGTAACTCGGCCTCAATGGGAAGGATGGCCTCAATGCCATAAACTAGTGAATATGGAGTGACTTTAGTTGGGGTATGATAATTAGTGTGATATGATGAGAGGGCATAGACGATTTGGAGTTGCCAATCATGGCTAGCATCACTGACAATATTTTTAAAGATGTTGACAATGGTTTTATTGGATGCCTTAGCTTGGCCATTAACTTGTGGGTAATATGTGGTAAAAAATGTTAGGTGATATTATTCTTAGTATAAAGCATTTTGACATCCTTATTCATAAATCATACACCATTATCAAATATAATTTCAATAGGATACCATAGAGTTAGAAGATGTGGTTAAAGATAAACTTAGAAATCTATTTTATAGTCATGTAAGTGAGCAGTATACCTTCAACCCACTTAGTAAAATATTCAATAGTGGTAAGGATGTATTTATGTCCATTAGATGAGGATGGGTTAATATTTAAACTGAGATCGAGTCCCCATGTTTCAAATATCCATGGTGTAAGCATTAGTTGTAGGGTTTTGGCTAGGGTATGAATGTAATTAACATGAATTTGACATTTTTCACACCTTTTGACATAAGCAGTTGTATCTACATCCATTTTTGGGTAATAATAATTGGTAGGTAGGAGTTTTTTGGCTAGGGAAACCTTGATTGTGTGGGATCCACATACTCCATGAACTTCTTGTAATTTTAATGTTTTTTCTATAAAATTTAAACAATGAAGGAGAGTTCCATCAAAGTTAAGGTGATAAAAGGTTGGGCCAAGGAAGGTATAATGCTATTCTTGGTGGGTAAAGTACTTTAGTTATTTTTGTGATAGGCTATTGGCATGATATGGTCATGAAGGTAACTAAAAAGGTCTGAGTACCATATAGAGATGGGACCAACAATATCATACATAATAAAGATGATTGAATTTTCATGAGTATGCAATATAATATTTTAAATGAGGAATTCATATTATTTTTCATTATCTATATAATATATCAAATAACCAATGGTGTCCATGGCATCCATTTTTATATGACTATACCTAGGTATGTGTTCAAACTATATGTTCAAAATTTGGTATTTAAGAGTTTCGATCATGGCCTTATATGGCACTAACTTATCATCTTTGGTTTAAAATTAGTATGTAACATGATTGATGATTGACTAAGAATCACCATACACCTTGAGATGCTAAATATTCTATTTTACTACCTGATGAATCCCTACAATGAGTGATTCATTTTAAACCATGTTATTAGTACAAGGAAAGATGATAAGGAATGATTTATAGATAATATTCCCCTATAGTGTAATAAATAATAGTCCTACCCCCAATCTATGTGATATGAATTAACCATCAAAATACAACTTCTATTGATGCTTCTCATGAGGTGTTTCAATAATGGTCATGATGGCCTCGTCTAGGAATTGAAAAGTTAGAGGTTCAGTATTTTCAAGGGGAGCTTTAGCAAGCTGATCTGCAAGTACTTGTTCATTTATAAATTTTTAATTAACATATTTTATCTATTACTTGTTAAGAATCATGGTCCATTTAGCCATGTGACCTTGTAAAGTTTTCTTGGATAGTAGATACTTGAGTGGATCTACTTTGGAAATAATTATGGTCTTTTTGTTGAGCATGTAATACCATAGTTTTTTTACTTGAAAGACCATTTCTAAACAATAATTTTCTATTGGTATATAATTTTGTTCATATGAGAACAATGTATGGCTTAGATAGTACATAACACATTCTTTTCCATTATCATCATCCTAAGCTAGACATGCCCCCAATGACTTATCTATTATAGAGAGATATAGTAAGAATGGTTTTCCTAATAATGGCAGTAATAAAATAGGTAGATTAGTAATATATTCCTTTGGGTGATGAAAGGCTTTTTGATAGTCATCATTCCAATAAAATATGACACCCTTATTAAATAAGTGTGCAAATAGATGACATTTTTTAGATAATTATGATATGAAGCATCTGATAGACTAAATCTTATCCTACAAATTGTAGAGATACTTTAAATTATAAGGTGGTGGCATCTCAATAATGGCTTTTACTTTGGTAGGATCAATTTCAATACCTCAATGAGAGATGATGAAGACCAACAATTTGCCTGAAGAGACACCAAAGACACACTTCTTGATATTAAGTGTGACTTTGTATTCATGAAGCCTCTCAAATATTCTCTATAATATGGCTAGATAATCATCAAAAGTCTTTGATTTACACAATATGTCATTGACATAGTCTTCAACAATGTGATGTATCATATCATAAAATATGATGGTCATGGCTCTTTGGTATGTGGCCCTTACATTTTTTTGATGATAAAAATTATACCATCAACTAATCAACCCTTTCACTTACTGTGAAGGTTAATTTGTAATAATACTAGTCTAATAGTAAGGTCCTAAAGGTTCAATTATGATCCTAAATATGTTAGGGGGTTTTAAATGTTTTAGGAAATAACAAATAGATTATTGAATATAACATATTCCATTATAATTTCATAAATCTACTTATCAAATAACAAATTAGTTCAGGTATGAATGTGTAATCTATCCTATCTAATAGATAAGGCCTATGAACAAGACAATATCTTTAAGGAAATAAATCTAATTGAATAATATAATATATATTTTAAAGTAATATCTTATTTCTACTATAATAACTTCCAAATAACTCTAAGATAATAAACTAGAAATATAAGTAAAATAGAATTGAGATAAATCAAAGATGAAAAAATATTCTATAATGTAAACAACCAAGAATAACTCAACACACAAGAGACATAGACAAACAACAACCTGAAAACTAAAAGATAAAAAATTATATAAAAAAATAAGACAATAACTAAACTAAGAGGGAGATAACAAACTACTTAAAGAAATAAAGAAATAAACTAAACATAAAAAAATTAATCTAACTTAACAAAGTCTAAAAAACTAAAACAATCTAAGTCTAAACTAAATCTACAGACTAACTAATCGAGAATCTAACTAAGTCTAACCCTAAGAGATTAAACAAAGGAAATTGACTTAAAATACTAAATTTAAAGAAAAATAGAAATAAAGAGTAATTAAAACCAATGTAAAATTAAAAGATATTAAAACTAAAGGAAATAAAAAAGAAAATTAGATTAATTAAACATTAATCTAAATCAGATTAAATTAAGTTAAAGTCAAAATAAAATACAATATAGATAAAACATAAAAGTCTCAAAAGAGAGAGTCATCTTAGTGAATTATATCAATTTTATTTGAGAAACCAACATTTTATTTACAAAATATCTTAAAAGACAAGTTTTACAATCAATTAGATCAATGAAATGTCACAAACAATGAAGTTTTCATCATTATTCAGGTTGAATACTTGGATTTTGCACATAGGACTACAAGAACCAATCATCAAAAGATGTTAAATTTGACAAGCTTTAGATAATTTAATATAAATGATAATATAAAAACTAGATATACATATGTTTTATAAGTAATATACTCAACCATTAGATAAAGTACCATTGATTTATCTACAAAAGACATGCTATCTCAGAGAAGTTGCAAAGAAGAGAGAGATAAATTATTGACTTCACAATGTATAAGTCTTCAATATCTGTGTTGTTCCTCCTCTTCTATTGGAACCTTGATATCTTTTTATACTTCAAATTTGACTAGAAAACAAGTTTCAACTAACCTTAATTAATTACTTGTTTAAATTAACTAATTTACTTTTTAAAAGTCAATTAATATAGACAATTATTAGTTAAGGTTTAATTTAGACTTAAAATTCTTAATAGATCAAACATTTAAATATAGATTGTGTATTTTCTAATGGGTTAGGACACTTAATCAATTAATTATAAAATAAAATAACATGTTTCAATAAATAAATAGATAAAATAAAGTTAATGAAATTCCTATTTATATTAATACCATAATACATATTTCTAAAAATTACTTAGGCATATTCTATATATTAGAAAATTAAAGTCTGTTGTATTTTCAAACATCATAATAAAAATATCAAAATCAGAAAATCAAAGTATCAAATATAAAATTACTTAATTTTCATCAACTTGGAGTTCAACTCATAAAATTAAAATTTGTCCTATTGACATCCAATAATCATCAAAATTAAAAATGACTTCAATTAATGGCTTAACCTACTCATTAACACACTCATTGTATTCCATCTTAACTTTTAGAAACCAAACTAGCTTAGTTCCACACTCACATATATTATCATCAAACTTCAATTTAATTTCATTCACAACTTTGATCTCAACTAGAGTGTCCATGTCATTCTGACTATTTGACCATTTATCTGAAGTGGTTGGATGAATTTCAAGAATATGTTTTTTGTAACCTAAAAGTGGATCCTTCAAACTTAATTTTTTTCATCATAAATTAGGATCTCTCTTAGATGGTGAGAGTTAATTAAAAAAATAAGTCAAGGTAATATTGATAAAGTTCTTAGCATGGGTTATTTTAGTGTCTAGCTGAGTGGTTTCATTAACATGGTGTGGCACATTAACATGTTGGATTCTCTTTAAGATAGTGGTTGAATTGGTAACTTATGTGGATTATTATACAAGTGGTGAGAGGAACTATTATGGGATTGAGACCTAGTACCAAATCTACAACCGTGAAATCCTCTATTACCCCTAGGGTTTGTAGGGTTGAAGGGTAAATTATTCAATACATTCCAAAACTCGGGGTCAGTGGCATCAAAATGAATTAACATCCTAACACCCTTACTAGCATATCTAGGGAAAAACTTCCTAGCCCTAAAACCCCCCTTATTAATTTTCTATTAAATGCTTCTTGATTCACATTTTCTAATTTCTAATTACTTTCCTAACCTCTAATATCATTATCTCTACTTGAACCAGGTCGGTACCAGCCCAACATCCTAAATAGTTTGAAATATATTAAAAATTTGATTATTATATATGACTAAATCAAAGAATGAATATATTATCAATGAGGCTAAAATAACAACTGAATCAAAATCTCAATCACTTATAATATTTCCAATCATCAAATAGATAATTTATGAACTATCTATTGATAAAAATTAAACTATATTATTATAATTGAGTTAACTTAACATCATAATTTTCCATTATGAAACCCAAAATAAAATTATATTCTCATAATTTTATTTTCAAAATATTTTGCCATATTTTTTTGAATTTTGTTTTCACTGTGTGAATATAATATCAAAATGATTAAATGCCCCATTAAAAACATGCAAATCTTTCAAACTAATACAAATCAATGTCACTAAAAGAAGTATCTTTATGAAAACCATTTATGACCTATATTTTTCAAACTGTAATATGCATAACTTTCTTAAACTAATAAGGGACATAATCAATCATAATATTTCATCAATATATAAAGT
This sequence comes from Torreya grandis, assembly GCA_037957365.1. Lineage (NCBI taxonomy): Eukaryota > Viridiplantae > Streptophyta > Pinopsida > Cupressales > Taxaceae > Torreya > Torreya grandis. The sequence goes on from JARHVA010002691.1 coordinate 1,019,747, forward strand.
TCAACAATAACCTATCTTTTTCAAATCATAATTTCAACTAAAAATCAATTTATTATGAATTTGTAAAATATAAATATAATACTATCCTAAAAAAATTCAATATGAAACCTTGATAATATCTCACAAATATATTTTGCCAAAATTTGCTTATCATTATTTACTAGTTGAACATCATATATAAAACCATGTATAATTTTTGTATGCATGGTTTTAAATAAATTTCTATAGAACCCATCACACATAGAACTTTCAACATCTACAAATCTGACTTCAACATAAATATCAAAATTTCTATATAAAATGCTTCTAAATAAATTATTCATTGTAGATCAAAAACATAACAAACCTATCTATATAATATCTCTATGCATATATATAACTCACCTCAAATCAAACCTTAACACAACTTTGCAATAAAGCTTAAAATATAAACTGATGTGTGTCAAAAAAATGTCATTGTATAATATTCAACCAATGGAAAAATAAAATTGAGAAATAACTCGTTATAGTTTTTAAAAATCCTATTCTCTATGTTCATTCATTTCCAATATTTTGAACAAAATCCAAAACTATCTTATTGTACCAGCAAGTCAAGACTATCTATGAAATATTTCCACACATTTTATCCTTATACTCAAAAATATTTTGAATCTAGTAGACTTTCAATATTTCATCCTTTATTAAACCCTAAACATGCATTAAACTTCATCTTCAAAATACTAAAACACCCAACATTTCAATATAGCAAAAACCATCAAAACCCAAAATTGAGATGTGTAAGTCTAGCAAAACCTCCATTATTTTCATAGACAAAGTTAAACACACTAAATTTCCATGACGTAACCATTTAAAATGTTTTCTTTAAAACCCATGAATACATGAAACTATAGTTAAAAAAACAAAACCACCACCAAACAATATATTACTCACAAAAACCCAAACCAGTATGCATATTAAATAATAAAAAACATAATATTCTCAAAAAGACCATGCTCAAACCAAACTGGCAAACCAACATGTCTTATTTCATCAACCTCCAAGATAAATAAATTTATCAAAAACTAAAACCCATTCATATTGATATCTTATGCACAATAAGAACATAACAACCACTAAAAATGTAAGCTTTATTCTTCCAAAACAAACATATAGTGATTTAAATAGACAACTTATCAAAACTTATCAACATGCAAACCAAAAACTAGCATCTTTCCATGCAACCAAAAAACCATTCAAAACAACATTGATTATTTCCTCAAAACATATTCATCTTATTATTGGCATACCTGTATGTGCATGCCTTTAAATTTTTTTTCACAAATTTTGTCTACAACTCCAAAATCTTAATTGATAGAGTAATAGTTTCATAGAAAAGTTTCAAATAATGACTAAAACAAAGAAAATAATTATATTTATAAGCCAAGTCCCCCAAATAAACTATGGTACTTATGTGCATAATCACCATTGGCTCATTAAATTGAGAGTAGTACTTAGCTTTCTACCAACCAATTTAGTGACACACTCATATTTATTAATAACTAATATACCTGTTAAAACACTGACTAGTTTATGAGATTCTAGGCATGTACCCAATTAATAAAATAATTTAAACCACCATTTGATTTTTAAGCATCTACCACACTTCACATTAACTCACCCTGGAAACTAACATGCCACAAAGTCTACCAACTTGTCATTACAACATTAATATACCTTGAGACTAAAAATTTTGGGGCCCCTTCAAAACCTCCTTTTACCATAATCTAAAACATTCATATACCTTGAGACTAAAAATTTAACTTGTCAACTTAACTTGAACCACATAAAACTTTTGCATCTCAAAAATGATCCTAGCATAGGTTGATATAATTAACATTTCACAAAAAATAACTTATCCATAAACCTTCATGATCATAAAAAACCTTTATGCCTTGAATAGATATCATAACCTTAGTTCATAAAGCTTTTGAAATGAATAAGTCCCCTATTTACCATTTAGGGTCCTCAAATTAGGTCAATTACTTTGGATATATTTCAACATATGATAGTGTATATGTTTATAACTTAGTGTTGAAATTTTAAACCAACTTAAAATCATGTCACCATTAACCAATGTCAATTATATTTACAACTAACTTTTGCATTGAACTGATCCATCAATAAAACTGATGAATTTATAAAAATCTCATAATCAAATTTTCAAATAATGTTCATGATAAATCAAATGATGTATTTTATTGAATAAACCATAAGATGTATTATTTTATCAAAATATAATATTCATGATAATCTATTTATATACTTGCAATTGAAAATAAATTAACAGGAAAACCATTATTACCAATCAATATATCTTTCCATCTGAATCAAACTAATTTGCATATTCATATGAAAATATCAAACTAGTCCCCACAAACTACTTAAGCTATCAATTGAAATCTATTATTTATCACAGATACCTCAAAAATGATAAATACATATGTAAATTTTATTCATTCATCCAGTTATACTTTTTGAAACCACTTTAATATAGATATGAATTCATAAACCAATCATCATCAACATATCTAATTAACAATATGTACTTGAACATAGTATTAATTAACTATATCCTTGACACAATTTTAATCTTTATGATTGGGTCATCTCTATGGTAGATAAGAGTATTAGTTTCAAAAATTGAGGGCAGGGGGGAGTGGGGGAGGTGTGAAAAATAGACATAACATTAGTGACCTTTCTAGTCAATTTTCAATAATAAAATTGAATAGAAATCAAATTTCATATTGATATAAACAAAATCTTGAGATTATGATCCAAGCAAATCATTTCTCAAGTAGCTACATGTGAAACCCTTTAATAATTAATTTTAATAAGGGATGATATGTTAGGCTATTGTGGCACAAAGAAAGGGAATGATATAGTAGGAAAGTTTAGGTTGGATGCATAAAATAATACAAATGCCTTAAATACAATATCTAAAAATCAAATATTACTTTAACAACTAGCTATAACTCAACATATATTATTCATGTATTCTGAAAACTGAATTTATAAGAGTAATATTTGAAAATAATTGATACTTATAGAAAAATTGCACCATATTCACATTCTTCCTTCATAATGTAAAACGTCATTTATTTGAAACACTTTTTGATCCTTTTAAAATTAAAAGAAAGAAACAATAGAAAGCAAACAAACAAACCAAAACAAGAAATAATAGAAAAAGATAGAAAATAAAAGTAGCACAAAATAAAAAGAAAACAAGAAAATAAAATAAATAAATGAATCTGAAAAAGAGGTTATCGTGGAACCATTTCAAATGATGGCCATTAAATAAGTAATGTAACCAATTTATATAAAGGTCTTTCAAATAAAAAACATTATTTCCATGTACAAGTACAATTCAGCAAAAATCAAAACATAATGAATCAAATTTATGATGTTTACTAAGATCTTTGTGAGTTCTATCCCAATATAAAACTAAACCACCAACTTTAAACTTCCTATTAAAAACTTTTTAATGTAATTTTTTTTTCAATTTTTCTTTAGCCCTTTCTAATTTTAGTAATATTTTTACTCTAGATTCATCAAGAGCTATTAGATCATGTAATATTTGTTCAATCAAATTTGCATCTTCAACAACATATTATTAAGCAATTTTAGATGAATAAATATGAAGTTCAATTGGTAAGGTGGCATCAAATCCATATGCTAGCATGAAAGGAGAATAACCAACTGTTATCTTGACAATAGTTCTATCAACCCATAAAGCTTCAAAAAATTTAAGATGCCAATTCCTTTTAGTTTTACAAACTAATTTCTTCATGATTGAAATCAAAATTTAAATTATTGATTCAAATTCACCATTATTTTGAGGGTAATGTTTGGATGAATGAATAGATATAATAGAGTATTTTTCCATAAATTCTATAAATTCATTCAAAACAAAATGAGGTCTATTATGAAAATGATTTCATAAGGAACATCAAATCTAGAGAAACCCTGATTTTCTAAAAATAAGACCACTTCACCTGTTACAAAACTTTCAAGTGTTTTGGCCTTAGGGAATTTAGTGAAATAATTTTTTGTTTCTAATATATACCTATTACCAATAAATTAAGAACAACGTTTATATAAAATAAATTCAATTCCCTATTTCATAAATGGTTTTTCAGGTATAACAAGATTTAATGGCATACAAGCAACTTATCTCTACCAACAAACAATTGGCATGGCATAGAAGAACGAACCAACTTATAATCATCTTGAAATAATGTAGGTATATAATATCCTAATCATAAGATATTATTAATGATTTTTTTTATCATAATGTACACCATAGTTTCCTTCATGACATCCTCTAATAACTTTTTGAGTTTGATCATTTGTAAGGCATCTTAATAAAACTCCATCTCTATTTTGATAAAATAGAATTTTTTTTAATAAGTAGAAATGTAAATTTTGAAACACAAATAAATTATTTGTTTTTTATCAAAATTATTAGGATAGGCTTGATTTAAAAAATAAAATACTAAGTCATGATACCAGTCATCTTCGACCAACATACAATCCCATTCATTCATCTCAAGACCAAATTTAATTTTTTTAGAAAAATAAAAAAAATTCATGGTCTTTAAGTGAGGCTTTGCATTTAAATTATCATCAGCTGAAAAGACCATAACATTGATGTTTGAAAAACCATTTTCAACTTAGTGTTTTTCCAAGTTATTACCTTAAATTATTTTTCAAGTTTAGAATTCAAGATCAAATTCCTTAATTCATAATATCCACTTAGCAAGCCTTCTTTGAATGGTTAGTTGTTTCAAAAGATAAGATAAAATAGGTATGTTAGATCACAGAAAATTTTTGTTTCCCATCAATAAATAATAAAATTTAATCCAAGAGGAAACTAATGATAAAATAAATGTCTCAATAAGAGGGTAACTAGTTTCAACAAATTTAAAAACTTGACTCATATAATTGATTGGTTTTTCATCATTATTTTCAAACTCTTGAGTGATAAAAGCTCTAATTTGTTTTTTAGTAGAATTAACATAAATAATGAATGCTTTGTTTAAACGTGGTTTAGAAAATATTGAAGAACTTGAAATAACATATTTAACATTATTGAATGTTACATTAGCACTTTCATCCCAAGTGTAATTTTATCTTTCCTAATAAATAATTATAAAAGATTAGACTTATCAACAAAATCTAATATGAATTTGCTAACAAAGTTTATTTTAACAAAGAAAGATCTTAAACTAGATTGATCTTTAGGAGATAACTCTTTAATAGCTTTAATATGTTTATGATATATTAAAAAAAAAAAAAAAAAAAAAAACTTAAAAATAATGTCCTAATAACTTACCTTTGGTAACACCAAAAGATAATTTATTTGGATTCAAAGAAATATCATACTTTCCACATCTTGTGAAAACTGCATGAAGATGATCTAAATGTTTCTTTCATATTTTTGAATGAATAATGAGATCATCAAGATAGGCCTAAATAAATATGCCAATTAAATCATTAAAAGCAACATGCATAGCTCTTTAAAAAGTATATCCTATATTCATTAATCCAAAAAATATTTTGTTATATGTAAAATTCCCTCTACAAGTAGTAAAAGTAGGTTTATGTCTATCTTCAGTATTTACAAAAATATGATTATAACTAAAAAATCCATATTTTTCTAATGTCTATCTAGTTAATTGATTGAAACCATTAAAATTTTTAAGGACCAATTTTTTTTAGTATACTAATGTAGATGAGTTTTATTAGTTTCATAAAATTTTCAAATTTGTTTAACAATTAATTTGGAACCTCCAAAGACTTCTAAATGTTTAATATTGAGTTCAATAACTTTTTTCAAACCTAAACATATTTCATCAAATTATGTTATATTATTAGTGTTTTCAAATGATAATTTTTAAGCATAATAAATCTTTTATCAATAAGATAAATTAAGCAAATTCCAACACCTTTACCTTGTTGAGAACAAGCTCCATCAAAATAAAATGACGATAAAATATTTTTATCAAAGAATTCTTCATATTAATTTTTTGGTTTATCTAAATTCAACTACTCATAAGTTCTAATTTCTATATGAACATGAGCAATAGTGGAAGAAGTGGATGAATCTATAGGTGTACTAGACCAATCTTCTATTTTAATGAAATCAATTTCATTACTAATGAGAACCTATGTGATATCTTTTCTGATAAAAACATCAGTTATTTTTTACCAATCCCTTACTAATAACATAGCATAATTACTAAGAATGTATAAAACTTGGACATTAGTCATGCATATAATTATTTCATCTTTAGAAATCTTAATGACTATGTCCCAAAACTTATGACAACTTTTAGTTTGTCTTGAATCAAATCTAGTAAGTTTCCTATTATCAGTTTCATAAGATATGCCTAATTGATCTACAATAAATTTGATCATTATATTCTTTGAAGCACTCATATCTAAGATACAATTGTGGATGACCTTATTATAAATTTTGACTAAAACATAAAAAAGAGGTATATAGTTTGCAGGAGGATCATAAATTTGAGCAAAAATAATAGATTATTCATTACCATCTTCTTCTTTTAACCTTATATCAATTTTAGTATTTTTAATAGCTTCATTAATTTTATCAAGTTGTCTTAGAAGACTAGTTACTTGTAATAACTAAAATCTAGCTTTGATTTTAGATAAATCATCAATTATATTATAAGCTTTAGCATTAGATTAACAAAAATTCTTAGGGTTATAATGTTGATATTGACTATTATTATAACTAGTTGATAAAAAAATATTTTGAGAAGAATTATTAGTTGAACTACTTAAAGAACTATTCTGAATCATTTTACCTTTATTATTAGAATAAGATTAATTATTTATTTTTGTTATTATTTTGAGAAGCGTTATAATATTTATTTATATAATTAACAAAATAAGCACCTTTATTTTTTGATGGATCATCAAAAGCACACATGTTTATGTTGTCTGCTAGATACATAGATATAAGATCTTTCCCTTGAAGAATTTCTTGAACTTCTAAATATTAATACATGAATTTGGATAATGATCCAATTCACACATATTACAATAATAAGCAATTTCTAATTTTTTAATTTTAGTATTTTTTCTATTAGATGAAGAAGGTTTATTATTTAAATGACTTTTAATAGTGACCAGTTATTTTTCTAGACTTTGAATGACTTTTAAATTTTTTGTATTATCTAAATTTAGACATATAGAAGACCTATACTTAAACCTAATATTTTTAAGCTTCCTTTCATATTCAATGCATAATATTATAGTTTTATCATATGTTGTAATATCCTTATCCTCTAAAGCCATTTTATATTTCAAGGGTAAAGCACTACAAAATTCAAGTATATATAGCTTTTTAGAAGGTCTAAGATCATGAAAATATTTTAATATAATTTAGTAAATCTAGTAATGAAATGGTAGATGGTCTCATATAGATCAAAGGAAAAATTCACAAGATCATTCACTAGGTTGAAGTCTTTGTTAGCTTTCTCAAAAGATAACTCTAGCCATTCTTTAATATTTTTTGATATATTGATAATGTTAGCAAGTAAACTAATAAATAATTGGTAAGCTTTCCCTTTAAGTGTTTGAAAAAAAAATCTTAAAAAATATTTTCATTTGTTATACCAAGAGTAGTACAAACTAAACTAAATTCTTCTAAATGATCTTCCCAATATTCTCTAGAAGCTATAGAAAATTTTGGTATATTTAATACTTTAAGGGAAGGTAAATTGCTAGGATGATTTACAATATTAATTAGATTTGTAGAAATCCATGAATTTATAGCTATCTATTGTAATACTTTAGCTTCATAATTAACTTCATATTTAGGGAGACCATTATGATTACTATTGTCTTGTAGTCCATGAATAAAATTTTGTATCCTCTCTTATGCTTGATCTCCTATTGGAATCTTCAAAAATATCCTCTTCATGAATTATCTAATTTTCTTGAAGACGATTAGATTAATTTAATTATAAAATTATATCAATAAGTTCAAAGGGCATAACCAGATCATCAAAAGGAAAAAAATCTTAAAGGAAATGAGTTCGAGACCTAAGATTAGTAGCTAAAACTCTAGCTCTATCTTCCTAAATTCATCTATTTGTATTTAAAACATATTTTTGAGTGTCACGAGTAAGATTAGAATACCAATCTATCTCAAATTCTATAATTTTTACTTCTTCATTTATAACTTGAATAACATGTTGAAGATTATGAGGATGATTATACCATGTATATTTCATTAAATTAAAAGCAACATCAACTTGATCATCAGTAATATTAATTCTATATTTAATAATAGGAGTTTTTCCTCTAAGTACCATGAGCAAGAAGAAAATAAATATCTAAACAAATAAGATTTCTAAAGATATCCCCAACAGAGTCATCAAATTTATTGATAATAAAAATTGTACCATCAACTAAACAACCCTTTCACCTATTGTGAAGGTTAAGTTGGAATTATACTAGTCTAATAGTAATTTTCTAAAGATTCAATTATGATCCTAATGATTTGAGGGTTTTTTTAAATATTCTATGAAAAAATAAATAAGTTATTGATTATAATATATACAATTATAATTTAAGAAATTCACTTATCAAATAATGAATCAATTTAGATATGAATGTGTAATATATCATATTCAATAGAGAAGGCCTATAAATAAGACAATCTCTTGAAGAAAATAAATATGATTCAATAATATAATATATTTCAAAGTAATATCTTATTTCTACTATAATAAATTCCAAATAACTCCAAGATAAATAAAAAATATATAAGTAAAAAATAATTGAGATAAATTAAAGATGAATAAATTTTGTATAAAATAAACAACCAATAAAAACTCAACACACAAGAGATAGAAACAAACAACCAACAAACTAAAAGAGAAAAAATTAGATAAAAAAAAATAGGATAGTAAATAAACTAAGAAAGAGATAAAAAACTATTTAAAGAAATAAAAAATTAAGTTAAAGATAAACAAATTAATCTAACCTAACTAAGTGTAACAAACTAAAACAATCTAATTCTAAACTAAATCTACAAACTAACTAATCTGGAATATAACTAAGTCTAACTCTAAGAGATTAAATAAAGAAAATTAACCTAGGAAACTAAAATTAAAGAAAAATAGAAATAAAGAGTAAGTAAAATTAAAAGATATTAAAACTAAAAGAAATAGAAAATGAAATTAGATTGATTAAAGATTAATCTAAATCAAATTAAACTAAGTTAAAGTCAGAATAAATATAATATAGATAAAACATGTGAGTCTCAATAAAGAGAGTTTTCTTAGAGAAATAGATTAATTTTATTTGATAAACCAACATCTTTACAAAATATCTTACAAAGATAACTTTGATATTCAATTAAATTAATGAAATGTCATAAAAAATGAAGTTTTCATCATTATTCGATTTAAATACTTGGATTCTACACATAGGAATGCAAGAAGTAATCATTAAAAGATGTTAAACTTAAATATTTTCAAATAATATATTATAAATAATAATATAAAAACTAGATATACCTACATTATCTAAGAAATATACTCAACCATCAGAGAAAGTACCATTGATCTACCTATAAAAGTTATGCTATCTCAGAGAAGTTACATAGAAGAGTGATATAAATATGATTTCACAATGTATAAGTATCCAATACTTATGTTGTTCCTCCTCTTCAAATGAATCCTTTATCTCCTTTTATGTTTCAAATTTGGTTGAAAAAGAAGTTGCAACTAACCTTAGTTACTTGTTTAACTTAACTAATCAAATTTTTAAAATTTAATTAATGTAGATAGTTATTAATTAAAATTTAATTAAGACTTAAAAGTCTTAATAGATCAAATATTTAAATATAAACTAGGTATTTCCTAATGGGTGGGAATATTTAATAAATTAATAATAAATTAGAATAACATATTTCAATAAATAAATAGATAAATCAAAGTTAATGAAATTCTTATTTATATTATATCCATAATGCATATTTCTAAAAATTACTTAGGTATATTATATATATCAAAACATTAATTTTTTTTGTATTTTAGAATATCATTATCAAAATATTAAAATCAAATTATCAAATCTGAAAGTACTTAAGTTCCATCATCTTAAAGTTCAACTAATAAAAATAAAATTTATCTTGCTAACATCTACTAATTATCAAAATTAAAAAGGAATTTAATTACTAGCTTTCCCTGCTCATTAATACACTCATTATATTCCATTTCAACTATTGGAAACCAAACCAGCTTAGTTCTAGACTCACTTATATTATCAGCAACTGCCAATTTAATCTTCTTTACAACTAGGATCTCAACTATAGTTCCATGTCATTCTCACTATCTTAATGTTTATCTAAAGTGGTTGGATGAATTTGAATATTACATTTCCTACAACCTGAAAGTGTCTCCTTCAAACATAATTTTATAAATCCTAAAATAGGATCTCTTTGAGATAGTGAGGGTTCATCAAAAAAAGAAGGAAAGAAAAGATTGAAAAAATTCATAGCATGGGATACTTAAGTGTCTAATTGAGTGGTTTCATTAACATGATGTGGCTCATTAACATGATATATTATCTCTATGATAGGTGATTGAACTATTAATTGATGTGGATTATTCTATAAGTGGTGATAGAAACTGCTATGGGATTGATACCCAGCACCAAATCTACAACTATAAAATCCTCTATTACCCCTAGGGTTGACAAGATTGAAGGGCAAATTATTCAATACATTTCAAAACTAAAGGTTAGTGGCATCAAAGTGGATTGACATCAATGCACCCCTACTAGTATATCTAGGGCCAAACTTCATATCCATGAAACCCTCCTTGAGAATTATCTATTAGGTGCTTCCTAATTCACATTGTCTAAATTATAATTGCTTCCCCAAATTTTGTTATCATTACCTCTACTTGAACTAGGTTGGTCCCAACCTGACATCCTATACATTTTGAAATATATTTTAAAACTAATTATTATATATGACTGAACCAAAAAATGAATATATTATTAGTGAAACCAAAATAACAACTGCATCAAACTCTCAATCACTTATAATATTTCCAATCATAAAGCAAATAATATATGAATTGTCTATTAATCAAAACAAAGCTAAATTACTCTAATTGAGTCAAATTATCATCATAATTTTCCATTCTAAAACCAAAAATAAAATTATATTCTCATAATTTTATTTTCAAAATATTCTATCATATTTTCATGAATTCTATTTTCATTGTGTGAATATAATATCAAAATGATTGAAATCAAACTAAAACCACACAGATATTTCAAATTGAAACAACTCAACATCTCTAAAAAAAAAAATTTATGAAAACTATTTATGACTTATATTTCTCAAATTGTAGTATGTATAACTTTTTTAAACTACTAAGTGACTTAATCAATCATAATAATTCAATAGAATCTTTCATCAATATATAAACTTCAACAATATCCTATATTTTACAAGTCATAATTTCAACTAAAAATTAATTTATTATGACTTTTTAAAATATAAACATCATACTATCCTAAAAAAAATTCAATATAAAACCTTGATAATATCTCACAAATATATTTTACCAAAATTATCCTATCACTATTTATTTCCTAAATATCATATTAAACATGTAAAACCATGTATAATTTCTATATGTACTCTTTTAAATAAATTTCAATAAGAACTTTTCACACAAAGAACTTTTGACATATTCAAATCTGACTTCAATAGAAATACTAGAACTTCTATATAAAATGATTTTAAACAAATAATTCACAGTAGACCAAAAGAATACCAAACATATCCATATAATATCTCTATGAATATATATAACTAAACTCATATCAAACCTTAACATAATTTTTCAATATGGCTCAAAAATATAAATTGATGTGTTTTAAAAAAATGTCACTGTATAATATTCAACCAACATAAACTTGAAACTAAGAAACAACTAGTTATAGTTTTTCAAGAAAACTATTATCCATGTTCATTCATTTCCAATACTTTTAACAAAACCCAAAACTATCTTACTATACTAGCAAGTCAATACTATCCATGAAACATTTCCACACATTTTATACTTGTACTCAAAAATATTTTGAATCTATTAGACTTTCAATATTTCATTCTTTATAAAACCCTAAACATGCATGAAACTTTCTCTTCAAATATTGAAACACCCAACATTTCAATATAATAAAAACCATCAAAACCCAAAACTAAGACGTGCAAGTCTAGAAATAACCTCCATTATTTTGATAAACAAAGTGGAACACACTAAATTTCTATAACATAAACTTTTATAATGTTTCTTTCAAAACCCATAAATACAAGAAACTGTAGTTCAAAATAAAATAAATCCACCATTGAATAGTATATTACTCATAGAAACCTAGACTAGTATGTGTATTAAATAATAAAAAAATCAATATTCTCAAAAGGACCATGTTTGAACCAAACTAACAAACCAATGTGTCTTATTTCATCAATTGCCAAGATAAATGACTTTAAAAAAACTAAAACCCATTCATATTGATATCTCATGCATATAAATAACATAACAACCACTAAAAATGCAATATTTATCCTTCTAAAACAAACATATAATGATTTAAACAAACAACTTATCACAACTTATCAGTATGTAGACTAGAAACCAACTTCTTTCCATGCAACCAAAAAACCATTTGAAACAACACTGATTCTTTACTAAACAATTATTTAGCTTATTATTTTCATACTTATATGTGCATGCCTTTGAATTTCTTCTCACAATTTGTATAAGCAATTCCAATATCCAAATCGATAGACTAAAGATTTTGTAGAATTTTTTTAAAGAATGACTAAAATAAAGAAAGTAATTATATTTTTAAACCATGTCCTCCAATGTAATTACCATGCTTATGTGTAAAATCACCATTGGATCATTAAACAGACACTAATACTTATATTTAGGCTAACCACTTTAGAAATGCCATCAACTATAGTAATGGCCAATATACCTGCTAAAACACTTACCAGTTTACAAGATTCTAAGCATGTACCCAATACATTAAATTCTTTAAACTAACATTCAATCTTCAAGTGTCTACCACACTTCACATTAACTCACCCTATCAACTAGAATTCCATGAAGTTTTCCATCTTACCATCATAACATTCATATACCTTGAGACTACCAATTCAACTTATCAACTCAACTTGAACCACATAAAACTTTTATGTCTCAAAAATGAGCTAGCATAGGTTAATCTAATTAACCTTTAAAAACAAATCACTTATTCATGATCATACCAAACCTTTATTCCTTGAATAAATAATATAACCTTAATTCATAAAATTTTTTAAATCAATAAGTCAACCATTTACCATTTAGGGTCCTCAAATTAGGTCAATTTCTTTCGATAGATTTCAACATATGATAGTGTATATGTTTATAAAATAGGGTTCAAATTTTAAACCAACATAGAATCATGTCACCATTAACCCATGCCAATTATATTTACAACTGAACTCTACATGGAATTGATCCATCAATCAAACTAATGAATCTATATAAAGCTCATCATTGAATTTTCAAATGAAGTTCATGATAAATCAAATGATTTATTTGCTTTGGTGAACCATAAGATGCATTATTTTCTCAAATTTTAATATTCATGACAATCCATTTATATACTTTAAATTAAAAATAAATTAATAGGAAAACCATTATTATGAATCAATATATCTTTTCATCTAAATCAAACCAAGTTTCATATTGCTATGAAAATATCAAATTGGTCCTCACAAACTACTCAAACTATCAATTAAAATCTATGATTGATCACAAATACCTCAAAAATGATAAATACATATGTAAATTTTATTGATTCATCCATTTATGCTTTATAAAACAACTTTAATGTATATATGAATTCATAAACCAATAATCATCAACTTATCTAATTGAAAATATGCACTTCAATGTAATATTAATTAACTAGGTCTCTGACATAGTTTTAAGATTTATGATTGGGTCATCTCTATGGCATATTAGAGTATTAGTTTTAAAAATTAAGGGAGGGGTTTGAAAAAAAGGTGTAACACATTATTGAGTCCAAATGACATAACCTAATAGCAAAACCTTCCCCATGGAGTGGTGAATTCTATCTTATGTTGGTCTTCTAGTGCAATCTAGATCTAGTTGTATCCTGAATATATTTTCATAAGTGAAAGCATTTCATACCTTGTTTTAGAGTCAACTATTATGTCAATGTTTGGTAGAGGAAAGCCATCATTGGGTTAGGTCTTGTTTATATCTCTAAAATCAATGCATATTTTGATTCTTTTTGGATTTTTAATAATAGGTATAACATTCAAGATCCACTCTAATTAGTTAATCGATCGAATGTATCTCACTTCTAATAGTTTTTACAACTCTTTCTTTACTAATACAATAATACAAGGATGCATATTACACAATTTTTTCTTCACAAGTTTGGTATCAGGATGTATAACAAGGTGGTGTCCAAAATAGGCATGTCTAAATAGGCCCAAAAAAATATTAAATAAACTCCCTCATAAGGGATGCAAATATTTTACTCTCCTTCTTAATATGTATGCACCAAATTTGATCCATTTCAGGTCATTTGGAGTCTTGATGTTGACTTCTTTAGTGTCTTTTGTATGTACCTAAATCTACTTGCCTTAATTATTTGACCTAATCCTACTAATTTATCCCTTTTATCCTAATCTTAGTTATTTATCTAATATTTCCCCTCAACATTTTCTCATTACCTAACCTTATTCTTCCCCACTTCATTAATTCTCCTAAATCCCAAATATCTTATCCTAACCCCACTTATCCATTATTTGGGAATTTTAAATTCTCATGACCCACCTATCCACCTATGCTAACCTACTCATAGGTTCTCCTACACCCCTAGTCCCTAATCACCCACCTAATCCCTATCTAATCCCTTACCTAATCCTAATTAATCCCTAATAGGATTTTAAAATCTTTCAATTCTAGAATCCTCTCTAATTTATCCTTCCCCCTCTAGAAACCTCTATTCTAGAGGCTTCAAATGAATTTAAAATTCCTTGGAAAATACCAAACCATTGATCCTAATGTCCCAAGATTGAATTATATCCTTTGATTCTTCCCTCCATTTTCTATATAATCAATTCATTCCTATATGGCCAATCCATCTATGAAGCTCATGAAGTCTCCATTTTAAACTATCAATCAACTAGAATCTCCATGATCTATTAACTAGAAATCAAGAATAAATCTACTATGTATACACTAATATAATCCTTGAATCCATCATTAAAATCCTTGATCATTCCAACATGATGTTAAAAATCTATGTTTAAGGTAATCTCAAACCTATCCTCTTGTCTTTTATCCATTTGATCTTGGTTTGGAACAATTATATTTAGGATTAGAATGCTAGTTTGAATTGTGTATTCATCTATTTACATTTGATTCTAATGGCTCTAGATCTTAGTTAGGTAGTTTGATATTTTGGGTTTAAATTTCATAGTCTAGTCTATTTTCTCAAAATTATTACTACATTTTTGGGATGACAATGGGAATCATTTGTCACATAGCATTGATCAAATGTGGAATGTTCAATATCTCTAGTGATGTATGAGAATTGCTAATCCTAATTCCAAATCATCTATCACATTTTCATCTCATGATCCTAACATCGAATCTAGTCCAATACATGCCCATCAACATCAACATCTAATCCAATCCATACCTTCCATCACCTTCCTAGGTAGCATTATCTCTTATAGGGGTGACAAAGACACTTGGTCTAGATATCAGGAGAGGTCTCAATCAAGACTCATCAAAGGTCACATAGAAATTAATACATCTAATAGATATAACATGATCCTCACATCACATATCTCTAAAATAGGTGTTGGATAAAGATCTTGCCAATGTCATAATTTTTGCATCTTATACTCATATCTAGTAAATTGAGATTCCATTCAAAAAAGTATATATATATATAAAGTCAAAAAAGTAAAAAAAATAAAAAAATAAAAAATCATTCGACCTATGGTGAAAATAAGTCTTTTGGCATCTTGGGCAAGTACCATGATTAAAACTAGTTTCTGATTTCATGGTAAAATAATCTATTATTTTCATTATATCTCAACACTTGGGGTAAGTCCATCCTTGTCATATCTCTTTGTCTATTATTCTTACCCATCATCTACCATCCTATCTTGCATCCTATTGGGTCCCTCATTTATTCTAATATTGACCTTCATAAGGAGTGGATAGTGTCTTGAGAAATTTTATAGAATCATCTTGGCATATCCTCTAATAGACACTCAAGAAACTATCATCTAGTTATTTTATGATGAAGTCATTGGCAATTCCTAGTAGCATTCTTACTTACTCCTTATCCACATTTTTGATCACCCTCATCATTTTATCATCCCCTTCATTATTACATATGTCTTTATCTTAATTTTAAGGTTTGATATTCCTTTTGATAGTAACCCCATTTGTATAGTGTACATATATATTCCAAAACCCCCTAAAAATTATAAAATTTAAAAAAGCCAAAAATAGCCCATGGTGTCTTATCTTATGCCTTTCATCTTTCACAACCATGTCATCCATCCTCCTATTCTAAACAAATGGTAAATAAATCCTATCTTAATCTAAATTGAAGTCTCTATACCTAAGTCCTCATCCAAATCCCTTAGCCTAATCCTAATCATGATCATCCTATCCAAATCCAAGACTATCATAAGTCCATAATGACATCATGATCACTAAATCACTCATCCCATCATTAGGCAAGACATTGTGATATTACATGTAGATACTTGTGTGTGTTACTTATCTATTCTATTTGGCTTGTTTTCATATATTTTATAATGTACATATTTGATTGTATTCATTACATCATGTCTCTTTTTGTCTATTGGGAAATGAGTGAGGATTATATGGGGTCACCTAAGCTTCAATAAAGCTTATAATTGCCCTTGATGATGTAGATTTTTTTATTTTCCCATGAACTTGGGCACATGTCCTCTTCATCATGATTGTAACATGGGGCATATTGTCAAGTTCCATATTTCTTATATTACTTACACTATGATGATCCTTATGACAATTGTGATGGCTTGATCATCTAAACTCTCATCATTTTTGTAATTGTCTAAATCCATTAATCTATCATCCAATATTTAATCATCAACAACCTAACCTCTCATAATTTATCCTAGTCTATCATCTCTATAATCACTAATAAGTCTAATTATCATCATCACCTTATAATCAATCATTATTATTTATGCTCTAGTCAGAACTACATCATTCTAAGGTATTTTTTGATTATGTAGGCAACACTTGGCCACTTTTCAATACCCATTGACATCTCAACCACCATCACATATTTTTCATCTTTCATCATCCTCAATTATTTCATTAGTCAACTATTTGAGCTATAATATCAATCATTCTATTGATCAATCATCATCCCCAAAATCATCTCCCTAATATTTTTCATCAATCACCTACACCTGTTGATTGGTCCTGACACATCACAACATCTATCTTTTCTTCCATTTATTGTCCATTATCTATGATTAGTCAATTCATCATTTAAATTATGTAGTTTCCTCCCTTGATTGGAGCATGAACATAACAATAAATTTATTATCATCAATCACTCCTTAGAATTTGTCCTTTCTAGGAGCATCATCGCTATTAATATCATTATGAATGATTAATTTGATTCTTCCCCTTCATATTTTTGCCACTTGATCATATCATTCTTATTTTTCATCTTTTTCACCATATCATTTGACTTTAACCTTGAGATATAATCATAAATATTATCAAATCCTTATCTTTTCATAGCCAACAACTCTCCCTTTCACGTGTCTTTTATTGGGATACATTGAAATATTATGGCATTTTATCCTATCATTATGTTACAGTTGTTTCCCATTGGGATGTGTTGATAATTGTAACATAGTCAATTTTCATTCCCTATGCATGTCTTTTCCAAGGGAATCCTCATTTTATAAATCACTACTCTATTTGAATTCATCTTCTTCATAATCTATATCAAAACTTGCATCCCATCCCTTTATATATTCATCACATCCCTCCCCTTGTTTCCTCTTTTGAGTGGCCATCTACCTCATTCTTCTATGCATGTCCCCTCAAGGGGGCACCACATAACCTCTAATATAATTTAATAATATTCATCTATTACATGGTTTTTATTTAAAATACCATTACTCCTACTTTTATTCACTCTCAATGCCCTTTCAAAGAGAGGAAAAATATATGCGTCTAAATTTGCTTGCCTTAATTATTCAAATTAATCTTGATAATTTATCATATTTATCCTAATATTAGTCATTTATCTAATATAACTCTAAACATTTTTTCATTTAATAACCTTATTCTTCCCCACTTCATTAATTATCCTAAATACCCATTATTTTATCCTAACCTCACTTATCCATTATTTGGGAACTTTAAATTTCCATGACCCACCTACACTATCCTACTCCAAGGCTCTCCTACTTGCCTAGTCATTAATCACCCACATAATCACTATCTAATAATATAAATAATCCTAATTAATACCTAAAAGTATTACATAATACTCTAATTCTATAATCCTCTGTAACTTATCCTTCCCCCTCTAGAAACCTCGATTTTAGAGGCTTCTAAGGAATTTAAAAATCCTTTAAAAAATTTTAGCCATTGACACCAATGGCCTAAGACAAAATTATAAAAATTGATTCTTCCCTATATTTTATATATAATAAATCCACTCCTCTATAGCTAATCCATCTAAGAAGCTCCTACAGTCTCCATGTTAAACTAGAAATTAACTAGAATCTCCATGATCTATTAACTAGCAATCAAGAAGATATCTATTAAGTCCATGCTAATCTAATCCTTGAATCCATCATCAACATCCTTGATCATGAAAACATGATGTCAAAAATATAAATATAAGGTAATATCAATCCAATCCTTTTGTCTTTTATCCATTTGATCTTGGTTTAGAACAATTACCTTTAGAATTAGAATGCCAGTTTGAATTGTGTATTCATCTATTTGCATTTAATTCTAATGGCTCTAGATCTTACTTAGGTAGTTTGATATTTTGGGTTTAAATTGAATAGTGTAATCCATTTTCTCAAAATTACTACTACATTTTTTCCTATCATCATCATGTTATAGTTGATTTCCCCTTGGGATGTGTCAAAAACCATCCCACATTCAATTCTCACTTCCTATGCATATATTTTTGCTAGGGGCATACTCATTCTGTATCTCAATACTATAGTTGAATTAATATTATTCATCATATATCTCACATATTTCATCCCATCCCCTTATCTATTCATCACATTCCACCCCTTGTTTCCTATTTTGAGTGGCCATCTGTCTCATTCCTCCATGCATATCCCCTCAAAGGAGCACCACATATCCTCTAATATCATTTACTAACATTCATCAATGACATGGTTTTTATTTTAAATAATGTAACTCCTTCCACTTTACTCCACTCATAATTCCCTTTCAAAGAGGGGAAAAATATATGCACCTAATTTTTATTACCTTAATTATTTTAATTAATCCTACTAATTTATCCCCTTTATCCTAATCTTAGTAATTTATCTAATATCCCTCCTCAACATTTTATAATTTAATAACCTTATTATTCCCCACTTATTCATTCATTATCCTAAATCCAAATTATCTTATCCTACCCTCACTCATCCTTTACTTGTGAATTTTAAATTCCCATGACCTACCTACACTAGCCTACTATAGGCTCTCCTACACCCTTAGTCCTTAATCACCCACCTAATCCATATCTAATCACATACCAAAACCTAATTAATCCCCAAGAGTATTATATAATCCTCCAAGTTTATAATCCTCTCTAACTTAGCCTTCCCCTTTAAAAACCTCTATTCTAGAGGCTTCTAAAGAATTTAAAATTCTTTAGAAAACCCCCAGCCATTGATCCCAATGGCCTAATAATGAATTCTAGCCATTGATTATTCCTTCCAATTTATATATAATCAATACACTCCTCTATTTACAATCCATATATGAAGCTCATGAAGTATCCATGTTAAACTAGAAATCAACTAGAATCTCCATGATCTATTAACTAGCAATCAAGAAGAAAGTTACTAAGTCCATGTTAATCTAGTCCTTCAATCCATCATCAACATCCTTGATCATGCCAAAATGATGTCAAACATTTGAGTGTAAGGTAATATCAATCTAATCCTCTTTTATTTTATCCATTTCATCTTGGTTTGGATCAAATAGCTTTAAGATTAGAATGTTAGTTTGAATTGTGTATTCATCTATTTGCATTTGATTACAATAGATCTAGATCTTATTTAGGTAGTTTGATATTTTGGCTTCAAATTGCATGGTATAATCCATTTTATAAAAATTCCTACTACATATTCTATAAGGAGGTTTGATCCATCTTTCATAATAGTTGGTAATAATTTGAATTGGCATGCAAAGGTAAAGTCCTCTATTTGGACTGGTTCTTCAAGCTCACATAAACAAGATCAATCTAAATCTCCAAATGGTAAGGATGGCCATGTTTAAAACACTTTCATAAATTCTAGGGCAATTCAATCAAAGGCATGTTTTTTGGTAGAACTAAACTCGGTCCTAAAATCAAGTTCATTATTGGTAGTCTCCTTAGCTTTATTTGAGGAAGGTGAACATCCCTATCTACTGATGCCTAAGATAGGTTTCCACTAAAAGATTGGACTTTATATTTAATTTTACCTTAGTCTAAAACTCCCTCAAAGAGGTTCTCACTTTGGCACCTCAATGTTTTATTTCTTTGTTTTTGGCTAAGGGTGTTCACTCATTTTCCAAAATAGGCTGCATGATCTAGTTTGATAGAGAACGCTTGTTTGTGGTCACCCAAAAGAACATATCTCTTAGGCATATAAAGTTTTAAAATGCCTCATCATTTTCAAAATCATCTATAGTTACTATGGATTCTTATTAGTCTAGGTTATAAGTTAAGGGTGATAAAGATGAAGTGGATTATGTTGAAAATTTGAGGTAAAGTTACAAATGGTATGGGTTTCAAACAAGATGGTATTAGCAAGGTCTCCTAAATGTTGTGATTGGAATATACTTCACTACTAACATCATCATCACTAGACATTGGCATTGAAACATTAATAATATACATGGGATCGCCCCTAAGGTAGTTTAAATCTGAGACCATAAGTTTTTTAATTCTAAGTTATAAAAAATTTCTCAAGAGTACCCTATTGATTTGGCCTAAGTCCACTTCCTTTATAGGCTTGATTCTCGATGATCTATTTAGGAATAGGATATTTATAATTTTAATGACATCAACCAAATTTTCATTGTATAACTAGATTTCATCATTTTAAATTGGGTCCTGTTCTTCGCTAGTGGCTGGTGTGAAAATGATAGGAACTAGACTATGGACTTTGACTTTTCCCTTTTGTTTACATTCCATGAAAGGTAGTTTAAATTTAGGTCTTCCATAGGATTTGGGATTTTGTGGAAACTTGGTAATGTGAAATGTGTCATGGGTCAAATTATCTCCTTGTCCATTGGTCAAGATGGTAAAATGATTAGACATTTTAAGAGGAGGTATGTGTGAAGATGAATCAAAGTTATCTAGGTTTATACAATTGGCCTATATAAATTCAATGAGTATTTATTTATATTTGTCCTTTTTGGGAACTATATCTAGGCCAAAGTGGTAATTTTAAATTTTATACTTAGCCCCTAAATGTTTGTAATGTTCAAAGGGCTGAAAATCTCCATTTATGGTAACCTCCATCCTTGATTGAGGGAATTTGATACTCTAGTGCAATGTTGAAGAGATTAAATGAATTTGATGTATCCAAGGTCTAGCCAAGAGAAAATTGTAATAGAGGTCAAGGTATAACACATGGAAAAGTGTATTATGCATTAAAGGCCCAATGATAACTAGTAATCTGATAGTGCCTTGTGATTCATACTCTTCATTGTCATAGGCCTTGATAGTCATTATTTTGGTTGTAGATTAGTTGTTGTGTATTTAATATGATTAATTAGATTTAGAGACATAATATTTACGCTCAATCCATTATCTATGAGGGCATATTTGATTTTGTGCCACATTATGACAACTTCAATGTATAATGGAGAGGGCCAAGGGATGACATATCACTTTGGTCAAAGTTAAATTATTAGCTTGTTGATATATGTCTAACTAAAGCTTGGAATTTGTCAAGGGTCATGTCATTTAGATATTTGGATTGGACTAGGAAATTTATCAAGATATTCTTGTGGATAGTAGACATACACAATAAATCTAAAATAGATATCTATACGGGTATATTTTGAATTTATTCCACATTGTCAAATATATTATTCTTAATAATGGTATATGTCTTATTCCTATAAAGTAAAATGGATTAGATGGGTTCATGGTAGGATTTTGTGGGCCTATAATGGTAATATTATACCATCAAGTTGTGATTACCAAATCAAGATTAGATATAGGACCATTGTAACTTAATGATGATGGAAATGGGCTAGATAGGATAAGTATTAATTTACATTGCACTTGGTTATGGTCATGGTGTAATGATGAGTAATTAATATAAGGTCCTAAAATAGTAATCCCTAGTTTTTGTTGCACTTATTTATGGTCTTAGGTCAAGGAAAGATTACTGTCATAAGTGGGTTGATTGAAATTATTTAGCAAAGGTCCTCTTTTTTATAATTTGGTCTAGCATTACTAGTGATGGTGGAAATGTGACCACACATAATATGACCTACGACTTTGTTGTTGTCATGTTCCACTATGTGGCTAGTCTATTAGTCATTGGAATCATTCTAGCCTATGTTCTTCCCACTTGGTTTACATTGTTATTGTTCATGTTGATATTATTTTTGTTGTTGTTATGGCCTTCATTGTTGCTATTGTTGATTTTTATTATTATGTTGCAAAAAGGGAGTTGGTAGATATCCAAGTTTTAATTGGATGTAGATGTTTTAGTATCCAATGTAATCTCCCCATTTAACAAAATATTTTTAATGAGGTATTTTATCTATGCATAAAAATGTATATTATGTCCAAGAAAATGATGTTATTCACAAAACTCATTCTCTTTATACTAATATAGATATGGAATACGTTCATGATAATGCTTCAGAATTAGTGAACTAATCATGTTAGCTATGGCCAATTTGTGAAACATGGCTTCAATATGTTCTTCAAGGTCACTAAATAATCAATGAGTTAGATAATTTATTACTGGATAAGGGGTTTTCAAAGTTAATGGTTGATGCATTTATGGTTTTGGTTTAGGATATTGTGAAGGGTGTAATTTTAAAATATGTTACTAATGAGGAGTAAGTTGCATTTGTGGGGTTGGATGAGTAAATGATATTTGTACCATTTAGACATGATGAAACTCTATTACTCCATTTCAAACAACATTATTGTTCATGTTTAATTTCTTTGATTTTTCATAGTTACTAGCTTGGGCTGGTGTCGATGCTTGTATTTAGACTTGGTTTTGGTTATGATTTTGGCTTGTTCTTTAGTTTTGGTTTTGACTTTGGTTTGAATAGGTGAGTTTGATAATCCCTTTATTAATAAGTTCATTTTCAATTATCAAACCTTTTTTTAAGATCTCTTTGAAGGTATGTTGACACTAAAGCTTTAGATGATAGGATATCTCATCATGCAAATTTTTACTAAACACAATGGTTAATTACTTGTCTGGTAAGTTATGGGTGAAGCAACTAGAAAGAGCTTTCCATATTGGTATATAACTAGTGAAGCTTTCACCAACTTTATTCTTGACTTGAGTCAAATATACTAATGAAATATCATATTCAATATTATAGGATAAATGCTATAAAAATTTGTATAAGAGGTCATCAAAATCAGATATGAAATTCATTAGAAATTTTAGGAATCATTCCAAAGCCTATCCTGTTAGAATTTGAGGGGAAAAAGGAGTAAATAAATGTCATTGTAAGCCACTAGTTGGAAAGCAACAAATAATTATTTCAAATAGGCCTTAGGGTTTCTTTTGCCTTTGTATTTATAAAATTTCAATGGTTCATATCTTGGATAAAATATTTTTGGTAGATAATCCATGTTCAATGGGTATGAACATATATCATCTAACTTGAAATTTTTATTCTGCTTCCCTACTTCAATTTTTTATAGTTTTTATTCCAAGATACTAGATGGAACTTTTGGCTAGGATGGAGGTTGGGTGGGCAAAGGTGGATTACCTTGATCAGGGTATAATAGAGGAATGGGTTGTTGTGAAACATTGGTTTGATGAGTGAATTAACTAAGAATATGCATCTATGGATTGGGATGTGGTTATTTAAATTTCACATGTTATGGTGTAATATTATAATTTTGATTTAGTATATAGCCTTGATTTTGAAGGAATTATCATTGTGATGGAAGGATATGGCTTAGGGTAAAGTAATTTTACTAGAAGGGTTGAGTAGGGACTTAATACCAAATAGTTAAACCTGGCTAAATAAGGGGAACTTATTATGGACCAAGGCCCTATCTTTGAATTTATGGCATGTGTTGAGTTAAAGAAAAGTACTACCTAACTATTACTTATTGGACAATAGTTACTCTTTGTGACATGAACACCAATTGTGAAGTAGACATTTTTATGATGTTAGGTAGTTGTCTTTGACCAATAGATATACATTATTAATTAAACAATATTTGTGATTTTACAATCATTTGGGTCTATGACTATTGAGGTACACTTTCCATTACCTATCGAGGTAGAATATTTGTTACCCCTTGTGTCATAGTGTTCTACCTCTATTACAATTATGTATTACATTGTGACTATTATTTTGGAAGCTTAATCATCCCCTATTGAGGTGGAGTAGTATTCATAATGTGTTGTTGAGTCAAGGCACTATTTAGTGCTTGATAACTTGTCATTACCCCATGGTTACATGCTTTAAGAAACAACTAGTTGAGGAATAGAGGTAACTTACTATGGTTGTGATGTAGGAGTTTCTACCCCCTACTATTTTGAACCACTCATGTTATTAACTAAAGGCACTTATTATTTAAATATTTTTTGGTGTAGTTAAACCACTTTGGCCTAGATTAGAAGACACTTTCATGTTATCCATCATGTTTGGCACGTTTCTCTATGTAGAAGTAGTTGTCACTTCTTTAATAGATAGGACATTATATATGTCACAAACCAAAGTGATTTTCACAAATGGGTCTATACCCAAATTTTCTTATCCTATAAATTCAATTAATACTCTTATGTAAGGATCTATCTTTATGAGTGGAGAATTTGACATGGACATGATATTAAAATAATGTTCAAGATTCAAATAGGTTTGATATACTTATTGAATTTGTATAAAGTTGTCCTATATGAGGCCCTTTCCTTTTACAAGAATATTTGGGTCTTGATAGTACATTGGCATGAGCACTTGAGGATTGATAGTAGAGGCTTGTTTAATTATTTGGTTATAAGGCATGTTGAGAGGCACTCTAACTAGACTAGGCAAATTTTCATGGGGTGAGTCTATTGGAAACATGACCCCTACCTCTATATCTTTGACTAAAACTTCATGTTTATTTTCTAGTAATTAATGATCAAATAAATAAGAATAATATGTTAATGGCATAGTAACATAATATGATTGTTGTTAAACTTGGTCTATAACCAATGGTATGTAAGGCATTTCATGGTTTGTTATTGGTCCTACTTTGAGTAGGTAAGAATGTTAACCAAATAATGGACTAATAGATATCAACTTTATACCCTAGATTGATCAATGCAAGGAGGATAAAATCCATCTCACAAACTATATCATCACCATAGGGGTCTTGATAAAACTCATCTTCTATGACCACATTATCATAACCTAGATTTTACATGGTTTCACTATGAGTGTAATTAGACATATCCAAATAAATGATGAACATTTCATGAAAAATAGTCCTAGAGTTCTACAAGCTCTTAAAAATAAGGTCTAAAAGGAAAAATGGTCCAAACATAGTCTAAACTAGTCTAAGAAAGGGAGTTGTATCTCCAAAAAGGTCAATGGTAAACTTGGTAAAAATTTGTCCAATGTCAAATGTCTAACATCAAATATGCTACACAAGTGGTTAAATGGACGAATAAAATTTAATGCCAAACTTAGTATAAAAGTGATTCAAATAAGGCTAATCTAGGTCTAAATAAATAAAGGTTATGAGGTATTTTGGAAACAAGGTACCAAACCTAGGCTCAAAACAAGAATTGTTATGTCTTTTTAGATTAAGGCATAAAATTTAGACTTTTAAACAAACTAGATCTAAGAGGCAAGAGCTTTAATTCAATAAATTTGAACCACTTCGACACAAACTAGGCATTTATATTTTAACATAAACTTGATAATTTGGAAAAAGATATTAGACCTTAGGCACATGGAATATAGAGCACTTCTCCAAATTTAGGAAAAAAAATAGTATTTAAATAGATAAAGGAATTAGCTTAAGTTGTACAACCCAAAAGTAAAAGGTAAATGTATAGGAAAATATTACATGAGGCCTATATATAAACCAATTAATGTTTGGATCTAAATTTGTCAAGGCTAACTTATAGCTTGATTTATAAGACTAGAATTCTCAAATTGACAATGAACTAGACAAGAAAGAATGACATAATGACACTAGGCATAGACTAAGAAGGCACACACGGCTTTTGAAATTATAATTTAGACATAAGGAAAAAAGTATTTGAAATAATTTGAGTAGTATAATGACATTATCATGATCTAAAGTTATATTAAATGGTTTGTTTCAATAACTTTAAGGCACAATAATTGAACTAAAATGGGTAGCATAGTGATGCCCCTTTCAAAAAAGTGACACACATAAATAAAAGTGTGATAAATGACTAAGGTAAAGGTGTGATATAAAATGAAGGGAATATACCTCTTCAAAAAAAGGATTGATGTATAAATAAGACTAACTTTGGGCATGTTATGAAAAAATAGTTTTGATTCAAGACCATGCAAGTAAAAAGGACAAAATGATAAAAACACGAGTGTAACATACTAAATCCTAAAACTAACATGGATTCATCATATTATCAAAATCTCTATATATACTTGATCTTGAGAGGATTTTAAGTTATTAATACAAAAATTAAAATCACATGAAAATTAGGGTTCTTAATCCCCCTCTTCTCTCAAGAGTTTGTACGATGACATGAAATTTTAGGATACTCACCTTACATTAATAGTATGTCTACAGTAAGTGGGGTTGTCTAAACTATCAATTTTAATTCGTTTATAAATGCTCCCATATGTTTGGAAAAAACTAAGGTGCATCACATCATTTGGATCCATGTCAACCAACTTTTTTTGAAAAGGTTTGGTCCTTTTCACAACCACTACATGTATTAATTTCTTAGTGTAATGTGATGTGTGAGTTAATCATATGTTCTGAGCCTTAGTATCACTAATAGAGCTTGTTTAACTACTCAAAAAAGCATCCCAATGGGTCATCCCCAATTTATATAACCCACCAAGGAGTGAGGATGAAATGATGCGAAGAGATGAATTCCTAGATCAATGTTTCCCTAAATAACTTGTGGGGATACAATGAACTCGACCAACAAGCCAAAAATGCATGAAATAAAGAAAGTGGGAGGACTTTAGTTTCATTTTTGGGTCACCCAAATCATACGTATTTTGGGGAGGGTCTTAGATACTTTCCTTACACTGTTTTTGACCAAATAGACAAATCCAAAGATTGATCATTTTTTATCACCCAAGCTCCCTAAAGGGGATGGGGGTAGAGCATACACGTGAAATTCATCTTGCTAAACAAAACACTTCAATGAATAAGCATAAAAATGAAAACTCTTAGATTATTTAACTAAAGTGATAGTTAATTTTTATAACACCAAAATGAAATATGTTATGAAGTTTTATCCCCTTGGAATTTTGTTGAAAGATTTTAAATAAAACAAAAAATAACTAAAGTAAAAAGCTTTTAAAACACCAAATTCAAAAGTGAGTTTTTCAACTTAGAGTGTTTAAAATGTATTTTATTGGCCTTTAGATCCTTTAAAATATGTTATTGGGTTTACTTGTTGCTTGACCAAAGTGATGTTCTTGAAAAGTAGCTTAACAAAGTATAAATTCACCTCTATGGAATGATTTTGTAGTTATGTAGTAAACTATGAACTGCAAAATTGTTTTTTCATAAAAATATGGTCAAGATATAATGCTTAAAAACTCACACATGACAACATAACTATAACATAAAATAACACATTATTTTTACCTTCCTTGGACCATAAAATGTCTTGTTTAAGTGTTTTGCACAAACTTGAAGTGTTTTGCTCAGTTTGTGCATCAGGGACCCTTTAACAATGAAGATTTATTTGCTCCTTATCTCCTTTTCACCCTAGTTTGGCTAGTTAGATTATGAATTTGGCATAGTAACATTACTTACAATGTTTTTTTGTATCTATTTGAGAATTATAACATTACACCAAGATAAATTTGAAGATATTTAATCATAGTAAATTTACACAAAAAGAGATTAATCATCAATATGTACGACCTTTCATTTATAGCCTCAAAATTTAACTCTCACCCAAGTTGAGTGAAGGTTGAGTTTAAACATGGAATGGTTTAAAAATAACCCTTGGTGAGTTGAGGGTAAATCTATTTGATTTAAAAAAATTCATGTAATTATAATTTTCAATTACTAGGCATGGCTCTCAAATTAGATATTTTGAGATATTTTGGAAGAGTTTGATAACTCATAAAGATAATGATGAAAAGGCTTGATATTTTGATTTTTATATTTTATATTTTTAGATATTCATTAATTTAAAATGGATAATTTAACTAAGAATTTAGTCTTGTTTAATTAGATGATTCATTTTAATTAGCATGTTATCTATTTTGATAATTTTTCAAGTGCCACACTTAATGGGTCCATAGGCCAAACACTAGTTGTTAGGTTGCAAGCTGACTGAGTATGAATTCATGAGAGGTTATTGTTGCATAAAATCTAGTATCTAAAATAGGGATGCCTCAACATGATTCTAAGAATTTATGAATGATGCACAAATTAAATTGGGATATTTAGTAATTCTTAGTCTTAATTTACAATGTTTGGTAGGAATTAGTTTGAAGTTTGGTTGGAATCTAGTTATGGCTAGAATGGGGTGTCTATAGTTTACCCCTATTTGAGAAGGAATTGTAAGCTATAGGCATAGTAACATCTTCTCAAATAATGAAAAGGTCTTCCATGCCTAATGCTCCAAATAGTGATGGATAAGCCCTAGATGCCCCCTTGAGGGAGTGATCAGTAAAGAAGGTCAGTAATAAATCCCTTAAAATAAGGAAATAATGGTACCAAAAGGTAAAAGGTGGTGTAATTCTGATTTTCCCATAGGTGTTTATAATTAGTGGCATAGATAGATGCCCTAGTTAGGTAGATAAAAAGGATGATTTACACATAAGTGCTTATAATAATCAAGGTAAAAAGATAATGATTTACCTAAATGTAATTATAATCATTAAAATAATGTAAACATGCCCTAGTTGTGTTGATGATGAAATGCTATAGTCGAAGGTGCATTATTGGCCTGGTTCTATATGATTTGCCCATAGACGGTTATAATCATCAAGGTAAAAATATAATTATTTGCCTAAAGGAAGTTATAATCATTAGCATAATGAAAACATGTCCTAGTTTGGTAGATAATGAGGTGATTTGGTTAAAGGTCAATTGTTGGTCTAGTGTTAGATGTCTAACCAAAGCTTAGAATGTTTTTGGTTATGTCATTTAGAACTCGAGATTGGCCTAAGAACTCTATCAAGATGTTCTTGTGGATAGTAGATGTATATAACAAATCTAAAAAGGAAATGTGTACGATGGTATTTTGAAGTGGTTCCATAATGTTGAATGTCTTGTCCTTAATAGTGGTATATGGTTTGTTCCTAGTTAGAATAGTGGGCTAAATGGATTTGTTGGTAGGATGTTGTGGGCTTATAATGGTAATATTTGGCTACTAAGTTGTGATTGCACAATAAATGTTAGATACATGACCATTGTAATGTTTCACACAAGTCTAATCTAGGTCTATAAAAATAAATATTTCTAAGTATTTTAGAAACAAGACACAAAATATAGGCTTGAAATAAGAATTGTTAGGTATTTTGAGAACAAGGCATAAAATCTAGACTTTTAAACAAACTAGGTCTAAGAAGCAAGATATTTAATCTAAAATTTTTGAAACACTTTGCCATAAACTAGGCATTAGGAATTAAACATAAAATTGATCATTTTGCTAAATATATTGAAACTTAGTTACATGTAAGATACACCACTTCCCTAAATTTAGGACTAAAAATATTCTTTAAATAGAGCAAAGAATCAGCCTAAATTCCACAACTCAAAAGTGAAAGGTAAATGTCTAGGCAAAAATTACACAAGGCCTAGATATAAACCAATCAATGTTTGAATTTGAACTTTTTAAGGATAACTTCGAACTTGATTTGTAAGACTAGGCTACTCAAATAGATATAAAGATAGACAAGATTGAATGACATGATGACACTAGATAGAGACCAAAAAGGTACACATGGATTTCAAAATTGTTATTTAGACACAAGTCAATAAGTATTTGAAACAATTCAAGTAATGTAATGATGTTATCATGCTCTAAAGGTATAGGAAATGGTTTTTTTTAATAAATATAAGGCACAATACTTGAACTAAAATGGGTAGCATAACGGTTTCTTTTTCAAACAAGTGACACACATAAACAAAAGTTTGATAAATGATTAAGGAAAAGGTATGATGTCAAATGAATGACATAACACCTCTTCAAATAAAGGAGTGATGTGTAAACAATAATTGTTTTGGATGTGGCATTATAAAATAGTTTTGACTCAAGACGCTAAAAGTAAAAAGGACAAAATGACAAAAACACTTAAGTGTAACACCCTAAATCTTAAAATTTACAAGGTTGTATCATACTAACAAATCTAATCTATATACTTACTCTTGAGAGGATTTTAAGTTGTTAATCCAAAAAGCAAAAGTGCATGAAAAGTAGTGTTTTTAATCCCTCTCTTCTTATTTCACTAAATTTTGTCTATTTTAAGTCTAAAGGAAAACATAAACAAAGATGGGGATAAGTGATTAGAATGAACCCATAATTGGTTTATGCATCATATCTAGACATTGTGAGCACTCCTCTTTAGATAGGGAGGACTACCTGGAAGTAAGAAAACACTAACACAAGATGTTTTTTAGTAGATAAATGAATGGGCTACTAAGTTAGGTGTTTATTCTAGGAAGTGTGAAACTTCCCTAGAGATGACAGTCCACTTTTGAGAGATAAAAGAATAATAAATAACTAAAAGAGAGGTAAAGAGAGAGAGAAAAAGAGATAAGATTACCATTATTAACAACTTCTACATAGCATAGAGTGACAAGGTGTAGGTGAAATACTCTTTTTGTGTTTTAGAATTTGTTTAGGTAGGTTTTAAAGAGGCTTAGTGAATCTACAGTCATTGATGTTAATAGGGGAGTGACTGATATGAGTTATACTATTGAGGCTAGTAGTGAGGTGACTAATGTCAATTAGGTTACTGATATTGATAGGGGAAATAATTGTCTAAGAGCTTACAGAAGGCTTTCCTAGGTCTTGGAAATGGTTTGGATTAGGCCAAAGAGGCTAGGAGAATTATGAGAGGGAGATTATGGCTTGGTTAAGTCTAGTCAAAGGATTGGTATGTCAGGTTAAGGGGAAACAAGAAAGGAATATTTGTAACTCCCTAAAGAGGGTATGGTTAGAAGTGTGTAAAGCAATGTAGAGTAGATATAAATAAATAGAAAAATAAATATTTAAATGACCTATAGTATGAGTGATGCACTTAGCTGTAGTGGTCACTGAATGATAAGTACCAAGTTTATCATCCATATCAGGGAGTCCAAACTTGAATGCCTAAATAGAGAGAACAAGTGGGTGTTGTTGGTCCTCAAGAGCTCATTTTCTAATTATGATTAACTTATGTAGGGTGATTGTAAGCCTAGATGCTATAAAATAGAATGCTAAGAGCCTGAATGAGAGTAAATATTGATTTTCTTAATTTTTAATGACCTAAAGTTTAAGTTAGAGTTTGGCTTATATTTCCCATGTCGTGATCCCACCAATGTCAGTCATGGATTGACCAATATTTGTAGCCCTATAATAGGTAAACATTACTATTTTTGGCCTATTTTTTCTTGTTGTTCATGCTAAGTGTGACACCTATTAAAAAATAGTAAAAATAAGAGGTTAGGAAAGAAGTAGTTTTTTAGAAATTTAGTTTTGAAGTGGGAAATATTCTTGGGTAGTTAGGATGAGGGGACCAGGTCTTGAGGTGACTCATCAAGTGAGAATTAGTCATAGGGAAAGGTGGCCAGGTAAGGTGGCAATACAAGTTTTTTAATTAACTTAAATAAGTATTTTAAATTAATTAAATGTGTGAGGGGTAAAAGTATGGGTTAGGGAGATTAATTTTTATTATTAAAATGGGTTTAAGGGGTTTTCAACATAGGGAGTTATGCATGTGTGTGTGATGTAATTCTAGTGTCTACATTTACCCCTTTTATCTTGTAATTTTTACTAACATGTTTCAAGACAAAAAAAATAGGATTTATATACTCCATGTATTGGATGAGGTATCCCCCCTCAAAACGGGAATCGATAGAAGAGAAACTGGAATCAGGTATCAGTTTGATAAAAAGGTAATTGTGTGAATGGTGCATAATTAAGCATTGCTCCATATGCATATACCACAATGAGATATAGTCATCAAAGTTGAGAATAGGCAAGGTTAATGAGGACTTAGATAGAAGTAACTAAAGCATAGCTTGTAAGTGATAGCTGATAGGTCAAAATAATCAAAGTAGTAACTCTAATGGTCAATATGACCTAGGTATCTAAGGTAGGAAGTGCCCCTAAGAAACACAAAAGGGTTGAAGGTGATAGGATGGGCCTAGTTTCCATCCATAACACCTTAAATACATGCGTGTGCATGATAGCCAATTATAGCAGAATAGCTTGATTAGTCTAGACAAGTAATGTAAGGGTAGTGTAAAAGGGTCAATGAGCAAGGAAATATTCATGATATCCAAGAAAAGTCATCAATGGTGAATATTTAAGTGATCTTTAATGTCATTTTATCATCGTTGGGGGAGATATATGTGATCTCTAGTTACCCCAATTTATGGGTAAGGTTTGAAAATTTGGGGGTTTTATGGTGGGGGAAACTATATTGGAATAGTGCCATTGTTAGTTACATTTAATGATGTCAATGAGCCTAGGGAAGCTTTTCCAATGTCAATAGGTGTAAATACTAACATTGATAGGTTAGGTCAAAAGTGTTGACATTGATAGTTGACTAAACCCAATAAAAGGGGGTTTGGCAGATGACCAAACTCATTTGTAACTTGGTGATTGGTGAGAAGAGAAAGAGCTTGAGAGGAATTGGAGATGGACGCTCAAGGAGGGGACCTAATGAGAGGCACATGACCATAGGAGATAGTGATGCCAATGAGGATAAGATAAAGAGATGAGGTAATAGCCTATACTAGTGTGATTTGGTATTTGTAATTTTTAGGTTAAATGAGAGGTGGGGGTGTAGAAAATGTTAGTGGAGGGGTAGAAAATAGGTTAGGGTAGGTATAAGATAAGTGTGTGGGTTTTATTTGTAGGTTTTTAATGGAAATGGGTAAGGTTGGGTTTGGTTTGTTCATCCGTAGGGCCAAACCAATCACTGACATTGACAAAGTTGCTTGAAATCAACCAACATGACACTAAGGTTGGAAGTTTGCTACCAACATCAAGTGTTATATAGACTGATAAAGCATCAACATCAGCATTGATGCTGACATCAGTGACTATAGAAAAGTATCAAAATAGGAGAAAGGGTGATTTTTGGATCTCTAGTGGAAGTAGTCAAGTAGCCTAATATCCAAGCTAGCCTCAAAAGACCCCTTGTCATCTGAGTGCTACCTAAATAGCCCAGTTTAGGGCCTTAGGCTAATGTAGTTCTCCTAGAACCTAGGAAAAAGATCTAAAAAGGTGTGTTTTAGGGAGAAGGGTAAGTTGAGATAGTTGGAGAGGTTTAGGGATTAAAATATAGTTCATAGTGTCAACAGTCAAGAATATAGGTAGTGAGGCCTAGAGTTGGGATAGGTGGGTAGGCCTAGGGTAGAGAGAGAGGCAGTGAAGCCTAGGATAGAGAGAGATAGAAGTAGTGAAGCCTAAGGTGGTTATTAAGGTGGGTATATGGTTGAGATATCCTCAAAATACCCCATATTGATTGAGTGCTACCTACATAGCTCAGTTTAGGGCCTCATACCAATTTAGTTCTCCCAAAACCTAGGAAAAAGATCTTAAAAGGTGTGTTTTAGGTAAAAAGGTAAGTTGAGATAGTTGGAGAGGTCTATGGATTAAAAGATAGGTCATAGTGTTAAGAGTCAATAATATAGGTAGTGAGGCTTAGAGTTGGGATAAGCAGGTAGGCCTAGGGCAGAGAGAGAGGTAGTGAAGCCTAGGGTAGAGAGAGATAGAGGTAGTGAAGCCTAGGGTGGTTACTAAAATGGTTATATGGCTAAGCTAACCTCAAAAGACCCCATATCAATTGAGTTTGGCCTACATATCCTAGTTTAGGACCTAAAACCAATGTAGTTCTCCCAATGATAAGGGAAAAAGGGCATGATAGAGTAAATTAAAAGATATGTGACCTGAGTTATTTGTGTGTATGGATGTAGGTGAGGATGGATGTAAACTATGAGATCATCTACCAAGGCTATTGACATGTATGAGGATGGATGTCACTCCAGATTAGTGGGATCATATGGTGATTATGGGCTTAAGAGGAGTGAAATGATACTATCAAGTCACATGGGATGTGTCTTTGATGATAACTTTGATTGAGAGGTGGGATCATACCACCAACACCTTCCATCTATCGATCAGAGAGTTGATAGTGATGTACGAGGATGTGTATAGGATTTTATAGCTACCACTCTAGGGTGAGGATCTCTTTGCATGTTCAAGAGAGGAGAATGATATACACATAGTCACTTTATATGGAGACCATGTCAGTGAGGTGACTTAACACTTCTTGATTTTTATATATGAGCCATTGTATATGGTCGATGATGAGAAACATCATCTGAGCATCATGATGATGATCAAGATCATGGTATATGTATTACCAAATGAAGATAGAGGGAGATTTTTGATTACTTTGATAGGTGTGCTTATAGAGATGGTTGAGTAGTGGACCATTTTTACCTGGGGTCCAATATTTTTGGCACAATTATATAGATACTTATGGGGTTTAAGGCTATAATGGTAATATAGTTTATGTATTAGCCATATACTACAATGTTGGGTATATGAAAACATCATGGTGACACAACCACTAGGGTTACCTACCACTATCTTGGTTGGCTTTAGGGTTGGATTTAGATGGTGGAGAGAGGGGATGGTATAGACCTAAGTGGATAGCATTGTGTGAGATATTGCCTAGTATAGGTGCATGATCGAGGGCTTGATCCCTATAGATATCTTGTGGAGACTGTATCTGACATACCTAGTTTTTAGAGGGTAAGTAGAGTAGCTTACTGGGTTATAGAGATCACTATGGGTTAAGGGGAGATGGGTCAGTGAGTTAGAGATGGTACCCATGGTATGAGTTAGGAGATAGTTTGGTCTAATATAGGATATTTTTCCTACCTTCCCTTGATATAAAAAGGATGACATAGAGGCACCCTTACCATTACCCTAGGAGATAGATGGGCCAAATTTTGAGGAGCTACTAGCAATGCCAAGTATTGGAGACCTAGGGTGTATAACATCTTATAAAACATGGTGGGTAGGGTTACATCCAATGGTGGAGGTTAGGAGGCCATCACCAAATTTATAGGGGTTAGTCAGAGAGAGGTATGTAGTGTTACAAGCTCAAGATACAATAGTATAGGCCTGAGATGTAGGAGTGCAAGCTTGAGAGATAGCCTAGGCATAAGTTTTAGCCTTATATGGGTAGGTGGTGATGTTGTAGGGTCATATTAAGGCTCTATAGGGTCAGTTTGTATCACTACAGGCCCAAGTGATTGTCTTATAGGGTCAAGTGATTGTAGTGATAGTAGAGAGAGATAGTCTGAGAGTAGCAGGCTAGGCTACTCCTCCTCCTCCACTACCATAAGTACTAGTATAGGTTTGGCAATCATAAGGTGTTATGGGTCCTCCATAGACTATATCAATGGTGAGAGTTTTTATTTCCCTAGATGAGATTTCCTACTATGAGATGTGATTATATAGTTCTCACAAATATAAAGATATTTAGAGTTTAGAGAGTAGGAGAGGTTGATGTCATGTGTGATGGCTTCTAGCTCATGTTGACATAGATGAATGGAGAGTGGTGATGACACTACTTCTTGACCATGCGGAGAGCCTTGAGGACCCTGAGTGCTAGTTTTTGGTTATATATGTTACATGTATACCAGCTTGCAAGCCAAAGATGTGAGATGTACATTTTGAGAGAGATTTATGATGTTATAATGATGTAGATGATGAACATGTACTTTGATCACATATTATATATATGAAATATTCATTTATTGTCATGTGTTTATTTGAGATGCATTTCTTGTGATTATGATTATGATATGGATGATGTTTATGATATGTTATGCTAGTTTGGATGTTAATGTTTATCATGTTAGTTGAGTTAGACTAGTCTTTCCCATATATGTAATGGTATATGCATAGTTGGTTGGTTAGTTTCATCTTAGCATTTTTCCATATTTGTGATGGTATATGCTTGAAATGAATGGATTGGTTATGGTAGTTTATTTTAGCATTTTTCCATATTTGTGATGGTGTATGCATAGAATAAATAGATTGGTTATGTTAGTGTTGGTTTGACATTATTTCTTCATCTCAAATAAAGATATGGACATGTGATGTGGATGGGAAAATAAAGAGGCAGAATGCTCATGCATTAGCAAAGACCATAATTTAGAACATAAATAAGTTTAGGAAAATGAGCCTCTTTCATACCTTATACCTTTGAACCATTATGTTTGTTAGATAATAATCATGTTTACCTCATGTTAAGTGAGATTCACAGTCCCTTGAAATATTATAAAAAGAAAAAGGGAAAAATGATGGAAAAAGGTTTAGGTAGCATAACCTATTGAGTAGAAATGATATGTCCCTTTTGTGCATGACTTGAGAGCTAATATAGGTAAGTCCATGATGTAAAGCTTTTATTTTTTTTAATTTTTTTGTGTGTAGGATGATTAATATGGGAAGCCTACAATGGGATTTTATATAGGGTAAGGTTGTGGAAAGCTATGAGTATCATTTTTCAATTGTTTATCCCT
Source organism: Torreya grandis (assembly GCA_037957365.1). Taxonomy (NCBI): domain Eukaryota; kingdom Viridiplantae; phylum Streptophyta; class Pinopsida; order Cupressales; family Taxaceae; genus Torreya; species Torreya grandis. Next base: position 1,057,322 of record JARHVA010002691.1, read on the forward strand.
TTGAGAGAAAATATTGGCTTAACCATCCTTCAAGAGAGTGGTCTAAGCATTTATTTTTAATTTTAAATAGATATCCTTTAAGGGAGAAGTCTATTGGTAGGAGTAAAGGTGAGTTACCTAGCTATCCTTCAAGGGAGTAGTCTACGTTGAAAATCAAGATCTAAGATTTGGTAACTTTTTCAAATATCCTATTTTTCTACTTTTAGTCATGTACAAGACTATTAAGGCTTAGGAATTTTCCACTATGAGGATAAAACCATACCACTATGTAAGTTATCTAAGTTTATAGGAGTAAGGGTGAAGAGGAAAAGAAATGAATGTAATAGGGATGCTCGAGGGATGAGCTCAAGTTAAACATGAAGTAAAGTGACACTTGTTTAACAAAAGAATGGTCATAGGTGTAAGGCATTTAAAGGCTTAGGTTATGTCCTTCCTTAGAGAGAATATAAATGATAAGTTCTTGAGCTATACTTGTGAGTTATGATATAAGTTCCAATCTAATTAGGATTAAACATACCCCATTTTATTTTCTCTATATTCATCACATGTTGATTTTATTTTAAGATGAGATCTCCTATACTGAAGTCTCACTCTTTGGGGTTTTTGTCATAATCATGTTTGATATGCTCTTGATAGATTTGGAGGTCAAACATTCTTGGTGAAAGTCATCATTAATAAGTATGTCATGTAGAGAAATTCAAAGAGAAGGAACCTAGACCTCAAGAGGCAAAATAGCCTCCATCCCATATACCAATGAAAAAGGTGTAGCACCTATAGGGGTTTCAAATGATTCCAAGAGTGTATCTACATGATGTTTATACCACTGCATAACTTCATTTTTGCATAGGTATGAACCATTAACTTGGTTAACTACTAGACAAGAATCACCAAAAATGGTTATGGATTTGATACCCAAGAAGATATTTGTTTGAAGTCCTAGAATCAAAGCCTCATATTCAACCATATTGTTAGTGCATTCAAAATCTAGTGTAAATGACAAAGGCATAGGCTCACCATCTAGAGGAATAATAATGACCCTCACCACCCCACCATGTCAGCATTTATATCCATAAAAAAACATCATCATTTGATAGGAGATGTCATCAATAGAGAGAATTTCTATAGATTCATTAAGGAATTCAAGGTTTTAAGGTTGATTATTAGGTAAAGGGGTAGTCACTAGCTGGTTAGTGATTGTTTGTCTTTTAATAGATTTTTACTGAATGAACTCTAAGTTGAATTTATCAAGAAGCATGAACCACTAAGCTATACATTGGTTATGATATGGTTTAGAATGCATATATTTGAATAGATCAGTATGGGTGACCACATAGTTTTTATGATTTAGGAGATAATGGTGAAGCTTAGAGTCAAAAAACACCAATGCAAGGCAAATTTTATTAGTATGGGTATATCGAGTCTCAGAATCAATAAGTGTGTATCTTATGTAATAAACCACTTGATCTCGATGTTGGTCATCTCAATGTGAAATCATAGAACATAGAGAATAGTCTATTGCAGAGATGTATAGGTAGAAATGTTGATTTTCCTTAGGTAGAATAAGAACTAGTGGGGAAATGAGATATTGTTTAAGTGCATCAAAATCTTCCTAGTAATATGTACTCCATTAGAAGGAGACATCCTTTTTAGGGGATGGTGAAAGGGTTGGTAGCGATTTGACAACTGAGATATGAAGTGGTGAATGGACTAAAGTTTTCCTTGTAGGCTATGGAGTTATTTGATACTAGTAGGTGGAGGCATCTCTAAGATTTCTCTAACTTTAGCAGGATTGACCTCAATACCACATAGAGAAATGATAAAACCTAAGAGTTTACTAGAAAGAACACTAAAGACACATTTCTTTGGGTTTAGTCGAATGTTATATTGGAGGAGATTAGTGAATATGATTTTGATAATTATCAAGTGTTCTTGATGAAGTTTAGACTTGCCAAGTAATTCATCCACGTAATAGTCCATAATTTTGTGTAGGAGATAATGGAAAATGTAGGTCATGGTGCATTGGTAAGTTGAATCAACATTCTTCAGGCCAAAAGGCATGACTTGATAATAGAAAGTCCCCATGGGGTAATAAATATTGTCTTGTGTTGATCCTTGGGAGCGACTAAGATTTGATTATATCTATAAAATCTATCCATAAGTGATAGCATATCATGGTTGTCTATTAGATCAAAAATTTGGGTGATACTAGGCAATGAGAAGTCATCTTTTAGATAGGTAAGGTTTAAATCATGATAGTTGATGCAAATATGGATTTTGTTAGTCACTTTTGTGACAGGAATAATATTGGAAATCCATTTTAGGTAATCAATGGGTTGGATAAAGTTAACAAAAAGGAGGCATTGGATCTCTTCTTTAACAAGGAGAGAAATACAAAGATGTATTTTTTGAAGCTTTTGCTTAATGGTTTTAGCATCTTGATTAGTGATAATGTTATGGGTGATGATAAAGAGGTCAATACCAGGCATGTCATTGTAATACCAAGTGAAGGATTTGATGTGGTCATTAAGGAACATGGTATAATTAGCTTGCTCAGAGGAATCTAAAGATTGGCCAATATTGAGGATGCGAGGGTTATTATGGGAGGGTAGGTTGATGTCAATGGTTGATTCATTTAACATAGCTTGGATTTTAGATGGGAGTGATCATTAGATATAGGAATCATCCACACACATGTAGGTGAGAATTGCATCATCACCTTGACATTAGATAGTGTTAATAGTGGGAGAGTCTTCATCAATTATTTCAATATGAACAAGAGGAAGGGACATTGTTTCCTTACCCTGATGATAGGTTAGAGGCCCCAAATGGATGGAATTTATTGAAAAAATTAAGAGGTATAGATACCTCAGATTTAGTAGGTGATTATGGAGAAGGTGGAGAAGGAGAGACTAGTTCTTCAATAATTGGTTCATGGGAGGTTTTAGTGAGTTTATTTAGTTCATCATATCTCATAGATACCTCAGATTTAGTAGGTGATTATGGAGAAGGTGGAGAAGGAGAGACTAGTTCTTCAATAATTGGTTCATGGGAGGTTTTAGTGAGTTTATTTAGTTCATCATATCTCACCCCATGCCTCTTTTTTGAATTTTCAATGGTGTTTCTAGTAGGATAGTCAATAGACATATGGACACCATGTTTGTAATGACCCAAACCAAATCCTTTCTAGGAACACGTATAGAGATATGCGTGAGTTAATCTAGGGTTACTCAAGAAAGAGAAGTCATAGGTGAATGGTTGTGGCAAAGAAGATGGATTGATAACAATGGGAGCTTGATCAATTCCCCATTATGTGAAATTGGTTTGAAGGTTAGGGGGTCCATAAGGGATGACCATCCCAATACAAGGATCATAATTTGGGTGCATGTGAATCCTTCCATACTCTTTTGGAATATAGAACATGTCAAGTGTTAATAAATGATATTCACCAAGTGACAAACATTGAAAGGTCTCCTCAATGTGATCCTTGTCAGGAATTTGTGTTTCCAGTATCTATGTAATCATAGGAGTGGAGCTTGTGGAAGCTTTAAAAGCATCATGAGAGGAAGATCATGTTTTTAGTGGGATGAGAGAATCATTAGGACTATCATTCATATTACATGTTTTAAATGGAGGTGGGTCAGTAGGTATAACATGTACTTATCCATCATGTTTAAACATGAAACAATGGTGTAAAGTTGAGGGTACACATGTCATAGCATGTATCCAAGGTCATCCAAGTAGTATGATATATTATAACTCTCTGCCACAACATATAAGAGCTTGGGTATTATGTGGGAACCAACATGAATATGCAAGACAATAGTGCCCACCATAATAGTTATAGTATCATTAAAGGAATGGAGTACTACATTAGTTTGAGACATGCAATATTTGGGAATGGTAGTTATTTGTAGGCATGGGTGCAAATAATATTAATACTAGCTCCCCCATCGATCATAACTCTCTTGATATGAGTTTGATCAATATATGTGGTAATAAAAAGGGAAAAATCTAGGGAATTCATAGTCATCAACATTAGTAGGTGAGTGACCAATATCAATTATACTATTGAGGTCGGTAGTGAGTGAATGATGTCAGTATTAGGTAATCAAGGTCAGTAGGGTGAATAATTGTTTGGGAGCTTATAGAAGGCTTTCTTGGGTTTAGGAAATGGTTTGGACCAAGCTAGGGAGGTTGGGAGAGTTATGAGAGGGAGATTATGGCTTGGTTAAGTCTAGTCAGAAGTTTGGTATTTCAAGTTAAGGGGAAACAAGCAAGGAAGCTTTGTAACTCCCTCACAAGGGTACGGTTAGAAGTAAATAAAGCAATGTAAAGTAGATATAAATAAATAGCATAATAAATATTTAAATGGCCTATAGTATTAGTGATGTACTTAGCTTTGGTGGTAATTGAATGATAAGTGCTAGGTTGATGGTCTGTATTACGGAGTCTGAACCTGAATGCCTAAATAGAGAGAACAATCAGGTGTTATTGGTCCTCAAGATCTTAGTTATTTATTTTGATTGACTTACGTAAGGCGATTGTAAGCTTGGATGTCAAAAAATAGAATGTCAAGAGCCTGAATGAGAGTAAGAATTGATTTTCTTAATTTTTGCTGACCTAAACTTTAGGTTAGAGTTTGGCTTACATTATCGATGACAGTGATCTCACCGATGTTGATCATGGGTTGACCAATTTTGATGGCCCTATAATAGGTAAGCCTTACTATTTTTGGCCTTTTTTTTGTTGCTTGTGCCAAGTGTGATACCTATTATAAAATGGTAAAAACAAGAGTTAAGGAAAGAAGTAGTTATTTAGGAATTTAGTTTGGAAGTGGGAAAAGGTCTTGGGTATTTAGGATGATGGAACCATGTATTGAGGTGACTCATCAGGTGAGAATTAGTCATAGGGCGAGGTGCCCAAGGAAGGTGGCAATAGGAGATTTTAATTAACTTAAGTATTTTAAATTAATTAAATGTGTGAGGGGTAAAAGTATGGGTTAGGGAGATTAATTGTTATTATTTAAATGGGATTAAGTGGGTTTTAACATAGGGAGTTATGCATGTGTGTGTGACATAATTTTGGTTTCTACACTTCTCTCAATAGCTTATATGATGACATGGAACTTTAGGCTACTCACCCTACATAAACAATATGTGTGCAATAATTAGATTTGTCTAAACTATAAATTTTCTTACATTTATAAATGGTCTTATATGTGTGGAAAACACTAGGGTGCAACACATCATTTGGATCCACATCAATTGGCTTGTTATGAAAATGTCTAGTCCTTTTGATAACCACTACATCCATTAATTACTTAGTGTAGTGTGATGTTTAATTTGATCATATTTTTTGAGGGAAAGTACCACTATCAGATATTTTTTAATATCTCAAACAAGTGTCCTAATAGGTAACCCTCAATTTATATACCCCACCATAGAGTTGGGTTGAAACAATGCTAGGAGATGAATTCTTGGGTTAACACTTCCCTAGTGAACTTGTGGAGAGGTGATGAATTTTCACCCACAAGCCAAAAATGCATGAAATAAAGAAATTTGGAGGACTTTAGGTTCATTTTAGGTTCACCCATATCATATATATTCTGGGTAGGGCATTAGCAACTTTCCTTCCACACTTTTAGACCAAAGAGACAAATGCAAAGCATGAGAGTTTTTTTATCACCCAAGTTCCCTAAAGGGGATGGTGACAGAGCATACATGTGACACTCATCTTGATAAATAAAACACTTCAACAAACAAGCATAAAATGAAAACTATTATGAGTATGTAACTAAAGTGAGAGTTCATTTTTATATCACCAAAAAAAAAGTTATGAAGTTTGAGCTCCTTGGTGCTGTGTTGAAATATTTTAAACCAAAAAAAAGATAAATTAAGTAAAAATATTTTAAAACCCTAAATTTATATGTGATTTTTTCAACTTAGAGTGTTTAAAAATGTATTATTTTATCACTTGGGTCCTATAAAAGATGTTAGTGGGTTTACTTGTTGCTTCACCAAAGTGATGCCCTTACAAATTAGCTCAACAAAGTAGAAAATTACCTCTCTAAAATGATTTTGTAGTTATGCATTAAATTATGAACTAAGAAATTATTCTTTCATAAACACACAATCAAGAAATAATGATTAAAAACTCATAGTGAGAAATGTTTTAGGTTCTGAATGATTTCATAACTCTATTTAATGATTTCACAAAACAATTTGATGATTTCACTACTCATGCAAATGAATTCACTACTCAGGTAGATAAATTCACTACTCAAATAGATGAATTAATTAATTAAAAATGGATAATTCAACTAAGAATTTAATAAATTCTAATTACATGATTTGTTTTGACTATCATTTTATCTCTTTTAATATTTGATCAAATGCCACACTTAATGGGTTCATAGGCTAAACTACTAATTGTTATATTGCAAGGTGATTGGGGGTGAATCTATGAGAGGTTATTTTTTTGCATGGGATATATCCTAAATACAATGCCTCAACATAATTTTTGGTATTGATGAATGATGCATGAAAAAAATTGGATATTTTCAGTGATTCTTAGGCTTAATTTATAGTATTTGGTAGAAATTAGTCTAAAGTCTGGTCGAAAGATATTTGTTGATAGAATTGGGTGTCTAAACCTTACCCCTTATTTGGTCACAAATTTAATTTAAATAGGCCATTAGTGACAGAAAATTTATTATGCCATAACTTTTGTTCAATAACTCAGATTTGAGTGCTACTTTTTATAAAAGCATATTATTTTTCATTATCATTCCATTGGTCCTATTTTTATTGTAAACACATTAAAGTTATAAAGTGACATATTATAGAGGGGTTTGATTGTGCTATGGACCCTACTAATTTCTACATTGTACTTCATGCATGCACTATCTCAAACACTTTTTTTTTGTAGGTTATTATTTTTGGATATTGATCCTTTTTTGGTGTGTTTTTACATACATGAGGCTTTTTTTCCATTTGACACACTTTTAATTCATCCCATGACATACATTGGTATTTTGACACATTGGTAGTTTGTGTCATGCCTCCTCAAGGCCCCTTTCTTAGTGTTTTACCTTCTTCTACGGAGACATTTTTTGCTCCCTTATTTTTGGAACACCTCTCATGATTCTTGATGGCTTTTTTGACAAGTCGATAGTCTCCTCATTTAGATATATTACGATGAATCCCAGTTCCTTCTTTGTTTCTATTTGGTGTTTTTTTATATGGGTTATATTATACTTGCACTAATTTATAAATTTTCATGAGGGGTTTATTGATTCATCCTTGTCTACCCTCATGCATTTATGTGCTATATTCTGGTAACCTTTTCAATTTATTTATTGCTTATCTCTTCTGTCAAGACCATGAGACATATTATTTAGGATACCTTTTCTATATTTTTGACACAACCTTTATGATAATTGATAGCCTTCCACATATTCAAATGTTGCTATTCTAGTGAATCCCAGTGTCATCTTGTCTTCTTTGATAGTTTGACAATATATTTTAGTGTGATGGAGTTATTATGGTACATATAGTTTCATCTTGTTTGGTGCTCAAGTAGTGGATTCATACCACTTATATAAACCTTTTTTGTCACTCTAACTAGTCAGCAATATGGGGGGTGTGGTGTACATTATGCTTCTTAGTTTTTTATCATCCCTTACATGTAGTATTATTTTTCACTTTCATCACCACTAATATTTTTTGATTGAAGCTATTTTGGTGAAGCATAGTTTCCTTTATCTTTATGATCATGTAGTAGATTTTGACCACTCATGAAAATTGAGTTCCTTCATGAATGATGAGTAATTAGAGTGTAGACTACTTGAACATCATATTTGGGGGGATTTCTAGCTCTACCTTCTTTTCTCTCTTTTGGAGGGAGTTTTTCCTCTAAGTTCTCTCTTTTCTACACTTTATGAGAGTTATATGTATATTTTTCACTTTTTTGAGTATTTTTTGGATTCATCCTTAATACATGGGTATCTTATTGAAACACTTTATTTTCTATAAACCATATGAGTGTTTGTTACTTAACTCCATAGCCTTCTAGGTGATTTTTATAGTGACATTAGTGTGATATGACCACCAGTGAACCTAGTGTGGAAAACCCACCAATATTTGTTTTCACTTCTCACCATATTATTGGAGGGTGTTCATGTAATGCTTCCTTAGGTTCATCATTCTACCCAATATTTTAGGGTGAAATGTTTATGTTTAATGATCCTCATATTCAACACCATTCTTACTTTGACTTGGCAATTATAGTGAGTTGACATCCATATACTATAGCAAGATGGATTGGCATCCATAAGGACACATGGATTCACACTATATCCTCTATTTTTATCCCATACCTTCATTTTAGGGGGGTGTTAGAGTATATCTATCATGCTTGCTAGGTTATAGCTAGGATTTTCATCATTTTGCTATTTTTATCCTATGTGAGGATTTATCCCACATTAGTTAGTTATGTTTGAGTCTTGTTTCTCCTTGCCTACTTAAGCAAAGGTTATCTATTATATTATACATGATTTTCATATAATTTTTGTGAATAATAGTTGGTTTTTTCCTTTTGTGTATGTTGAGCACTCATGGTTGTTATAATGGTGTGTTGGAGAGATCTTGGTTAAAAAGTATTCTGAACTCTTTTAGTGAGTGACTAAACAAGCCTTTTTGTTAGATTAACAATCATACAGGGTAAAATATCCTTTCATGCTTTCCAACCAAGCTTATAATATGAATTTTCCCCTTGTACTATAAAAATTAGGAGGGTGTAGCCTAATGAAAATTTTCACTAAATCTCTAGGCACATGTTTAGGAGGATGGTCTATGTCTTATCTCTCATGTCAATCACCATGGTGATTAAATTAATAACTATCACCCTCAAAATGGCGGTGGGGAGGACCTTCGACCTCTCTCTTTCTATTTTAAATAATTATTCATCATATTATGAATGTCATGGAGAGTGCCTTTATAATTCATGCTAATCCAAATACAATCTCTCTTACAAAATGTCCCTCATTTATTATATAGCTAAGAGGATTTGGGGTCTAATATCATTTATTCCCTACTAATTAGGAGTCTCATTCTTACCAAGGGGATCCTTATCATGACATACTTAATGTCTTCCTCTCATTCTATATACCAATAATTAAGGTATCATAATATATGTGAAAACTAGAATGCCAAAAGCAATTCAAATTACCAAGAGCTCTTAGTGTTGTAACCCAAGATCTAAAACCAAAATTTTATGCCCATTTTTTCTCTAAAAAAATCAAAACATATTCAAAGACAAAAAACCAAATAATTACACATAAGTAAATACTGGAATTCGTGTTAATCCTAACACTCATGTAATCCTTCTAATTGTCACCATTCCATAATTAGAGCATGCCATAAATTATAAGGCCATAGTCCTAATTTATTTGTCTAACACTTAGAATTCTCCTCAATCTCATTCCCAAGATTATTGTACTTATGACATTGAGAGGACCATCAATTAAACCTAGTTTAAAAATAACATAGTTGCCATCCATGTGGCTACTTTGGTAGGCTCCAAGGCCATACAAGTTATTACTCAAAATCCCAATTAAATTACTCACTATGTGGAATCATACCACTTATTTGAAGGACTAATAAGATTTCTAATTACACCCACAACCCCAAGACTATGGACCATAAAAATGATGCCATATGGAAACATCCTGCTAGCCTACTAACCCATATGTTTTCCCTCTACATGAAATTTGATAGGACTATGAATTATTTGGATGATGCCATATGGAAACATCCTACTATCCCACCATCCCAAAGGTAATATTTATGAATAGTTAACTTTAGGATCACATGTCACTAAGATGATGCCTTATGATAACATCTTGCTTTCTTGTTAGCCTAGAGGTAGGATTCTTATATGATCAACTCTAAGATTGTAGGTTGTTAAGATGATGTCACATGGTAACATCCCACTCTTCTATTGGCCTAGAGGATCCACACTCTATACAATCTCTGTAAGATTATGATTCATCAATATTATACCATGCGGCAACATCCCTCTCACTCACCATCTTGAAGGCTCCACATTCTATATAGTCCTCTCTAAGATCACATGTCATCAAGATGATGCAACATGGAAACATCCCACTCACCTATTGGCATAAAACAATGTGTATGTCAGACCACATTGATGTCACTCTCAAGTTAGTAGGATGTTGATAGGTAGCTTCCTCCAAACCAACCATCCAAGGTCACAAAATTAACAGAGGTAAAAATGAAAAACATTACCAAGGAAATAAATTGGCTAAGGAAAAATTATCACATGATGACTATTTTAAAAACAATTAAGGCAAGGTTCAAGTGGGAAATTGAGTCACCAAAAATGGGATAAGATAGAAAGCTACATAAAGAACTCAATGAATAACTAAAGCCAATATAAAAGTAAAACTAGGTGGAATCAAACTCAAAAATTGACTAAGGGTCATCCAAATGAAAACTTAGTGATGACTCAATAAATGAGAATTCAGCTAAAGTAAATAAAAATGCATGTGTCAGCTACCATTTACTATAAGATCTAGGTAGAGTCTTTGTTTCTCATAATACATTTTTATAAGAAAGTCCATCATTGCATAATTGATTGAACAATAAGGTGACTAGGAAAATGCTCTTTCAATCCTAAAATAATATGATCATTGGTTTTTTTAAATCTATAAACCTTTTGAAAGAATCAATTTTTTAATAAAAACTCAATGGTTAAAAAGGAGTCAAATCATTTTGAGGACTACATTAAAGGCTCATTCAAATGATTCAACTGGTAATAGTGCTTGGATCGATTCATTCCTTATACAATATTGATTTAATATTTACACCATACATATTTAAAGGAGAGGCATGCATAGAATAAAGAGGCTGTGATGAACAAGATTTAATCAAATTCTCATGGTATTTTATTAAATAATCCATAATGCCAAACAAATTTATTCAGAAAATGAATCCTTCTTAGGGATATAAATACAAATGGTCATAGCAAAACATGACTCATATTAAAAAAAGGTTCAACACAAAGACAACATACATCTTTATTTATGATTGGTTTAATAGTAATAGAAAACATTAATGTTTAATTCATTTCAATAATTTGAATTATTATGCGTAATGACAACCTCATAGATATTTATCTAAGTTCCACTTATTCCTCTCATTCATATAAATAAAAATTCATAATCCTCAATAAACTAGTCACTCATGACAAGATATAAATAAGGAAATTAATATTTTTTATTTATTTGAAAATCACTCAAAGTCTTAAGACCTTGATACATAGAGGACTATTCCCAAGTCAACATACATAAATAATTACATCTTAGACAGGCAATGCATTTTTAATAAATAAAAGTAGATGTCTTATTCCACAATTCGAATAACATCTAAAATTTCCCTTACATAAGTTTATTATATTAGGTTCATCCATTTATTAACATATCAAGATGCACATCTCTAGTCCTCATTAAATAATAAAGAACTAGTTAGTCTTCAAAGATTTTCCTTGTCTGCTCATAAGAATATATTAGACATAATAAGGAAGGCTAACTTCCTAACCTTTTCTCATCAAGTTACTTCTCTAGACACCCTAAGCTTGAAACTCCCATCACTAAGCATGTTTATATCACTTCTAATAGGCAATGATGGATATCTAAGAAAGGGTGCTTGAAACAAAGGAGATACCATGAACCACCTATAATCATATTCTTAGTTCTTATAGAAATAGAATCCTAGTCCCAAATACAAATCAAAAAGAATTCAAATGATCATACAAGTGAATTTAAGCATTCTAAAATATAAAACTAGCAGGAAAGCTTTCATTGCATAATAAGGCCCATTGAAATATTGGAGTAAAAAGAGAACGATTCACTCTATTGTTTCTTTCCAATGATCATGGGAGAGTTGAAAAACCTACCACCATGCCCAACATATGATTACTTAAACATATACTACTATGATGTCCAATTAAGGGTCAAACAACCTTTTACCATGCCTAACATAGGAGGACTTTGACTTCTTTCTATCATGACATTTATGGGAGGATCAAACAACCTTCCACTGTACCTAGCACAAGAGGACTTTGATAAGTTACAAACATAAAGGTTATACTCATAAACCACCATCACTTAGTGTCACAACATCATATATGTATTAATTCAATAAATTATAAATCATTTCATTCAATTAAAGTAGAACAATCTCTTTAGGCCTTAAAAATGGCAAGCACTACATGGTGACTAATCCTCAAACATGGGCACATAATAAAATAGGTATAATAAACAAAGTGGTTTTATTCCCATAAAAGAAATAAGAATAAACAAAGAATATAATAATTTCATTCTTAATGAATAGAATAATGCATAACTTTATAGGATGCCCACCAATTAACCTTTAGACTGCTTAGACACTATCTTCTAGCCATCTAAACTTGACTCTCCTAACTAGTTATTCCTATATATTACTTATCCTTATGTTTAGACTATATTTCTAAATTGGATAAATTTCCCAAATAAAAGAACTTGAATTTTATATATTGACATCCTAGAATAAGCCAACCACCTTTATTTTCCTGGCCATGCCTTATTAAGGGATGTTATTTCCCATGCTTAATTAAGGCACATCGCATTTCTTGTAGATTTTTTTGGTTACCTCTAGGACATCCTTACCACTTTTAAAACTTGATTTTAGTACTAAGTAATTTCATGAAATATCTGATAATTGGCCAATAGACATTCTAGATATTAGATTCAAGATCTTTAGGTTAGTCAACAATGAGTTTCACCCACCAGATTTAAATGTTGGCTACCTTAAACATACAATAAGTCAATAAAGGTGGAAAGCTATGCAAATAAATACTTAACATTGGTTTAATAAAGTTTAAAATTAATTAGTGATATAACCATGCTTGGTATAGTCTCTTTCCTTCATTGGCCCTTTTTTTTCCTTCACACATGATGCACACATCAAATTGATCTAAGCTAATAATCAAAGCTACACAATTTAATAAAACATGGTAATTTATATCAATTAATCATATCCAATCATCATGTAATATCATCAGACATGTAGATAATTTCATATGATTTAATACATAAGTAGTTATCATTTCATAAGTTTAAAATCAATTATTCAACATTATTTAAGTCAATATATCTCATAGAGATAATAAAATTCCATAAATATATATTTCATGAATAAATGTAAGCATCATTATGTCATAAGTAAGAGATCAAAAGGTGATTGATAATAAATCTTTCTCATTATTCCCAATACATGAGATCCTTCATGAAATCCTTGCACATCTCAGCTAGAAATTGCTTAAAAACATAATTAGATAATTAGAATATATAAGTCATAATTTCCTAGTCATCTCGCTAAAAATTAGCACTATGAAAAATGGGGCCTTATACTAGAGGTGGTGGTGAAGGAGTGGTATATGTGATGAATGGTGTTGACATGGTTATGGAGGGTATGGAACTTTCCCAAGGAGAGTTAGGAAATTGGGGAGAACATGGATTAGTTAGAATGGATAGGAAATAGGCCTATATAAATTCAAGGAGACTCACCTAAATGATTTTAGTGAGGAGTGGAAAAGGTGTCATCTCTAAAGAGCTTTTCCATTACTCCCCTAAATAATTTATTGACCTTTTCCTTATAGTGGTTATCTCCAAAGACTAAATATTAGCTTCTACTAATGTAGAAGGTACTTGGGGACTTGGGATACCCTTTAGAATTTCCCTCCTAATTTAAGGGGTTGATTATTTTTGAGTGCCAAATTCATCTAGTTGTTGATTTTTAGGCACTTTTCAATGGGATGGAAGTTGATCATGTGGTTGAGTGTTTTATGGTTGACTTGGATGCCATTGATGGCTCCATACATCTTGTGCTTTCTAGTAAGTTACATCAATATCTTTATTAATGGATTGATCCCAAGACATAAATATTGGCTTGCTCCTAATTTTCATTCATACTTTAATATCATTATCTATATTTATAAACACTACATCATTTTCAAACTCCTCATGGCCATAAGAAACATGTGCCTTCTTCTTATGCTTGAGATGTAGGAGATATCCCCTTACCTTGTTCCTAGGATCCCATTCCTTGAAAGGTGAAACCTATAAATTGTACTGAGTCCTAGCCTTCCTAGCATGAATAAAGTGTGAACTAACCACATATTGTTTTTATTTAATTCTTAAAAGAGTCTTGAAATAATAATCCAAATGTCTGACCTAATTCCTCATCAATGGTGTTATGCATTTTATATGCAATATCTTATTCTACTAGTACTCTATAACATGATGTGGTAGCAATATGGGAGTGGTCATGCTCTTTATAGATTTATTATAGTGACATATAGGTAGTACCAATAGTATTCCATTTTGCTTTGGATTCTTCTTATATTTTTAAATAATCTAGGAATTTTAGTGCTTTGTGTGACCTAGAATATCTAGGGATAGACCTCCTCATGTATCCTCTTGATTTAATTCTTGTATCTATGCACAAACATAAAATAATAGCTCTCACCTACCATGTTTGCTAAATATTCGTCTGAGAGATACCATTATTTACCATAGGGATTATATACTATGCACATAACTACATCTAATAAGCATTACATAATGTAAAAATTTCCATAAATTACACTCTGATTAGTGTGTAGTATTTGTTATTTTATCTTAGCACATAATTGCTCCAAATTCTACCAATTTTTTTATGCCAAAAGTATATCCAATAGCAAAACCCACTCAACTTGTATGTATGCAATACTAGGAAATCCATACAATCTATTCAATAGGGCCATAACTATCATAATCCTAGGTCTAAATTTGATAATGCAATTGGTCAAAATAGCCTCTTTGATATTCATACTCTATCCTTTGGTAATAAATTGCTTTAATTTTACCTCTATTATATTATGCTCAAGCTAAACATTGGCTAAGACTTGATTGTAGGTAGTTTTAGGGTAGAGAATCTAAGATATATTCCAAATAACTTACGTAAAATGTAGTCAACAACATTTTAAACCTGTCTAACATGTAAAATATCCCCAATAAATAGTTATATTAACAAACAAAAATCCTATCAGGTTAATTCAAGGCATTATGTTTGGTTTAGATTCCACTTAGTGGAGGCCTTATTATTTTATAGGTTGGATATCATCCACATCTTGTTTACCCTCTAGAGAAAGTTGAACCTTGACATAATATGGATTTATAAATTCCACCTCTTCTGAAAGCATTGAGTAGTGTATAAAATTGATGTCTAACATTTTAATTTCAAATATAGTATCTATGTACTTTGGTCCTATAAATTAGTAAAGAGAGGTAACTAGAGACTTTCTCTATTTTGAAAGATATGCCATTATTATTTATTAGTTAATATAATTCTCTTTATGAATTGTTTGTTTCATTATGTGTTTATTTTCTAAATAAACTAGGGCTTTTAGGATGCTATAGAGATTAAATATGCAATTGATTGATTTAAAAATTAATGGCAAAGTGAATTCCCTTTTACATAAATTTTTCATATATTATTCCAAAGCTTGAGTATTGAATGCACTTGTGTACCATCAATGTAGATAACAATTTTTTTTTTAATTCTCATTTCAATTCGAACTTGTTACATGACTTTGGTGGGTTAATTCACTTTCCACATGGAAACACTTAGTTAAGTCTTTGTTTCTATTCATTTCCTTTGAGACAAATTTTGATTTCTCATTGACTAGTTCTTTTTCCATGCTTGTCAATCTTTTATTTTCATACCTTGGTATCAACCCCTTTCATCAAATAACACTTATATAGTTCTCATCCTATCAAATATTTATCCTCCCATCATGTTTTGTATAGCTCATAGTCATGGGTCAATGTGATTAATCCATGTTGATTGACATTTGGTAGGGAGAGACTCAAGATGTCAAAGCCACTACTACCTATTCATTTGAACTATGTATGTCCTAAAAGGTCATGAGTAATGTAAGGATGACATGTGGAATGATCTTGATAGCCTAGAAATTTTATATGCTTTGATCCTTCATACATAATACTTTGATTATATTTTGGATCTCTTAGAGTTGATTTGGAATGAAAACATGCCACGTGTTTGTTTCTCAAAGCACAAAATCTCAAAGATAATAGACTATAGACCAAAAATCTATTTTATCCTTCTAGGGTTCTATTTGATGAAAATATGTTAAGTATTGAATCACTAATAACCATGTAATCTTGGAACCATTAAATTTTGGAGATTTGGGATCATTAAATTTTGAAAATGATCAGGACCATTAAATTTTACAGATGAACAAATGAGGTCTCCACATTATTGGCTCTCAAAAATGCACCATGTGATAATTTCTTAGAGATCGGTAACTCAGAACACTTAGAATTTTATCAAGTTCAAAATGTTCCTTTTAAATCCAAAATGTCACCTATTGAATTTTAATATCTCAAGATAATTCAAAGACTCATGAACTTTATAAAATCTTAGGTCTTTAGATGATGTTGGAGTGGCATATGTTACAATCTTGTGTAACATAAGTGGGGATCTATCATGAATGGTTAATAAATATTGGTTAATGGTCTTACAATCAAATAAATTGAACATAAAAATAGGATGATGAAATATTAATATTGTTATTTTGTAAACCATATCATCTATTTTTAAAAAATATTCATGAAAATTGAAGGCACAAAATAACTTAAGATACTAGTTCAAGCTAGAATTTTCATGGTTTAAATTCTTATAAATTGTGACTTCATGAAATAACATAAGACTGTGAATTAAGAACAATCATATTATGGAATTTTAAGGTTCATGTATTTCCAAATTAAATATTTTACATTAATGGTCACCCGTTTGAAATTTTTTTAAAAATGTGGTTTGTGTGTTAGGGGCACAACACATACTTCCGCTAAGGAGATGATGGAGCCCAATTTGATTATTGTGGCTAAGTAATTGTAGTGTTTCATGATGATTACTATTGATACTAGGGAGATAATTGTGTCATATAGCTAGACCCTAGGGTTGATATCATGGCAATGAAGGCATCCACCCAAGACCACCTTGTGTTATGATAGACATTTCCACCTCCAAGCCTAGAATTCACTATTTTATAGTAGGTATCTACTATGATAAAACTATTAAGATGTTATTAGTGATGTATTCATTTACTTCCTATAGAGAATTTAAACTCTTCTCATCATGATTAGTCAAATTAAAAAAATTATAGTACATGATTTGTGTTTTCTTAATATACTATTGTAGTAGATACACTTTTATGTTGTATGTCCTACTACTCTACGTATGTCATAGAATTGGGTTTTGATTTAAGGATAAACATACCTATGATGTACTTCATTACTACACTCCATACACTATGGACATAACTTGGTTTTATTTCTATCATGAAGCTCATCCATCTTCCTAAGAAAAATATCTATTTTCATCTCAATTTTAGAGTTATTTAATGGTGCATCTCCATAATCCTTAATCTATTCTACTTGAAGTTTAATTACTCATACATCAACCTCAATCAAGTATTTTGAATATTAAATGTCAAAACTAATCCTTTATCATAGCCTTTTTGAAAACTATGAAACCTTATCTTTATCCTCCAGGATAAAATCAATATTGTTCATTACATATGAAAATATATGATCATACTCCCATATCTATTCTATACTTCATTGTCAAATCTCCTTAATATCCTAAATGTTATAGCTTGATCACTTATTCATATTCAATTTTTCAATCAACTAGTCCTTAACTTTTTTGATACTTAGTGAATTAACATACCTTTTATAAATTAACTCTAGAGATTAGCCTATTAAGGCCCCTATGAGTTCACATTTCCTCACATCATAAATGGTCACTCCATGAACCCAATATTTCATATCACATGTTAATTAATATTATTCAGGGTCAAAAGACCCATTGTATGGTGTTAACTTAATAAACATTATTGCATTCAACACTATGATTGGTGTGCTTGTAACTACTACTAATGGCATCTATAAACTAGTCCTTATGAGTGTCTTAAAACAAGTTATTAAATAGAACCCAACCTCTTCTAATATTTTCCTGTTTATTATTTTTTTTCATTTTTACACTATGTTTACCAAATTTCTCTATCAATTATTCAAACCAATTTCCTCATGTCCCAAAGTATGTACTTTGTTTTTCCTTTGTTGAATATAATATGGGCTCAGGGGATGTGTATGTATGAGATGAATGATCTATTTCTTCAAATTATTTTATCTGTGATCTTAAACCTATAATTTTTTTGTGATTGAGTATAACTTCCTCTATAAAATATTCTTTCCCTGGTCTAAACAATATCATTCTTTTTAACTATGATCTACCTTTATCCCCTAACTTCTTTAATGCAAACCTAATTTCCTCTTTCTCCTTAATATATTTCATATCCTCTATATCCCAATCTTTACCTTCTTATTTATCATGTCCTTTCATTCCTCATTATATATATTCTCCAATCTCTCCAATTATATAGCATGTGTAGCCTCTTTCTAGGTTCTCCTCTCTTATATATCCTTTATTATACTCCTACTCTTATTCACATTTAAATTTGGGTTATCCTATTTATTATACCTTATTTATTGTCTTATTTCTCTTTCTAATCCAAAAATTTTATTCTCACTCTAATTACTTATGTCTTCCATATTCTAGGTTTAGGTTCATGTTGCTTTATTCATCTCTACATCATTCACTCCTAAATTGCACATACTGTTATAAGGTCTGAAGTGACTACTACATGTTGGTATGGGTAGGCACCATGACCTTTTCAATTATCAACATCTTAATAAAATTTTCCTTGGATCCCCTTCATAAATAGGTCCTATACAATTTCAAAATTTAGATATCCCTGTATATAAAATTTTGTGATATAATCATTAGTGATATTTTTTTTGTCCAATGATCTATTGTATAAGTATAGTCAATATCTAAAGCTTACAATATATCTAATTTTAATTCCATATAAACTATAAATTCTATTCTTATATGCTAAAAATAGTATTACTCCAATCTAGATAAACATGCAACTAGTAGTCCAAACAACTTGCACAAGAAGATTTCATATATTTCTCCATATATATACTCCTGAATAACTCAGTTTGTAGTATTTATTATTATTATTTCTTCTTATTCCACAAATTTATGGATTATTTCATATCCATATCTTGACATCTCTTTTCCCTATTAACCATCATAACATGTTTTAATATTCCATGATTATTACGTCATTACTAGCATAGATTCCTAGAAACCCCATCAAAACATGCTAACATAGGGATAGTTGTGTAAAGTGTGAAGTATACAACAAAAAACAACTTAGACTAAACCTAGCTATTCAAAACATAAAGCAAATATATTTATTCATGAAATTTAGACTTAACAAGTATAGATCATATGGAAAAATCTACATGATTATAATATTGAGTAAAATAGAGCATTCATTGTGCACTAAATAATGATAAAATACGTTTCAAGAGAAACCATTTTAAAACTTCTTATTTTTTTGTATCACATCAGAACCATTTTATAATAAAAATGAGCACTATACATAGATTTTTATAAGGCATTATCACTTCATATTCTAGCCTTTCACTACCTCTAAAGGAAATACTCTTGCATTTTGTAGACTATTTCTATGATTTCAAGTGTTGAATACATAAAAAAAAAGTTATACAAAATACAAAATAGTGTGATCCACACACATGTCCACCGATTACACTCTATGATTTTTGTATACCTATTATACTCCCAACACTTGGTCTCTAAAGAAACATGTCTATAATTACATCATTATTTACTAAAGTTGATTATACATCCCTTACATCAACTTTCATACATGGATTATGGCTAAAAAGACTTTTTTCAAATTTTAGAGAGGCTCAACTTGAGACAATACATATTTTTTATAATAAAAATGGGGTAATAAAATGTTTCAAGAATCCAATTTTCCATGATAGAACCAAGCACATTGAACTCAAACATCATTTTTTTAGAGACTTGGTCAATGATAAACTCTTTGTCATTTAGTATGTAAGAATTTTGATCAATTTTATGATATTGTCACCAATGGATTACATAAGCAAATTCATGAAAGACTTAAGGAGATGATTTGCATTTCACCTCTTTGCATTAAAGGGGGGAATGTTGTGTATGATGTCAATTTAATAATATTATTGATATTAGATTTAATTTATTTCATTTTTTATGTGTTTAGGAAGGTTATTTTATTCATTATGTCCTAAATTAGTTATTTGATCATTTTGGACACTTTTTAGTTATTTATTTAAAAATAGTTGAAATTTCCAATTAACTCTAATTTATTATTTGAGTACTCAAATGATTTACCAATATATGGTGCACACTTTTAGTGTTATTTTAGTGAAATTAAACTATATTTAAGTCATTTACAATTTTATAGGGAATTTCAGATGCCATAGTTGTGTAAGTTGCATGATTTGGTGACTTATTGAATAAGAATTATTGTATGCTGACCTTATCTTGAATGTCACTCAGCCCTATTTGCTTTATTATTTGGCTTAGTCTAATTTTAGTTTCATTAGAGTATATATTTAGAATTATAATTATAGATTAGTGTTATCACTTGAACCATCCACCCACTAAATTGGAAGAATTGGTTTAATGAGAAAATGGGATCATCCCCCAAGGTGTGGGGCTCTTGCACTCCTTAGGATGAACCTCTGAATAAGGATGACTTCCTTCTAATATAAATGCATCCAATTTAGGATAAACATGAAGGCTTAAAATAGATGAAATAAAATATGCTACTAATCCTAAATCTTAAATCTATTATGGGGAAAATGGGGAGAAGGGTTTCTAAAATGTTAAAGGTGATGCACAAAGACTATAAAGAGAACCTCTACAGGCTTTAAATAAAACACTAAAACTATAGAAAATAAGAAAACATTACACAATCTCTAACATAGACACTAAAATTACATAAGTGATTCATATAAAGGAATATGACACAGTATACCACTAAGAGGGATGATAAAATATCCACAAGTAGTGTTGGTATAGACCTAGACATGAATAACATATGACCTATAATAGAGATCCAAGATTTGCACTAAGGTATAGAAAGATGGACCATAATTAAAGGGGTGGTAATTACACATAGACAAAGATCAACAAACCAAAAATATACATAGAATTCAAGGATAATGAATAAAGGTAAACTCAATTTTCATTAGTTGCAAGGCTAAAGTAGTAAAGGGACTCTTTGAGGGAAAATTTTGGTAGCACTACTATGCCTAGAAATGTTGACCATTTTATAATATAATACTTGGTATTTTAAATGAAATGGGAAGCCCATATTTCATCGATTATAGTCAAAAAAATTAATTATGAGAATTAAATTAAGTATGAAAAATTGAGATAATTTAATTAGATAAAGATGTCCAAAGTTAATTAGGATCCTAATTACATCCTTGATCCATGATGATGATTGCCTCGAACTTGAAATTATCATCTTGAAATCTTCTCTAATTAGTCATGGAGAAACCAAATTTTAATCTCTCAATGACCAAAACTCAATTTTCAATATTTCATGTGTAGGAATGTGGCTATAGATATTTCTAAACTACTTGACTTGGTATATTTTGCCTAATTATGTTGTCTCTACTTTCAATATTGCTTCATATACATTTCCATTCCATACTTGTTATTAAGATTATCCTTTTTTTCCATTATGATATGGTCATAATCCCATCATTATAGTCTTAATATCACCTTAATGTTATTATTTATATTAGCATTAAAATTTTTAGACTCATGTTTAATACAATTTATTATGTTAATTGTATTGTCTTCCCTATTCATTCATCTCATAATAATATGATACTTGAGCCACCACACTTTGATTCTAAAAATCTTTCTTATGATAGTCTTGATGACTAGATAAGACATTAATTTTAGGTTAGTACACTGATGGTATGGTTCCATTCTATTTACATCCTCCTTTTTTACTTATCCACATCATGCTTTTAACCCATTAAGCCATGACCATAGTCTATGTCCTTCATGTGTCATCTCCTTATTCACTTTAGTATTTATACTATAGGTATACAAATTAGGCCATATATAAGCTTATTATTTGTCTACCCCTTCCCCAAGATATCTAGTGTTCTCCCATTCATGGGGTGTTTATGTTGTTATGTGCTCAGGACCTACCACTTCCACATGGATATTTATCACACTTCTATTTCTTGGTTAAGGATTAAAATGTAATGTTGAATGTTCCTTCTATGTTGAAGTGGAATTTAACCATGTGGTATCATATTTCTAACCTATAGTTATAAATAATTTATACATGGTGTAATTATATTAAACTAAAGTCTTTCTATGATTAATAACTTGAGAAGCCATCAAAATGTCACTAGGGGACCATCAAATTTAATATCATCACCTCCCAAATTTACCACTAGTAGAAACCAAAAAATGGCCTAAGTGTTGAAGTGATACCTTGAAAAAATATAACTATTGAGAGATTGAAACTCATAGATCCTCTAGTAGTAGAACTTCCCTTTCAGATTATAAGTGACTACAGAGATTGGCTAAGTATTAAGAGTCATGTGAGTGATCTCAAATCCTTGAAAGGTATTCATATGTTACTCTTCCATGGTGACCAAAAATGGTCAACATTCTAGTAACCTCTTCGATCTACTAGCCTACTAAGTAGGAATACTATAGCCTTTGAATCAATATATTGGGATTGGAGTCATAGAAGTACCCAAAACACATGATTATGAAAGTGAAACACATATGCAACCTAGTTGGTTTTTTACTAAATAATTTGAACTGAGGTTCACCTTATAACGAAATAGAGAAAACAAGGAATAAGAACAAATATGCCAAAGCACTCATGGAAAGAAAATTACTAAACTACTATATACAAATAGAAAATCACTTTAAGAATAATTCCTTAGATGAATCCCATTGACTATGATCGATAGATATTATATATTTGGTATTAAAAAATAACAAGAATTAGACTATTTATAACTTGTGATGACATATGTCCCACTCCATATTTCATAAAAATTTATATGCTTCTCTATTTTTTTTATGGTGACATCCCATTTGAGAACTAAGTTTCCTTCCTAGAAACTTATATTAATGGCCTTATTATCAAAGGTTCTATTCATTTGAGATTATTTAATATATAAGGTGTGTATAACTTGCCATATGGTCTTTCCTATTTCCATCAGTTAACTAATGTCACCATCATAGGATCATATTCAATATCCTCCAGCTAGTTAGTAAGCTCTAGTGATGTTAATTCAAGTGAAATAGGTAGCTTGGCCTCTCTTACATATACCAACATGAAGTGATAATTACCTATTTCTATTTTTGTAATTATGTTATCTTCCAAAAAGGTTAATTTAGACTATGCATGACAAGATAAATAATTATCCTCCATGATTTTCTTGATGATATGAATCAATTTATTATTAGTAGAATTGGCCAAACCATTACCTTAATGGTAATAATTTGAGGAAGTGCTCAGGTGTATTTGTTTTTTTAACACCCATTCACTAATTTTGATTGCAATAAAATCCAATGAATTTCTATAAATGATGGTGGATAAAATAAAAGCTCTTCCTATAAGGCTTTCATAGAAATATAGAATTGCCTCCATCCACCTTATTGAGTTTTTAGTTTTCATGAGGATCCATATATGTTTAGTGATTGATGGTAAATTTATCATTATAATGAATTTCAAGCCCCATTAGGAAAAGGATTGATCCACTTATATCAAGCATAAGGGTAGAGCTACCAATTTTTACTTGACTATAAATAATTTGCATTTTTTGTAGCTTCACACCCATGCATATGCATATTTGAATATAGTTGTTAAATAATAAAAATCTCACTTGATTTTAATAGTATTTGTTCTAGGTAAGTAATGGACTCTTAATAGCCCATCATATAACTCTTTAAGGATCTCATTTACTTGATCTTGTTTCACACAACTTAAGAGAACACCATTGATGTCTCTTCTCAATACTACACTACTAACAAGTATATAAGGAATAGGTTGTAATCTAAGTACCTATGCTTGGATTTATTTAGGCCATGTAGATATGATCTAGTTTGAATTAATATCCTCATGCTCTAAGTCTAATATTTTTGGGTGCTCTAGTCTATTAATTCGTCCTCATATAGAGTAAGGACTCCTTTGTCTTCTATCATTTATTTTCATAGTCTTTTCCTTTACACTAACTTGGTGATTCAAATATCTAAATCATAATACATCACCTTTGTGATCCAACCAACTCTCTTCTCAATGATATCCTTACTTAGCAAAAAATACTTTATACTTGAGTGAGAAACCATGAGATCAATCCTATTGTTGGATATCATATGCTTAAACTTATTGAGTACCCTTATGACTAAGAGCATGTGTTTTTCAACAAATATGTAGAATAGATCATAATACTTAATTGCTAGACTAAATAAAGTAACATACTACTCTAATTGGTCATTGTTTTGTTCTGCCAAAATGGCTAAGATGTCCTCAGCTTCATCAAATGCCTAAAGGATAAAATATTTACTATAATCATGGTTTATCAATGTAAGATCTTGTGTGATATAATTATTGATGGCCTCAAAACTACTCCTACCTTAGTGGATCCAACTAACTTTAGTGACCTTCTTGATAATTGTTGTGAGTGGTTTGGTTAGAGTAGTGAAATTGGGTACAAACATTTTGACAATATTTATCTTTCCTAAGACACTCTAGAGGCCTTCTTCTAACCCAAAAGGGGGAGAGATGGGATGGACTAGATTCACTCTAAATCAATTATGATTCCTTATTTTGAGATAATATACACAAATAATTTTCCCTCATAGATAATGAATACACACTTATTTGGGTTCAAAGAGATCCCAAACTCTCAACACTTTTTAAAGACTTTCTATAAATGTTTTACATGATCTATCGCATACTTGATGAAGATAGTGATATCATCAAGGTAGAACAAGATTATATTAATGAGGATCCCCTTGAATGTCATATCCATGTCTCTTTGAAAAGTGGTCACACATTTTTCAATTTGAATGGCATCTTATAATATGCAAATGTACCCCACTTAGTAGTGAATGTAGTTTTAAATTGATCACACTCCTATACAAGTATATTCTTATAGCCTAAGTAACCATCTAGAAGCAAAAATATTTCCACACATATGACTATTTGAATGATTTGATAATTTGGGAATTTTTTTTCTTTTTAATCAGAAGATTTGATCATCATATTATGTTTAGAACCCTAAATGGTTTCTGGTAGAAAACTCTACCTCCTCTTATATAATATTGATGATATACTCATCATTCATAAACACCTTCCAACTAGAATCATTATCAGGTACTTTAGGTATAAATATAATCTTGAGAAGTTATCATGAATCTCTCACAACATTAACATAAAGGTCTTACTAAGAACCTACTATGGCAAGCATATCTACATTAGCATCCTAATTCTACAACATAGATTGTATGTTGAAAGCATCAAAGCTTTTAATTAGATCCCAAAATATATGTTTATAATCCTTTAATAGGGGTTTTGAATGCATTTTGGATTCTCACTTGATTTACAACCATCTCACTATCCCTAAACATGTTTAGTATATTAATCAATTTCTTTTATGCAAATTGGAGGCCTTAGATTAGTGCCTCATACTCAGCCATATTATTGGTGCAATCGAATTGGAGTCTATAGGTATGAAAGTATTTATCCTTTTAAGGAGATATCACCACAATTCCTACACTTTCACCATTTCTAATTTTAGATCCATCAAAAAATAAATTCCATGTGATTTCAAAGTCTTCTTAAGTTATCATGAGGATTGACACTATAGATTCATCCTCAAGGATACAATAATTTCCTAGTCATGTTTCATCCATTAAATCATATTTATTAAATCCTTTATGTTAATTAGCCTAGTCATCTAGTGGTACATCTAGGACTCCTCTAGAGGTGTGTTAGTCTCATGTAGGATTAAAGTATCTTCAAGATTATGCATTATTTAGTTCATATAAATGGGATTGGGTGAGTATGGATCTATATGATCTCTAAAAATAGATACAACCTTGATAGTCACCTTGGTCCCATATCTAGTCCTCAATAGCATGTGTGACCAAATAAAAGATAAGTACCCACACATGTTTGTAGTGAAGTCTCTTGAAAGAAAAATAGAAACAAAAGAGGTAGGTCTATAATAGAGATGTCTTGGGTAATGGAGAGGCAAGGACATGCATGTAAGGTAATATTTAAGACTTTAATATATTTTATGGATTTATCTAAATAATTCCTTTTGTAATTAGGGTCCACTCTATACCTATTATACCAGTTATTTTCTTAGGCATTACTAAGATAATTACACCTAAATCAATAATATTGTTATGGGCAAGGTGATTAATTATGATAAAAGAGTTATAAAATGGATATGGCTTACTACTTATGCTAGGATCTATGTATTTTGGTTAACACAAGATTTTGGAAGTAGTTAGAGAGGCTTTTGTTGGTTCATGAGGATGAAAAATCTTCAATGCTTCCTATAACAAATTCTTTTGAGAGGAAATGGATAGGGCCTCCCACATAATCATGTTTAAGCTTTTTTTATTAATTTATTCTACTATATTATAGGGAATTTGAATCCTCTTTGTCTAAAATTTTAGGATAATAGCCTCCTTTTTGGTGTGTTGATTGGTTTGAGGTTGATTTTCCTTTTGAATAGAATGATTTGTTTGATCTTGGGGGGCATCATGAGTCACCTTCTCTTTTGAAACATCAAATGAAACTTATAAATTAGAGGTTTGACCTATTAAGGAAGGTTTATCACCATCCATTTCCCTTTTTTTAAACCTTGTATTATAACCCACCATATTATTGATTGCATTTGGTACTTGGTTCTGATTTATACCAATGAATTCATTTTCTTGCCACTTTATTAAAGTAACTTCATCCACCTATGTTTGGGCCTCTTCACTCACTTCTTCCCCCTGTGAAGTTTATTCCTTTGGCTTCCCCTAAGGGTATGATATAATTTACACCATCGAAGTTTGGTATAACACTTGATTTATGCAAGTGGCTTGACTATGTAGTTTATTACAAGTAAAACACCACTCATAAACTTTGGCTAGATTATTTTGAATATGAAAAAGGTATCTAGAGGTGATATAAATATTAATATTTTGTGTATTAGGTGTTATAGAGTAAGTGAGATAGACTTGGGTTTATATGATATTTTGATAAGGCTACCTACCATGTTAGTAAGATTGATTAAATGGATGGTATGGTCTAAAATGTTGGACTTACTACCTCTTAAAATATATTAGTTCATTCCCAAAACTTTGTATCAATGAATTAACTTCATGTAGTTTACTAAGAGGAGTGACATAAGTAGTTCATGGGTTTAATAAAATAGGGATATGTGATAATGAAGGTTGAGAAGTATGTTGAATGGGTGGTGGTTTTGAAAAGAGAGGCCTAGGAGGCTTAGGAGTAATATTTCAAGCTTGAATTAGATAATTAGGAACCCTAACAGTAATTGCATATTCATCATGGAGTAATCCTCCTCTCATAGATTGGATTATTATAGCTATATCACTATTTAGAGCCCTTAAATAATATAAAAACATAATATTTATATGGATTGAATAGGTGCGGTATTATGTCCTAGACTTTTTGGAATCTAAAATTGGAATTCATCAACTCATGTGGGGCTCTCTTAATGGTGGTAATTTGTTCCATCAAAGATAAGTGGTCACTCTTATCTTTAAATTAATTACACAATTTTTCTCTTAGATCATCCCAATTTTGAATAGAGTTAGGTGTCAGACTCCTATACCATTCGAGGGATTTTATTTTAAGGAAGAGGTAAATAGTCTGACTACTAAGTAATTTATAATGACATTATGGACTAAAAATATGTTATAAATATCTTGTATGCATTCTACAAGGGTGGTAACATTCCATCGATAAAATATGATAGAATTTTAAGTGCTTAAAATAAAATCTCATCATATTGGGCTAGATTTAAGGGTCACCCTCTATTAGAGGGCACAAATAGGTGGTTACTTTGGATATCCATAAAGATAATAAGAAATAACCTTCCTCTAGGTAGGGGAAATCTACCAAAAGGAGGTGTAGACTAAGATCTTGGGGATGACTATCTTGAATTACTAGTCCTCCTAACAAAAGATGATTATTATCTAACACTTTTTCTTATAAAATGTACATGTAATTAAATAGATTGAAAAATAATACCTCTTGAAGATGTTTTCATTTGTCTTGGCATATAAATGAAGCAACCATATTCATAGACTAGAAATAATTGGATTCATCAAGTGATATATAGAGTGTATTCAACATTATTGACCAAGAATAACATAATATTATTAGTTAAATATTTTATTTCATCCCACTAGGAATGTCATAAACTATTGTCACTTGAACCATGCACCTAATGAATTAGAAGGATTAGTTCAGTGAGATAATGGATCGTCCCTCAAGGTGTGGGACTCTTGAACTCCTTGGGATGAACCTCTAGAGAAGGATAACTTTCTTCTAATCTAAAAACATCTGATTTAGGTTGGAAATTAGGAGCATCCACCTATATCATCATGATATTCATAGGTTATATGGTTTTAGGATCACCTTTAATTATCATGTTTGATATCCTATATGTACTTACACATGAATTTATTCATGATTATATCTTTCATAGGGTACTTGATATGTTATGCAATTGACATTTTTTACTAACACATTTGATCCATGGGCAACTATGACATGTTTATACTAGTTGCTAATGCTTTCCTTTATGTACTTCCCTATGTGTCTTACCTTTATATTTTTTGGATTATTCAATAATTTTATAATGGTATCTTGTTTTCATAACTCATTCTTATGTATAATTTATTGTATATTTGAATATGCCATCCTTACTTTTATTTACATTTGACTAAGTCATGTCCCTTTGATTTTTATGCATTTGAACACATACCTTCTTTGTGTTCTCCTTTAACCATTATATGTTGAACTAGTTTGAGTACTCTTTTGTGTGTTATTTATTTTATTGTTGATTTTATATTGTAACTATATAGATGTTTTAGTGATATTTATCATGTATCTTAGGCCTTTATGTGATCACATTATTTTATGTGCTTCAATGTAAAATTTACCTAGACATATTATTTTATATGTTACATGATTACATTCATAGATTATTTAGTTATATTATCCCTTTGAGCTGAGGTAATTGATGGTTCCCATTCTTCCCTCACCTTAAAGTGGAGGCATATCAGTGGGGTCATGTCATAGAGGCATGTTCTTCACATTTGGTATAGTTTCTATATTTAGTGGGGGTATGTTTTATAAGCATGTTATCCACCCTTTTTTAGTATTTTTCACTTATATTAGTTTTATATTTAGTGGGGTCATGTCATATATTCATTTATTCCACACATTCAATTTTTTTATATCTAATGGGGGCATGATTTGGAAGCATGTTATCCACACTTATTTAGCATTTGGTACATGTAGATTCAATGAGGGCACATTTCAAAAACATGTCCTCCACATTGGTAATTATTTTATTTTTTTGATTTATCCATATATAGTGGTGTTATGATTTGGAATCATATTCTCCAAAATTACATAGTTTATGAATTGGCCAAATCACAAAATTATATAATTTAGATTCACAATTGTGATAGAATTCTATACATCAGTACCATTGTTATACATGATTTCAACATGATACATATCTAAGGTACATATGCTAGAAATGTGCACCTAATATTTTAAAATATAAATCATTTTCAGATTTTAAAACACTCTTAGGGACACTCATCACCCACTAGGTTAGAATTTTATGAACTATAGTTAGCCAATCTACTGTAGTGGTTGATTCACTTTTGATATGGTTAAGGTGATTAAATCACTCGATCTTACCAAATTTTTAAGTTGGAATTAGTTATTTAATCCAACCTTACCAATTTTATAGTATGAGTTGAATTTGTTCTTTCATGCTCACTAGATTCTAAGTATGGTTGAGCTAATCTCAACTATTGGGTGGAAACTCACCTTTTATCCAAGGTTGGGGGCATGTTTCTTCTAGTATCTCTTTATCTCTATCTCCTTAGATATATGTACTTTCTAGATGTGTGTGTGTGTGTGTGTGTATATATATATATATATATATATATATATATATATATATATATCCTAATCTTAGATTAAAATACTTACTATTATACATCTTTCAAATCAACTTGCTAATAGGAAACGTGGTTACATTAATATATAGGTGTACTCCTAAGCCTTTCTATTTCAATTTCAATCATTTCAAATATTTTCAATTATAGATTATATGCACTAATTATATACTATAGCATGCTCTTGGTTGGAGGTTAGGCACTAAAAAAAATTTCAAGTTGGGCTCATGTAAAGATAAAGTATGTTATACACACTTAGGTACACATTCCTTTCCTCTAAAATAGTAATTTCATTACTAGATTAAGGGGATGGGAAGTGTAGACACTATATATATAACCTTAGTGTAGTACACTTGGAAAACTTAGACCTTGGATATTTATATTAGTTATGTATCTTTCTTAATTTTATAAGTAACACATCTATTATATCTTGTGCCTCTTGGCCTATATCCTAGTTCTTCTAGTCTTATGTTGATGGCGTAGACCTTGTATCTTTCCCAAAATGCCTAGAACATGTTTATCTTCCACCTATACAAGTTTTGATCTATACCTACTTTATTATTTTGTGGACACTAACATCTTGGGTAAACACTTAAATCGATGTAAGTGTCTGACATCAACACAAGTGTCTACTACCCTAAAGTCAATTAATTTTGAATTAAAATGTATCCTAATAGTTGGCCCAAGTTATTTAATGTGATTTAAATATCCAAGGGGATTGATATAAATATATTAATAACCTTCATTAATTTTTCACTTAGAATAAACTTAAAAAATACCTAAGGTAACTTATCAAAGCATTAAATCAAGCCCTTGATAAATCAAAGCTTACTTATTTTCTCTTATTTCCATATCATTCATAGGGACAAAACACACATGTTTGAAGTACTAAAGGAGCATCCCAAGATCTATATTTTCCAAGTTATTGTTGTCATTAAATTTTGCACCTTTAGAGAGGTAGTTCAAGACTAATTTAAATTGGGTAGAACATGAGATTACCTCTAGGCTTATGGATTGCCTATAGCATATGTATACCTCTAGATTGAAGGGTTAACTCCCTTGGTTTGTATATTAAAGCTCATCACCTAAACTACTAGATCATTTGGATGGAGAGAGAGAGAGAGAGAGAGAGAGAGAGAGAGAGAGAGAGAGAGAGAGAGAGAGAGAGAGAGAGAGAGAGAGAGAGAGAGAGAGAGAGAGAGAGAGAGAGAGAACATAAATAAAACATATAATAATAAGGTGATGCACCAATTTTAACCTGAACACTACCAACCAACTATAATTAGACTTCAAACATAATCCTAATTTGCATGACACTACTCTAAAATTGCCCTTGTATTAGTATTTCTCATGTAAGTTTTTGAAGCTAACTTAAGATAGGAGGACTAAACCCAAGGTCATTACTTTAAAAAAGTGAAGATAAAACTCAATAAACTCATGAAATAACCATTAAAACACTTAAATATACCCAAAAAAGACTTTCAAATTTTAACATGAATGCAAACAAAGATAATATGCTAAGGAAGAGAATCTATCACTTAGCAACATCAACTAGTTAACAAACACATTGAAAAAACTCATGGAGAAGGTAAAAAAAATAATTATTTATTACCCAAAGGGTTAAAATTATCAAGTATTCACCATACTAAAATGAAGGATAAAAACTTAGCCAAAAGTCTCTCAATATATAGAGAATTTGAGAAGAGAATAAGGGTGTACGAATGAGAGAGTAGACAAGTGTCATGTGAGTTATAACAAGAATAAGATTTATATAAATGTATTAATATGTTTTTAAATCCATGTTTATCTCCTATGTATATTTTCCAACTCTCCAAGTGGCATGGGAGTTGAAAATTTTCTTTGACACCTTGACTAACTTCTTGAAACTTCTCTTCTTCTTGGCATGTTGAAGGACAAGTGGCCTTACTAATGATAAGATAAATTTATCTTGCATATTTGATTTAGTTTTAACACCTCTCAAATGACCCCAACATCTTCTCTTTAACACATCACCTCTTTCTCTTGTAAGGTGTCTAGAGGACTCTTAATCTCCTTAGTCCTATTTTGCACACAAATGTTAAAAGTTGGTTTCAATTACTTTATCTCATAAAAACTTTATATATGGTATATTTACATTATATTGGACCTAAAAATTCTATTTTTAGGCCTAAAACTATACCCAACAAGTTGTTCTCTACTAAAATCTTCAATTACGCCTCATTTTTCGTAGCCCTAAAATAGTACAAACCTCCTTGCATAGAGAAACATATAGAGTATCCTAAGAATATAAGGCCATATTACATTACCCTCTATCTCTTTATATCTCTATATTCAATTTCATGTTTTGAGAATGAGTGGATATGTCATTTTATTCCCTTTCTCTCTCCTAACAAGACCTTAATTAGGCCTCCTTGCCAAGAGAGTGAAAAATACTTCTACAAGATTCCCACATGTGAGAAAATTTATATATGAATGTTATTAACTTATATAAAATCCTCCTCTACCTCCATGCCATATTTTAAGTTCTAACTCACTATACAGACCTATAAAATCATAAAAATAGTCATTTTATCCCTATTCCATATGGTTTCATATAGTAATGTACTAACCATTAGAATGGTATGATGATCATGGGAGTATTAAACATGTTTTGGGTAGTTTTTAAGTTTTTAATGTTCATCTTGAGGCATGAAATCCCATTTCTCTCTCATCTAGTCCAACATGGTGGCTAACTTATGGCTCTCCTAAGCAACATGAAAGTGACTTGAGTTCTTAAAGATGATTCATAAATCTATATGTATGAATACATAAACCAATTCCAATAAATTTAAGTGTAAAAATGTGGATAACTTCCCTTAGGAAAACAAGGTCCCATGCATCTTCTCTGATCCATACCAAGTAAGAGAAAATAACCTCTTAGGTTACTAGGAGGCATTTTGTGAGGTTTGAGTAAAAATGAGGTCTATAGGTGCATGTTTCTAAATTTATTTGAGTTATAATGAAATTAATAAGTTTTATGAGGTCATATTTTAAACCTTATAGTTCTATCTTGTCCCATTAATTCATTAAACTCCCTACATCCTTATTGATCTAGGCCTAAGGTTTGCAATCCAAGCTGACTGTCTAGCCTAACTCACTATACTCTCCCATTTTATCTCCCTATTTGAGTTTGTGACTTAATGATTTTTTTATTTTTTTTTAATTCCCTATCCATATCTTCAAGATTATCAATGTTCATCTCATCTCCACTTGATTGGCCATCATCTCATCTTACTACCTATATAGAACTATGCATACACTTAGGACCTTTTGAGGTTGAATAGGTGCTTAATGTGCTTGTTTCATATTTTTGATTTAGTATATGAGTTCATCAAGAAATGTTTGTGTATGTCCTTAAAAAATTATTAAAGGTTTTAAAATATCAACTTATCTATACTTTACCACCATCTCTTCAAGGTTGTCTATAGGCCTGTGTATACAACTAGCACTATTTAAGACTAAACATAATTGTCATGACTGTACTTATTTACACTATTAATTATGTATAATGATGGTGAAATATATCATAATATTTAAATCATGTTCAATAACATTAGCTCTTTCTGATTTCCCTATAATATTTCCAAAAAGGTAAACATAGATGTCCAAGAGTAGGCAGGTTATGGGTCTCTATTAGACTAAGTATGAAGGGTACCTAGTGTTTCTACTTATACTTTAGTTGATTTTGAAAGTGATGTGAGGATATGTTATTAATTCATGATATTATCTCCATTCTCCATAATACTCTACCAATAAATAGAGAAACTTCTTTCTTTGGCTACATAGGTAGTCTTATGTTAACAAGGATTATATATACAACTATCTTATGACTATTGTCTAGAATTATTTGTCTATGCTCTTGGCCTAAAAACTAGGTTACTTGATAACCAGATTTATATTCAAAAATCCCATATTCTCACATATACAATCTCAATCTTCAATTTTTTTGGGACCTTAATCACCTAAACATCTCATATATGACTATGTATCTACATGTATATATCCATTTTAAATGGGTCTATAGTATTGGGTTCTAAAAATCCTTGAAACATTTAGGCTCTTAAAAAAAAATTATGATGTTTGAGTGGCTTATTAATCTTTTCAAATCCCCTAAAAATTTTGTTTCTTCATCAATACTTCCACTATATTAAAATAAGATATTTAAGAGGCTAATTGTAGGTGCACATTGAAGGAAATTGATTGTGTTTATGGAGTTTATTGACTTTCTCACATCATCCTCTAAGTATCCAATGTCCTATCATGTTATTTATGATATAAAACACTTTTATTATTTTAAATTTCAATCTTATATAAACCTCTTTGTTCTAAGACTAATCTTTTAATAGGTTGTAGGTGTTAATTTGGATAATTGACTATGGTTTGGGCTTCTTAGCCTTCTTAGGTCTCCAAGACCAGTTCCAAAATCCTTTAATGGCTATGTCATATTATGATTGAGGTTATATGACACATTTAGTATCTTGAAGCTCCAATCTGAATAATAACCTTACTTTTTGAAGCACATTTCCAATATTGGTTGTAGGTAACATTATGGATACTTTGAGTTTTGACTATCTTTGAGTCTCTTAGGTATTATTTATCACCTTTAAAAAATCCAATGACTATATATAATGTTGTTACTTAAGTATTTAATCATTTATTAGTGCCTTGAACACTAAAATCCATCATAATTATTATTCAAAGAGATCCTTTAATAGGTGTTTGTAGGTGCCAATTAGGTAGTTTGACTAGGTATGTGACTTCCTAGATCTCTAGACCTATCTCAAACCTTTTCAAAGGATATATATCTATTATTGTAATTATCTTTATAAACTTTAAATATAAAAATTCCTAAAAAAAAATCCTTTAGTAGGTGTTTGTAGGTGCCAATTAGGTAGTTTTTAAGAATCCATAAATGAAATGTGGAGGGAGTAAAACACCATTGAAGAGTCACTTAGATGTATGCAACCACCTAGAAAGCTTAGAAACATAGAAAAACTATCAGACACTTCAAAATGTGCACAAGAACCATTTTATATGCCAAAATGACATCTAAATGTACCAAGAATATGAGTGAATTTGTGAGGCATCTACAGACATATGATAAGCTACTCCATTTGGTTTAATGTAGCCATGATCTCACACTTTGAAATGAATTTGATCTAAACTAAACCTATGGGGTTTTGATCTCTCAAAAAATAGTATGGGATATTATAAATTGTTCATAAATATAAGAGAACCAATCCAATGACCAATGTTATAAATTGGAAGCCAATATGGGTTGCATATTTTGACAAAATTTTCATCCCACAACTCTACCTATATAGAATGTACCATCTACTTTAAATTTCCCTTCACTAGATTATGAATGGAGTGATGGAGGATATTAAGTAAATTCTACAACTTTGGAGCTTTAAACTTCTTCCAATGCTTTTCCATGACCTGTAGAATCTCAAAAGACACTCTAAAGCTATTTTCACTTGCACATGATTTCCACAAGCCTGCATAACTTCTCTAACTCCTCAAAGTGGCATTAAATTTAAAGAACCTAAATTTTCTCTAATTACTATAATAACTCCAATAATATTTTAAAGTGTGTGGTATTAATTTTTCACTTTGAGTACTTTTACACACATAAATTTATCCAAAACCCACATTTAAATGCATTTTTGACACCTTCAAACCTATAAATGAACTTCATACATTCCAAAACTTCATAGAATATTTTGAAAAGGTGTTTAACACATGATATGACTTTAATAAACCCCTAATAACCTATGACACAACTTTACCATGACTTATTTCCTCATGATATGATTAAATCACTATGTGACCACAATATGATTATACCTTAACTTCTCCAAACTAGTCTTAAACCATGATAACAAGGTTAAATTAAGACTCTAGGGACCATATATGGTATGACATGACCATATGAAAAGACCATGACAAGTTTGAATTTTTATGGGGTGTCTAAATTTTACTTGAGGTCAAATTTGGTCAACATTCTTGGTGATTCATAGGGGTAGTGTGTCTATAATGTTAATAAGACTAGTAGCCTTGCATGTAGATTGGGTAATATAATATATAACACTTAGTTTTAGACTTGAATAGACTTTGAACATGAAAAAATAATATTATTACCTTAAAAATACACAAAAAAATAATAATAAGACACAAATCAAACCAAAACATATACATGTGATGTCAAACACTTAGGGAACAGAAAGATAGTAACTTAAGAAAACCTATACTACATACAAACTAAATTGAAACATATTTTATCTTCTTAGATCAAATGGAAAACTTACACCATCCATT
Organism: Torreya grandis; assembly: GCA_037957365.1. Lineage (NCBI taxonomy): Eukaryota > Viridiplantae > Streptophyta > Pinopsida > Cupressales > Taxaceae > Torreya > Torreya grandis. Next base: position 1,094,014 of record JARHVA010002691.1, read on the forward strand.
GCTCCATGAGATGAAACAAGGCATGAATCAAGTTGTCTCTTGAGTTTTGCTCTTGATGTCTTCAACCCCTTCATGCTTGCCACTCTCTTTGGCTTGATCTCCAATGCAACAACAATAGTTGAAAATATATCACCTATGAATTTGAATTCCTCTTATGACTCACACACAATATTCTCATAGTGTTATTCAATTTAAACTTTTTTCAATGATGTTTCATATAATCATGTTTCTTTAACTTTCATGGCATTTTGAATAACATCATATTTATTATCATCTTCAAGCTCATTAATCTCTTCAAGGTGCTTACCATACTCAACCCAATCTTCATCATTGTAATCAATGAAGAAATATTGAACAATCACTTTGTGAACGTGATATTTAACCTTGAAAAGGTATTCAAGCTCTTGGATAAGTTCAATATGTTGATGCCAATCATCTTTGCTTTCTTTCTCTTCAAGAACCCCAACTTCTTCAACTTCATCTTCTTGGTCATTGAGCATTTAGCTAACTTCAACTTGGTTTCTTGAAGAGTCTTAAACTTCAAGATTGGATGTAACTTAAAAAAAAATTGGTAGCATATTATCTTCTTATTGAAACACACCCTCAAGAGGTAAAGCATCTTCAAGATTGTCTTCAACTTAACCAACAAGAGGTGTAGGATTTTGAAGGCCTTCAAAATTTTCACAATTTTCATTGAAATTATGCCACATGTTATCTTGATTCATGGAGTCAACAAAAACTTCATATTATATTGGTTTTTCAAAACTAACCTCTAAAAATTACTCATGAGTCTCAACCAACTCAGTTTGTGTGATCTTCTCTTCAAACACCTCTTCCATGTCTTGCTCAATCTCTTCATGAGTAGTTGTAACTTGATCTTGATCATATTTTTATTCACTAAATAATATGGATTTATGTATTTATTCACCAAAGGGAGTCCCTATAGTTAAATACTCATCATAGACACTTGATTCATCTTCTTTATTAGATGCAAATTTGGTTTAATATTATTTAGTAATCTCCCATAGGATAGCTTCTCTTTTAAGAAGGCATAAAGTGGGAGGGTGGTGAACAAGTTCATATGTTGGAAAGGGAGTATGAGGTATGATGGATGGATCATTAATGGACATGGTAATTGGGGTTTCTTGAGTATAATCTTGGGGAGATGAAAAGTTGGCTTGAGTAATGGGAGAGACATGTTCTTCAACAAGAGCTTTGCTTTCTTCATATCTTTCTTGAGGCTCTTCAATACCTGCAAGCTCCTCCTCAGGATCTTGGTTTTCCCACCTTTATAGTATATTTATCCACCATTATATATAACATCTCATTTCATGTAAATCATCATTGATGACATAGTGATATTCCTCTTTAACTAACCTCCACTTATTCATAAATAATTTAAATGACTTCCTCAACTTCTCGATGAGATAAATAATGATCAGACCACCTTCCTTATCCCATTTTTTCATTACTTTTTTTGATTTTATCATATTTGGAGTGAATGCCAACAAGGATTTATATTGAGGTGGAGTTGAATTAGGAGGAGGAGGGGGATAGTAAGGGTTTTGGCAAGCTTAAAATTGTTGATTTAGTTTCCTAAATTGAGCTTGTAAGGCTTTATATATTATTTCCCAATATTTTGTTTCCCAATCAATGGTATCATTTAATTCCCCATGACAAGGCTGATAGAAATCATGTTGAAGTTGATATGGATCATATTGAGGCTAATAGGGAAACACTTCTTGGTACTCTTTTTGATAGCCTTCCTTATAGGCTTTTTCATAGGGCTATTGAGGAGCATAATATTGGTTATGCCAAGGTTCATAAGGAGTTGTATAGTAGGAACTATATTCATATCGATCGATACCAAATTCATTAGTCAAATGAAACACAAGATATGATATAAATATTTTCATAATAAGTACTTAGGCTACTTATAACCATCTGATTTCATTTAGAGTCATCACTAATGTTTGTTGAATGCCTCCAAAGGCTGATAAGAGGAAGAAGACACCAAATATTCTTCCACTCTTTTGGACCTTAAGTCCCACTAGGCATGTTAGAATTGTTGTCACTTAATTTTTCATCCTTGGATATGTAGTTTAAACCTACTCAAAATTTAGTGGAACATGATATTACTTCTAGGCCTATGGATTACTTATAGTAGAGGTGAACCTCTAAATTAAAGGGATAGATCTCCCGATTTGTTTATTAAAGCTCATCACCTAAATTACTGGCTCATTTAGATGAAAAGGGAGAGAGAGAACATAAATCAAACCTATCCTAACAAGGTGATGCATTATGACCTGACCATATTGATGTGTGTTTATGTATCACAGGGTTCTAATAGTGTTGAAAACATTTCTCACTTCAAGATTAAAAGAATATTTTTCATGAGTTGTTGGTTGTGATCTTTATGAGATCTATGGTGGAGTAATGACTAAACTATTTGAATATTTCATAAAATGATTATGCAAGTGGTTGTTGGGAGCAACCTGGTCCAAAAATTTTATGAAGATAAACCTTATTTTATCTAAATTTAATAAATAATGATCATAATTTAAAGTCTAAGACTCTAATCTTGCATGAATATTAACATTGAAAAAGTAAACTATAGTGGTTTGATCAAAAAATGAGAAAATAGGTTGGGTAAGGTAGAAAGGGAGATTTTTATATTCTTTACTTAAGACATCTTGACAAAGATCTTATTTCATCAAAGATATGCATCTTCAAACTCGCATATGACATGAAATTACCAAATAATACGGATCCTATCATATACTAAGAAAATGTCTAAGGATATTTGGAAACATAAAAATTAGAGATCAAATTCACTTTAAACATTTACTTAAAAAAGAAAAAATACACTTGCACATCTTCCAAAAAATTAATGATATTGAAATGAATCTAATAACTTTCACTTAATCTTGTATAAAGCTCAAATCAACAACTATACATTCATATCTAGAATTCATAAAAGAAGTTCAAATATAAACATCTGGCTAGAGACTTCAGGAAGTATCCATGATAACAAACAAATAGAAAGAATGAGATAATCGTTACAGAATTCTCCTACTTATATTATTTTCTCCAAAATTTACAAAATAGTTTTTCTCTCAAAACTTCTTCTTTTGTTCCAATGATAATAACCCCCTTTATAGGTTGGAAGAGCAACGTATGGGGTATTTTAGTTAGTCATTATAAAATGGGAATCAGAAATATGTGAAGGATATATGTCATCTTACAAATATTCTAATCCCAATAACACTTTTCAAATGTGACTAACCTATAAGCCATGTTTGTTACACATTACACATGATTTTACAAAATAGTATATTATTTTTAAATGATTTACATGGTTTTTGATACAAAATAATATTCCAAGACAACCCTATTACCTTTAAGATGCCCCTATAGTTATAAAATTTTGTTTTTAATCTAAAATATTCATGAATTTATCATATTTTCCATCAATAAATATAAAATTGATGATTGGATCTATAAATAGATCCTTTGTTTGCCCTGATAAATCTCTAAACATTTCATATGTTCTGTTTATGGTTTCTTTGATGCTACTTGCATTACCAATATTTTCATTTGCTAAAAAGATCAAGTTCAATATATGCTTATTATCATCCACTATGGTGCCATTGTTTCTACTCTTGACCTATTGAATGGAATCAATAGCTCTCTACTAGAATATTTCATCAATTATTAGTCCTGTTTGACTTGGGATGGTTGGATCATTAATCAAACCTCTTAGTATCTATATCATTCTTCCCTCTAGTTTTTTAAAGTCTCCCGAGAGACCTTTAATGCATTCTAACCACTTATTTATGTCCTTTATTTTCTCCATCAATATTGTCATGGCCATATTTAAGTGTGATGGGTTGACCATTTTATGTTTAGGGATCTAGTTTTTCACTAATATCTTGATTAGTGCCTTTACTTTATTATATGAGCCTTACCATTGATTAGCTTGGTTCAAAGCCATTGCATGTTATTTACTCATTATGTCCAATTTAGACCTTATTGCCTTGAAATAATTGAATGTCTTATCGATAGTTATTTCAAAGTTATTAACAATATCTACTGGTACTGATAGAATATATTATTCTTCCAGAATTTTCTTCTCTTGTTTTAGTCTTTTGATTGTAGCGTATAACCTTTCTAACAAGGATGGGATAGATCTATAAGATCTTCAAACATGGGGTCTTCCCATGGTCTCTATTCCTTCTTTTGATTTAGGTGAACTACGGGATCCACCCTTTAGTGTATAACCTCCTAACTTTCTTCTATGACAACTATTTCAATTACTTTTTTAGGCCTATAGTAGTTCTATCATACTTAACTCCCACTAAAGACTGGGTCATATGATTAATTGGAACCTCCACTTGTAACTGGGTTATTGATTGAGTTGGAGTAGTAAACATCCTTTCTTATTAATTTTACAATTTTATTATCCAAGGCTTTAACTCCTATTGTTGAGGGATGTCTATGTTCTTCACTATATCCCATGGGTGATAGGTAATAGGAAACTTTTCTATCCTTGGTTTATATATGAACCATTCAAGTATAGTTGGTCCATAAATTGGGTTCTTTTTTTTGAATATGTTGATATCAATCAAAGGTTAATTAATGCTATCAGACTTGGAGGGTGGTGGAACCTAAGAACTGCCTAGAATGATGGCCATTTTTGCTTTCTTTACCTTTTAGACAATTGTAGTCTCAGCCTTCCTCTTGGGAGGATTACTGATCACTATGTCTAGACTCCTATTTTTCCTTTTCCTATTTGTATTACTCATAATTTCCCCATCTACATCTATGTTTATTTCATAGGTCATGGAGAGCATTTTCAATGCATCTTCAAGAGATTCTTATGGATCCAAATCTATCATGTGAATTTATTCCTATTGAGGTAAATCTTGTTCTGTTATTCTAGAAGACTCAGGGACTGAGGAAATTAAATTAATTTCTCTTTTTATCCTTTATTCAATCCTATGCTCTATTTGTATGTTAGCTAGGGCAAGTGAAGAAGGACCAACATCTACTAGATGATATTGTCTAGGACCAAGCTACCATTTTTCTTCCATCTTTTGATCTCTCAATAATCTAGATTCAAGATTTATATTATATTCTTTGTCTTCTATTAAATTCATAATAGGTGGCTTCCTTAGTGTACAAAAAATCATATGTTTTAAGTTCATGTTCATAAGGTACATCTAAAATGCATTTTATCTTCAAGTTATCATTTACCTTACCATTAGAATCCCATTGACTAAAAGTGGTTGTACCAATAGTAATGGGAAAACCATGAAATCCTTTCCTCTTGGTCTTTCAGATCCCATCTATTCCATTAAATAGTTGGTATGTTACTTCCTATTCTACAAACTTATCTGGCACATATACTAGTAATTTAAAGGGGACACTTTGGGTTCCTTCTATTCTAATAACTATGCAATTAGGGCATAGCTAGATATATTCCATTTTCTAAATGGACTTCTTGACTAAAGGATTTATCCTCATCATGGGGAGACCATTGATGTCTTGGCTCAAATCATGATATACATAGTCATAGATGAATTAGATATGGTCTTTATATTTATAAATATGAAATTTTAAGTAATATTAAAACATAGTTTGGGTGCTATTGGGGAACCACCCTCTTTGGTTGGGCATTTTAGTTATGCAATATAGGACATACAAAAAATATGACATCTTGAAAAACTTAGTTCTCTTGTTTATTTTAATACTATATATTTTCTTGCTTAAGGAAATGCTAATGATTTTGCCTAAAGGAGTTACTACCACTTCCTCAGTAATGAAATACACACAAGAACCCATAGAGGTTCCACATGTGTAGTATGTGAAAATCCATAAAACAATTTCAACATGGTCATAACCATTATGAATCCTAGTCTTAATTGGCTCACAAGGATTTTATTGTTAGGATATTCAATGACTTTGTCACCAGTTTCTAACCATTTCACTAGGATTTACTCCATGGTATGTTTTTGGGGGCATGCATTAATGGAGGTGAGGTATATTTGGGGCCTATGTAGTTTATAATAGGATTTGAAGGCAACAAGGGATATGTATGCTATTTTATAAAACTAGTTTCATGAATAAGCATACCCTTATCAATTGTAGCATGTTTTAAAATAGGACTAAGAATGTTGATGTAGTGCAATACCTATGGCTTGGTAATGGCATAATGGATTATTATAAAATGAATTGCTATGATGTCATCATATAGTCTCTTTACTAAAATCAGCTTCTCTTCTTTGGTTAAAATTATTTGGTTCTCTATGGTCTAGAACAAGCTTGAGTACTTATTATCTCCTATATTTAGTGAATAAGCCATGAACTCTGTATCTTTAAATACTCTACCCTCTACATCTAATGACATGTATAATTTAACCATTTTATTCAAAGTATGTCCATAGGTGGACATTTTTATGATTTTGATTAAATTGTCCACTTGTGAATGAAAATTTAACACTTTCGACTATCTAGTTACACTCCTTGAATAAATTTAATTATTAGCTTCTCTCTTTTGGCTTCAAATAGGGAATACATGAATAATACTAGAGATTTTTCATACGTTTTAAGGATTTTTTGGGGTTTAATTGAGCTTTAATGATGGAATACATATTTGAAGTATTATATTTGTTAACCAAACTCATATTTTAATCTCATATTTATACATTTGCATGTTTGGGTCCACAAAATCTTTTGATTTAACATGTCTACCTATATGGAATCTCCTTACAACACTTGTTTATTTAATTTTAAAATATGACTATTGTTATTTTAAACATGTTTCTTCATCTCATGTCCCATGAAAACTTAATCAAATTTAATCTATCAATCTCCTTGGAAGTTTCTTCACCTTAATTTTCAATGTTGGCCATTGATCTCAGCTTCCAAAATTATGACACTTGGTAGCCCTACATGCCTCCTATGTACCTTGATGTTAGTCTCCATTTAGTTAATTATCTCATAGCACATGATAGCCTTACATTAAATCTAAGATTATTAACTTATTGAATCAATTTGCACCATCAATCTCCATCTCAATGGTTGAACACGTGCCATCGATCTTTGATCTACATGATTAAGCATGCATCATTGATCTACTAAACATATGATATAATATGAGCCATTAATCTACTTGCAATTCATCATGATTTTGACACACGTTAGCCCTACATGCCATACCAAGATACTTTGACCTATTAAATTTTTGTTTATCATTAGATCTCCATTTACATGATTAAATGTGCACCATATATTTATCTTGACTTATTTACCCCAACCTTTAATATGACTCATTGATCAAATTTTTTATGTAAAAATACACATTGATGATCTTGATCTATGGAACTTTGACTTATTGACTTTTGGTGATCACCCATGTGCCTTTGATCCTTAATATGATGTAGTGGTGTTTCAGCACTTGGTAGCCCTATGTTCAATTCATACCTACAAAAAGATAAATCAAATAATAAGTGATCTAGACATATAATGACTTAGCATAAATCTTAGATTAAATTTTTAATGAATTAATAAACTTGATCAAAATGTACTCTAAATTAAACTAAGACTAATATAGAATAAAATCACCTATCAAAAATATGAATCCATTTTAATAATAACTTAGGCTAAATATATTTATACTAATTTTTTGAATATAATTTAAATTTGGATTCAATTAATCAATTAAGGACCAAATGTTAACATAATTGGGATCATATTATTTAACCAACTAAGGGTTAAATTAACATTGAAGCATAAACCCATCAACATTTGTTCATTATAATAAAGATATATTGATCCTTCAAGATGAAAACACATGGGCCAAATGTTAGAAACATTAGATAATATCAAATAAATATTATGTGTTACATTTCAATGTAATCTAAATGAAAACATGATACTCAATAATGCACTCTGATCAAGTTAAATGCCTAATTTATAGCATAATTTAGAAAATATGAACAAGGGTCCTCATTTTTATAAATGGGGGATGTTGACCTCAATATAACACTACCAAAAAATTACATTACACTTAAAACACAATCCTAATCTACATCTGCCACTACTCCAAAACTACCCTTGCATTAGTATTTATCATGCAGGTTTGTGAAGCCAACTTAAGCTAGCAGGACTAAACCCAAGGTCATGAATTGACATTAGTGAAGAGAAAACTCATGAAAAATACATTATAAGACTTGAAAAATACTTTAAAAGTTTAACATGAATGAAACCAAGGACAACATGCTAAGGAAGAGAATATATCACTTATTTACATCAACTAGTTAAAAAACACATTAAAACAACTCATGGATAAGGTAAACTAGATAATTCTTTGTTGCTCAAATTTTTAAAATGAGCAGATATTTTCCATGCTTATGTGGAGGATATAAAATTATACAAAAGTGTATAAATATATATATATATATATAATATGAGAGAGAGAGAGAGAATAGACAAGTTTCATGTGAGATAAAATAGGAAGAGGAGTTAAATAATTATATTAATAAGTTTAAAAATCCATGTGTATCTCTTCTATAGATTCTCCAACTCTCCAATTGGTGTAGGAGTTGAAAAGATTGTTTGACACCTTGACTAGCTTCTTGAAACTTCTCTTCTTCTTGACATGTTGAAGGATAAGTGGATTTGTGGATGCTCATATCAATTTCTCCTACCTCTTTTGTTTTCTCTTAACACCTCTCAACTAACCCTACCATGTTCTCTTTGACACATCACCTATTTCTCTTATAAGGTGTATAGAGGAGTCGTCATCTCCTTAGGCCTATTTTGCACACAAGTTTCAAAACTTGGTTTCAGTTACTTTAGTTCATCAAAACTTCATTTATAGTATATTTACATCATATTGGACCTTAAACAATTGATTTTAATGCCTCAAACTAACCAAGACAAGTTGTTCTCTACCAAAAGCCTCAATTAGGTCTCATTCTTTGTAGCCCTAAAATAATAAAACCCTCCTTGTGTATATAAATTTATAGATGATCCTAAGAATATAATGGAACATTATAGTACCCTCTATGGATTTATATCTCCAATTTCAAGTTCATTCTCTAAGAGTGAGTGAACATGTCCTTTTCTTCTCTTTCTCTCTCCTAGCTACATCTCAATTAGGCCTCCCTTATAAGAGATTAAAAAATGATTATATATGATTAAAATACCTTAAAAATCCAAAATAATCATGTGACACTTATACAACATCCTCCCCTACCTCTATGCCAAATTTAACATTTTAACTCACTATACAAACCTATGAAATAGTAAAAAATAGTCATTTTAGCCATATTCTATATTGTTTCATATAGTACTATACCAACCACTATCATGGGAGATGATAATGGAAGTAATTAAAATTTTATGGGTGGTTTGGAATTTTTTAATGTTCATCTAGAGGAATGAAATCTCATTTCTCTCTCATATGTTCTTTATGGCTCTCCTAGGCAACTTGAAAGTTACTTGGGTTCTTAAGGATGACTCATAAAGCTAGAGTTATGAATACATAAACCAATTACACAAAATTTAATTATACCATGGTTTCTAACTTCCAATATGATCATAAACTCCCATTAATCTTCTCTAATCTATACCAAGTAAGAGAAACTAGCATCTTAGGCTAGTAAGATGCATTATATGAGGTTTGAGCAAAAATGAGGTCTGTAGGTGCATGTTTATGAATTTATTTGAGTTATAATGAACTTAATAAGGTATAATATGTCCTATTTTACACATATCAATGTATTTTTTCCCCTTTATTCTTAAAACTCCCCACATCCTTATTGATTTAGGCATAGGGTTTGCAATTAGAATTGATGATCTAACCTTAACTCATTGTATTCTCCCATTTTATCTCACTATTAGAGTCTATCAATTCATTTAATTTTTTTTCAAATCCATATCCATCTATTCAAAATTATAAATTTTCATCTCAACCCCACTTGACTGGCCATCATCTCATCCTACTACCTATATAGGACTGTTCATATACTCAAGACCTTTTGAGGTTAAAAATGGTCATGACCGTGCATGTTTCATCTTTTTTATTGAGTATTATTTCATCATGAAATGTTTATGTATGTCCTTAAAAAATTATTTAGGATTTTCTTATCTTAACTCAACTATAATTTTCCACCATCTCTTCAAGGTTGTCTATAGGCCTTTGTACACAACTAGCTATGTTTAAGACTTAAGAGTGTTGCCATGACTATTTTTTGTCCATTATTGCTTATGTCTAAGGCTAGTGAACTATATCATACTATTTAAATCATGTTCAAGTACATTACCTATCTCAGATATCATTTTATTCTTTCCAAACAAGTAAATATAGACCTCCAAGAGTAGGCAGGTTGTAGGTCTCTTTTAGACTGAGTATGCAGGGTACCCAGTGTTTTTACTTATACTTTAAGTGAGTTTGAAAAGTGATGTGAGGATCTATTATTAATTCAATAGATTATCTCCATTATCCACAACACTCTACCAATCAATATAGCAACTTCCTTATTTGGTTGGGTAGGCAATCTTATGCTAACACAAACTATATATGCAGCTATCTTATGACCCTTATCTATAACTCATTGTCTACTCTCTTGGCATAGAAACATATGATAGAGGTACACACCACTGAGAGAGGGGGGGTGAATCAATGTTTAACAATAATTTGATTCAATTACAAACTCTTCAAAATACTTAACCAATCACATCAATATGCAAGATATATGAATCAAAGAACAAACATGAATGTAACCATTACAAAAAGATTTATGTGGGAAACCCTCATGGGGAAGAAAACCCACTCTCAATTCTATAAAATAATGGACTAGAGTCCTATTATGATCACAAATATAAGGCTTTAGTGAAGTACCCACTTTATAAGGAGCACCAACCCCTAAGGTTGACAAGCACCAACTTGCCTAAGATGTTGAACACCAACACAACACTTATCAAATGAAAAATTATTGAACTCTAATTGCTTCTCAATTTTATATATAAACCTTGGAAGAACACACTTTTCCAAGTCTACAACTCCACATAAGTCACCAACACCAAGCTATCTCTTCAACACAAACAAATAACCCCTTCATAAATCTTTCACTTATAAATATAGTAAAAATAATAAATAGAATTATAAAATTATGCTGAGTCTAATGAAATTTTTCTCTATTCAATCCCATATAAACATTGGTCACCAAGACTCTTAACAACCTTCGCACAAGGTCTTCAAAAATCAACACATATTTGATTGTCTAACTTGACTCGCTCATCCTAAAAAGAGAATAAAACATCTTGTATGTATACCTCTCTCAATTATGGTTGGTTATCTCTCTTTAGAACATTTTAGGAAGAATTATTTATGTCTCCCAAGGTCAGCCATGATCCTCTGCACAAGGTTTCTATACCATACCATGAGATCATGTCACAAACACCTCACAAATGAAGTATAGGTCCACTTGTGTGACTATGTTTAACTAGTATGAGATTGGTAAGACCATAAAAATCACTAAAAATATCTTCAATAATTAATCAACACTCTCCAATCCTTAGGAATACTTGATCTAACCATCTGCCCTGCAAAAAAACTCAAACATCCAAACTGAGTTCCTTTTGCTAGCAAAAGCATCATGGTCAACTATGAGTCAACCATTCACTCTAATACAAGTGACAAAGAATAATAAAAATTGCATTAATAAAATTCATACATCCCATACATCATCTCTAAGATATCAGACCCATCCCTGCTCACTTATTAGGCCTTTTAATTCCACTTCTCACTCTAACTGGTTTTTCTCACTCATGGCACCCTTTTCTTCATATCAACTAGACAAATTTGAAGAACTATAACTTTGAAATAGATAAATTAATATTCCTAAAAATTTCCATGAACATTTTAAGCAAGTTATAATCTTTTTCACACACCCATTTTTTCCCCTGCTTACTTTCAAAAATCTCTCACAATATGAAAAAACTATGAAGAAGCACTTTTCTATAGGACCCATAAATAGTAATTTTTTACCAAACACATCCTTAAAATCCTAGAGTATTAATCTACAACATTAAAACATAATTATATCCATCCAACTCTATCTTAAGCATCACCAATAAAGATATTCAACATCAAGCCTTAAGACTAGGAATTTTGCACATAAAAACCTGCTTACCTTCTTAGAAATCATTCATAAAGAATAATTCCTTAATATATGAACTAATGCTTATAAAAATTTATTAAGAACCTTAACCAATATATCCAAAAAGTCTCAACTCCCCATTAACATTCTACATGAGTTGAAGAATGTGATAACTTTCCTTTCAAGCTCAAAATGCACCATCCAAGCACCCTCTGAAGCAGATGAAGTCATTTATAACTCTATCTCTCATATTATAACATATAACTTGGTTAATAAACTTTAACATACCTCTATGATCATCTCTTATGTAGATATAATGTTAACCACCCTAAAATCACCCATTGACCCTTCACAAGGCCTCACAAACCCATCTAAACCAACTAAGCTAATGGACAAACTATTTTGTAGACCACTTGAAACCTATTAAAAACCATATATATAACCTATTAACACCATAAAAATATCCAACATACATATTATAGGCACACTAAGCTGCATATCATGGCACATAAGCCAAACCACTCAAGAACCCTTAGGCAATCATGTAAGATCAAGCCTACAAGGTACAAACTAGACTGTATACCTCATGAAGGTCACATGAAGTCAACCCTTGAGCATAAGGCACATCTAGAAGAAGTCAAAAATAATCATACCAAGATCCATTCAACCATACAACATCCACCTACAACACCCATGCACACCCTTGTAAGTATCACATTACTCTAAGTATATTAAACCACCATGTTCTATCACTTTGACCTGTTAGACAACTTTGTCATCACCAATTCCACTTGAAATAAATGAAAATACATTTACCATCAATATCCCAACAATCTCCCCCTTTTTTATTGATGGTAACACTCCTTTTCTCTCTCCCCCTTTTCTCAAATGATAAAGTGGACTCTTTTCAACACTAGGCACCATAGAAAACATGCAAATGAGTTATAAGAAACTCATGAAAGCATGCTCACCTATAGGAAATATTTTGAAAATGGACCATTCAGACCTCAAATAGGCACAACCTCCCCTTAGAAGATGATCTCATTTAAAAATTGCTCTTAAACCATCAGGATACTTACACTTATCACCAATTTGCAAGGCAACATAGCTTCCCCTAAGACCCTACTCCACTTTGAAGTCTCTACATAAATTACATAACCCATGAATGCCTATATGATTGCTAGGAATAACTACCATCAATTCAAAAAACAACATGAGTATCATAACACTATGCAAGCTCACATACCATTACACTCAAGGCACCTTACAGACCACCAAAGGCACTTAAAACACACCACCATACCTAACACATACTTATAATAGGCCAAAATTATCAATTAGAACCAAAAATTCCAACCTTCTATTGAAAACTTTCTCAAAAATCTTCATTTTCTTCACTAGGCCTACATGGACTCCTTGTAGCCCTATTTGGCCATTGTAGACCTCATAACTCTTTGCCCTGATCATTTCAAACCATGAAATTACATATCTAAATTCCACTACCATGCCCCCTTAGATATGAAAAAAATGAGCTTCCAAATCATCTTCTTAGCATACTTCCTTCTTTAGCCTACTCACCAATTACTCCTCCTAGTGAGCTAAAACTTGAATAAAATGTATTATAATCACTTATAAACCATTATAAAAGTTGATTAAAATACCCATTTGGCCCATTCACTTTATTTTGAAGCTTCTAGCTTCTGATTTCAAAGTTTGACCACTTTTTTGAACATGCCCAAATCACTAGGCCTTCAAAGTAACATTTGGTCAAAAGTCAACCTCTAATCAATGTAGACACCTAATATAGATACCACACCTAGAGACCACCAAAACTCAATACCATGCCAAATTTCAAGTGTTCAAACCTTTGGGAACCATGACTTATTTTAAGCCACCAAATGCATGATCTTGAGAAGAGAAGCTAGTGACCAATAAAAATGCTCCACCTAACAAAAAATGATTAAACAACCTATGAAACAACCTAGAGCATGTATCAAACACATGTTCAAAATTTATTAAACAAAAAATACTTTATGACACATTTCATCCTTCAAGTGACCCTTGAAACCAAGCATTCTGTGCATACAAACCAAAACCTACAGCATGCACCTTGATCAAATGGTCAAAATCATATCTGAGTACCTCATCAACATCTCCAAACAATATTTACTCCTTTGATATAACAAAACCAACTTGAATCATATATTATAAAACTTGTTTTCACCTTAGAACATCATATGAGTTGTCTTGGCACTTTTTAGGCGGTCATCACTACCAAAAATGGTCAACTTGGACTTTTGACCATAAAACACACATCTAAGCATATCAAGACCTGAAACCATCTGGGAATGACTCATGAAAAACTTACTCAAGACCTCATACATGCCACTTATTCCTTCTTCTTTAAATCAACATTCAACCAAGGCATCAAAAATTGATCAAAAAGATATTTTAGGACTAGGAGACATGAACATACCTCTTGAACAAATAATCTTGCTTCTTCACCTATAGGTGTCTCTTGTGAAGCATATATAGAGACCTCTAATACCTCAAGATTGATTTATAATAGTGTGAATCTTGGAGTGGCCCACATCTTCTCATATTCTTCTTCCTCTTTGGCCAACACAGTCTTATTCTTATTTTTTTCTTCTTAGACTTGCCTATGACTACCTCTTATGTTCTTGAAATTTTATACTCCTCTCTCAAACTTGAATAGGAAAAAATGAGGATGACACCATGTTTTGATCTATATTATCAACTGAATTGACCTTTTCATGGTCTTGTAATGATTGATCTGTATAGAAAATATCATCATCTACAGCTACAAAATGATCCATAGTTATCTTGAGGTTATCTTTGTTTTAATTCTTCAAATTCTCATTGTTTTTTATCTATTCATTAAAAACACGAGAAAATAATGAAAAATATTCAATGAAATAATCACTTTCCACCTTTAAAAACACACAATCCTAATCTATAGACGTATCAACTATTACTTTCTTCTATTCCTTTAGCCTATATAACACTTTGTCTTTCCTCTCTTGAAAACTTGGAACCTAATTGGTCTTGAATTGATTAAGAGCCCCCTTTTATTACAAAATTTATCAATATGATCAAATCCCTTGCAATAAAAACATTCAATAATTCTTTGATACTGATAAAATTTGGCTAAGTGACCAGTCCTTTGACAATTGAAACATGTTATATTCTTAGGAGAAGACTCACATTGCTTTATCTTCTTTGGACATTGATTAGCTAAATGTCCCATATCCAAACACTTGAAGCATTTTATCTTATTCATAGGATTAGGTAAACTGATTTTCTGATCCTTCATCTTGTATTCATTAGCCTTATGACCAAACTCATGACAAATATGATAGTATCCATTAAATTTCAAATGTTTTATGGCATTACGCTATCTTACCTTGCTGGAGCTAACACCCTCAGCTTGGGCATTGATTTTTATAGGTTTGTCTTTCTCTTCTTCAATTTTTTTCTCCTTTTCTTGAGATATTACTAATGGCTTCTCAATGAAACCCAACCCTATACTATCACTTGAAGACTTTTAATTCATCAATAAAATGTGAAGATCATTTGTGATTTTTTCATACTTGGATAAAGACTTAACCTTACTTAAATCTTTCTCTAATTCATCATTCAATTTTTTTTTTGGTAATAAAATTGGAACACTTTTCTTCCTTATCTTTTAGGCTTGAGGATATAGACTATAATTTGGTATTCAAGAACATGATTACTCCTTCATGCTCCCTGTTCTCTTTAGTTATCTTAGCTTCAAAAATACTGAATTGAATGTCAATGTCTTTCAAATTGGCCTTCAAACCTTTACATACCTTGATTTCAATCTTTAAATCTTCAAGAGAAATTTTTAGTTCACTCTCATAGTTTGGAATGTCTTCTTCATCTTATTCATATAATCCACTCCAGTTTCCTTCAATTTGATATGACTAATCACCTTCATCAGTTGATTTTATTTCCATGTAAAATACTTCATCATCCTTAACTTCACTTTCATTATGGTTGTCATCAAATTAACTGTCATAGCTTACTTCTGAGTCACTATCAACCATCTTTGTATATAGACTCATTTTTTCCTTATGGACCTTCCTTTTGTTATCAAACTTCCTGAATGATCTCGTGTTTCTATCAGACCTGAAACCTTTCTTACCCTCTACTTCAAACTCATCCTCATCTTTCTTATGTTTGTGAGGACATTTTCTTGAAAAATGACCTACTTCACCATAGTTGAAGCACTTAAAAGGAAGCTTACCTCTGTACTTACCTAATCTAGTCTTTAACTTTCTTGAAAACAAAGAAATTAAATCATCATTAGATATATCATCTAACATAGCATCTTTTCCTTGTCTTCTTTTCTTTAGGCTTGTTCTCTACTTTGAAAGAAACATCCTTATTAGAAGGCTTGTCTTCATTTATCATCATCTCATAAGTAGTGAGAGATCCATAAAACTCATCCATATTCATCCATGTAAGATAATGACTTTCCTCAATTAAAGATACCTTAGAGTCAAACCTTTAAGATAGAGATCTTAACACCTTTTGAACAACAACATCCTCTTTGAGATCTTCTCCAAGACCTCTAATCATATTGAAAAAATCATATACTCTATTTAAGAAGGAAGCTAAAGAATATTCCTCCTTCATTTTGAGGCTCTCAAACTATCTTCTAAAAGAGTGCAATTGGCTAGTTTGACCTTTGAGTCACCTTCAAATATTGCCTTCAACTTGGTCCACATTTCCTTAGTTGATTGACAATGAATTACCTTTGAAAAATTAGTCTCTAATAGACCACTATAAATATCAATCATGGACTTTTAATTACATTCAAATAGTTTCTTATCATCAGCACTCATAGGAGGAACAACATATCAATCAACAACAATCTATCAAACATCAAATCTTAGATCCATGATAAAATTTTGCATCCTTGAACTCTAAAAGGCATAGTTAGAACCATTAAACATTGGATCTTGTTTGGAAGAGAAACCACCTTGCATACCTTGAATTGCCATTATACCTTAGAATCACTTTTCAAGTTGTTAGGCCTCAAAAGGACCTACTCAAATACCAATTGATATAGGTACACACCACTAAGAGGGGGGTATGAATCATGTGTTTAACAATAATGCAATTTAATTCCCAACTCTTCAAACTACTTAACCAATCACATCAATATGCAAGATAGATGTATCAAAGAAAAAACATGAATATAACCATTACATAAATATTTATGTGGGAAACCTTGATGGGGGATAAAACCCACTCTCAAGTCTAAAAAATAATGGACTACAGTCCTATAAGGTGATCATAAACATGAGGTTTTACTAAAGCACCCACTTCACAAGGAGCACCAACCGCTAAGGTTGACAAACACCAACTTGCCTAAGATTTTGAGCACAAACACAACACCCATCAAATGAAAAATTATTAAACTTTGATTGATTCTCAATTTGATAGACAAACCTAAAAGAAAACTCTTCTCCATGTCTAAAACTCCACACAAGTCACCAATACCAATCTATCTCTTCAATACAAGCAAATAACCCCTTCAAAAATCTTTCACTCATATTCAAATATTCACTAATAAATCTAGTAAAATAATCAATATAATTAGAAAATTATTCTAAATCTAATGATATTTTTATTTTCTCAATCTCATATAAACATTGGTCACCAAGACTCTCAATAACCTTTGCACAAGGTCTTCAAACATCAACACATACTTGCTTGTCTATCTTGACTCACTCATCCTAAAAAGGGCATAAAAATATTATATATATACCACTCTAAATTATATTCATCCATCTCTCATTATAAAACTTTAGGAATAATTATTTATGTCTCCTAAGGTTGTCCATGATCCTCTGTAAAGGCTTTCTATACCATACAATGAGCTCATGTCATAAACACTTCAAAAACAAAGCATAGGTCCTCTTGTGTGACTATGTTTGACCAATATGGGATTGGTCAAATGATAACAATAACTAAAATAAGTCCTTAACACTCTCCAATCCTCAATAATTTTTTGATCTAACCATCTACCCTACAAACAAACATCCAAACTAAGTTCCTTTTGCTAGCATAACCATCATGATCAACTATGAGTAAAAAATTAACTCCACTCCAAGTGACTAAGAACAATAAAAATTGCATGAAAAAAGGTAATACATCCACTACATCACCTCCAAGAGCTCAGAGCCATCCCTAGTCACTGATTAGGCCTTCTAAGTCCACTTCTCACTTTGACTGGTTTTTCTCACTCATGGCACCCTTTTCTTCATATCGACTAGACAACTTTGAGGAATTATAAATTTGACACAAAAAAATGAATATTCTTAAAAATTTCATTAATATTTTAATAAAGTTATAATATTTATCACACATCCATTTTCCCCCTAGTTACTTTGAGAAATCTCTCATAATATCAATAACATTGTTAAGAAGCACTTTTATATGGGACCCACAAACATTAAAGTTTTACCAAATATATCCTCATAATCCTAGATATTCCTCTTCAAACTTAAAACATAATTATATCCATCCACCTCCTTATCAATCATCAACAAGAAATGTATTCAACATTGGGTCTTACAACTAGTAATTTTGCACCTAAAAACTTGCTTATCTTCTTAGCAATCATTCATAAAGAATAGGTCCTTAATACATGAAATAATTATTTTAAAACTTTCTTAATCACCTTTAAAAATATATCAAAAAGGATTCTCTCCTAATGCAAAGTCTACATGAGCTGAAGAATGTGAGAACTTTCCTCTCAAGCTTAAAATGAACCATTCAAGTACCCTCTAAAGTACATGAAGTCATGTATGAATTTACCTCTCATATTATAACATTTGACTTGGTTAAAAAAATTAATCACGCCTAATTGATCATATCCCATTCAGATATAAGGTCAAACACCCTAAAATCTCTCATTGACCCTTTACAAGGCCTCACAAGCCCATCTAAGCCAGCTAGGCCAATGGTCAAATTGTATTCTAGACCACTTGCCACCTCTTTCAAATCATATATCTAACCTATTATCACCCTATACATTTATAGCATGCATATGTAAGGCACATTAAGCTCCCTATCATGGAACATAATCCAAACCACTTAAGAATCCTTAGGCAATCATGCAAGTTCAAGCCTACAAGGTAAAAACTAAACTGTATACCTCATGAAGGTCACATGAAGTCAACCTTTGAGCATAAAACAAATTAGTAAAAATTAAAAAATCATCATACTAAGATCCATTCATCCATACAACATCCACCTATGATACCCATGCACACCTTTGTAATTATCACATTGCTCCAAGTATATTAGACTACCATGTTCCATCACTCTGACCTATTGGACCAATTTGTCATAACCAATGCCACTTGAAATCAATGAAAAAACATATACCATAAATATCCCCAAAACTTAGTGACTTGATAGCCTAATTTATATTTAAAAATCCCATTTTATCACATATACAAGCTAAATATTCAAGTTTTAAGAGACCTTAATCACCTAAACATCTTATAGATGACTACATATCTACTTGTATATATTTGTTTTGAATGGGTCTGTAGTATTGGGTTCTAGGAGTCCTTAAAAAAATTATGATCCTAAAAAAATTTCATGATGTTTGATTGGATTAGGAATCCTTTCAAATCCCCTAAAACTTTTGTATCTTCATCAATATTTCTAGTATCTCAAAATAAGATCTTCAAGAGACTAATTTTAGGTGTCTATTGAAGGAAATTAACTATGTTTATGGAGTTTTTTGACTTTATCTCATCATCCTATGACTCTCCAATGGTTTATCATTTTATTAATGATATGAGACCCTTTTAGTGTTTTCAACTCCAAGATTCCATCAACCTATGTAATATCCCTTTTTGGGGATATTTTTTAAAACACATAGACTACCACAAAAAAACTTCCTAAACTCCTAGGACAATATAAATTTTTGGTGTGTGTGTCTATATATATATATATATATATATATATATATATATATATATATATATATATATATATATATATATATATATATATATATATCCACAATGAAAAATCACATACATTAATATAAAATTATAAATGACACTAAAAACTAATAAGAAATATTATCTCAAATTATATATATGATTATAGTGATATACTAAAGGATACATAAACTAGAATGAACTACTCACAATAACTCCTTACAACAAAAAATCTTAATCAGAAGAACACTATCAATAGATAATCCATCTATCATATGAAATATAAAATACATACACATTGAGACTCTATAACAAACTTATCACATTTAAAACACTTCTTCATTGAAATACTGCAAACCACACAAGCTCTACACATTGCACTCTAAATCTATATACAACTGGATAGGGTGGATCTCTCACCCCCAAATCCAATAATTCTAAATGAATCCCACATGTAATCCCTAAATGGAATCACCAACACCAGATTGGGAGGATATCTCACCACTGAAACTATTTACAATACTCTAAAGAGTTAATCCAAAGGAGGAGGATATGAACATCAGTCCAATACCAAAAATGGGGGGTTTAAATGATTTCAAAGGTTAATTACAAAGGGAATATATACATAATTATAAAACTTACAATGGAAGAAGAGAATAATATTTAGATTCATGAGAGAGAATAAAATGCACCAAGCTAATATTAGTTTTATTATTCATTAATAATGTCATTTGTCCCTCATATATGCCAGGCATCTCTCACATATGCCAAGCATCTTTCAAGATATTCTTTTTGACTTTCTCCATGTGCACTCTATTGTTATGCCCTACCTTGCATGTGATCCCCAATCATGAATAGTATACCATGTCTCCCACCTACCCATGTCCACATACATAATTAAAAATATTCCCCATATTTTAACTTCAATAAGGATGCCCCACATCACATGCATGAGATAAATGATAAGATTCTCAATAAATGTGTTCCCCACATGCTCTCCTTATTTCTACCATGTGGTTAAGTGTAGAAATGTTCCACACTTCTCTTCCCTCCACTTTCCACATTTAAAAATACCACATGGGCCATTGCCATATCCCCCAAGGATACCTCATTACTATGCCACACTATCATGGTGAGTCACTCATGAATAGTAATATTGAATAGTAACTAATTAATAGTGATTATTAATAGTTTTGGAGAAATATTATAACTGACATACATTCTCACAACATCAATTTTCCTAAAAAAGGGGACCTAACACTCTCTATCCTAATACCAATCTTTCAATAGGTTGTAGGTGTCAATTTAGACAATTGACTGTGTTATGGGATTCTTATCCTTCTTAGGTATCAAAGACCAATTCCAAAATACTTCAATGGCTCTATCATATTTTTATTGAGGTTATAATACACGTTTAGTATCTTTATTCTCTAAGCTTAATAATAAGCTTACTATTTGAAGCACATTTCCAATACTAATTGTACGTGACATTCTGGATAGTTTGAATTTTGACTATGTTTGGGGTTATTAGGTCTCAAGTATCACCTTAAAAACCTCAAATGAATTTATATAATGTTTTTACTTATGCCTTACAACATTTATCAGTGCCTTGAACTCCAAACTCCATTAAAATCACTATTCAAAGACCAATCCTTCACTAGGTGTTTGTAGGTGCCAATTAGGTAGCTTGACTAGGTAAGTGACTTCTTAGATATATAGACCTATAAAAAACCTTTTAAAAGGATATTTTAATATTTTTTTCACTATATTTAGGCCTTTTAAATCTTAAAACTCCCAACCTTACCAACTTCATTGTTTAAGGCAAATCCTACAACTGACTGTAGGTGCATGTTTAAGGTGATTTGAGAATATGGTTTGAAGTTGGATTTATTTACTAAATGAGAACCAACAATGGACAAAAATTCATCAAGAGATGATTTTCAATTCATTTAAAAATCATTTATCTTCTTTAAAGTATCTTCAAACCCTACCTTCACTTTTCATACAAACATAGCCCTGTAGATTCAACTTTTAGGCTTAACTTATCATTTAACCACCATAATTAAATTATTTAAAATTCTTGGAGATATACCTTGGTTAATTAAACTATTAAAAAAAACCATCACCTTGTTTTGTGTTTGTATATTATTCATTGAACATCGGCAACATGGATTTCCCTGAGTTGTATACCTACAGGCTGTAGTAGATGAGAAAATAGATAACCTTATGTTTGAAGCACTTAAAAAGTGTAATATGACTATTGGGACTAGATTATTATTTTTAGAAAGTATAAACACATTTATACATTAAGACACAACTCCAAACTATTTGAGAAACACATTTAAGCTGCTTTAAATCACCTTGCTTAATGCAAACACATATAATACAATTTCAAGAAGTGAATGAAATAAGTAACCATTTGAAGCTTTTACAAAATAATATTTTGATTAGGAAGACATTAATGAAATTTATATGTATTAAAATACCATTTATGAGTTACTTATATGTATCTAACCACCTGAAAATCTCAAAAACATAGAAAATTTGATAGACTTCAAACTATGCATAAAAACCATTTTCCATGCCAAAAGGACATCCACACATGCCAAAAATATGAGTGAATGTGTGTGATTCATTTATATACATTTTATAATCTATTCTAACTAGTTTCATGTAACCATGATCTCACATTTTTCATTGAAGCTTCTATAAACTAAGCCTATGATGTTTTGATCTCACAAAAAATAGTCTAGGCTCTTAACAATTTTTCATAGAGCTAAGAGCACCAATAAAATTAATAATGTTTAACATTGGAATCCCATAGGGTTCCCAAACTTTGGATAAAATTTTAGCCACCAAATCTACTTGTATGGATTGTAGCATCTATTTGAAATTTGCCTTCACTAGCTTATGAATGGAGTGATGGAGGAAAGAGAGGAAATTATACAACTGTGGAGATTGAAACTTCTTTAAATACTTTATATTGACCTATAGAAGTCAAAATACACTCTTAATCCATTTTCACTTACATATGACTCCTACAAATTTATATAACTTCTGTAACTCCTTAAAGTGTCATTGAATTTCAAGAATCTAACTTTGTTGTTATTCATTTGATAGGTGTGATAGTGAAATAAATTATCCATGCTTCCTGTAAGTTGTGTGGTAATAATTTAGATCTTTTGGGACTTTAACACACATAAAGTTAGCCAAAAATCACATTTATATGCATTTTAACACTTTTAAGCTAGTAAATGATATTCATACATTTCAAAACTTCATGAAACATTGTGAAAAGGTGTTTGAAACATAAAATTACTTTAATCAACCCATAATCACCTATGACACAACTTGAACATGACTTATTTACTCATGACATGCCTAAAACACTATATGACCACAACATGATTTTACTTTAACTTTTCCAAACTAACCTTAAACCATGATAACAAGGGTAAATCAAGACTCTAGGGACCATATATAGTATGACATGACCATATGAAAATACTGTGACAAGTTTGAATTTGGAGGGGGTGGCCAAATTTGACTTGAGGTCAAATTTTGTCAATAATTATAAGATAGGTCACTATTGTACTTATTTTTCACATATTACATGATTTGTACACAAGACAACATGTAGGGGAGAACTACATAAATCTGAGGCCCTCTTAAAAGTATTGGTTATGCAATAAATGATCATTAACAAAGGGGTATTTAGGGTTATATTGACACCATGTGCTGATTAACCCATTCCCCTAGGGTCATTATAAAGATGAAGAACTAGGGTTTTTATAATTTCATGAGGAGTGGCAGTTCATGACACAGATATGAGTGCACTAGAGTGAAGGTGAAGATAAACCCAAAATTATCTATGTGGTCACATTCTTTTATAGTAATTATTACATACATGACACCTACTTAAATTTCAAATAGTAGCATTGATACAACTATCCAAGGTTGATGCTAGTGTCTACAACTCTATAATCACTTAATACAAATTTTGATGATTGTTATAGAGTCATCTTCCATTCTGATTTTATTCTATTCTAGATATAAAACTACACTATCATAAGAACCAACTAAGTACATTGTTTCTTTATCATTTCCATATCTATCATAGTTGTACTTACTATTTTTAGACTATCTCAATTTAATAAATCTATCATATGTTATATTTGAGTTTAACATCTAATTGGCCTTCTATAGAGATAATTTATCACCCTTGTACCTTAGTCTATCTCTATCCCCTTTAGCCCTATATAACCTCAATCTATATTCATTTTATTGTTAAACACACTTATCCTATAATGTAGAAAATGAGGTAAATATGTTTGACTTGTATCATTCCAAAAAAAGAGGAGGAATATTTTTTTCTAGTTATTTGGAATGTTAGCATGCATTGGCTAGTTGATTCCCACACAACCTCCTAGATAAATAGTTGGTAGTAGTCTTTAATTCCTACCTACAAATAAAAATAACTTATAATACAAAATTCATTGTACAAATACATTTGAATATTTTTTTGATAACTGATTATAAATTGAAAAAGCCCTTACAGATAAAAGGGTAATTAAAATCTATTCTCAAAACCAAATTGAAAGCTATGGTGAAAAAAAAAATCTAAATAAGTTTAAGTAAATCTAAAAAACCTAAACCTTTCAATAAGAACAAAAATGTTGTAGGATATGGGTAATAGAATCTAGATACATGCAAATGGTGTAACCACCATCTATCCAAGTAACCCCACCTACTTAGCCACTTAATTTATAGAATCATGTCTAAGAAGAGGTCACTATCAAAATAGTTTTTAGTGATCTTAGTCAACCTATTAAGGTGATATTACAAAAAAAATTTGTAGTTAATATGCTCATTTGGCCAGTTTTAAAACTATTTATAGAAGGCCAATAAAAACCTAATTGGTACACAAAGAATGAATTCTTTGATTACCATTAGGTTAATGGTCATTCAATTCATTTTTGTGTTCAAATTAGATAATTAATTCAATATTTGTTAGAGAATGGATAAATATAGTTAGACAATGTTATTTAATTGTCTAGTCAAAATTTGGGTATTTACCAAAATTCATTTCAATAGCACAACTCTAATAACTAGAATTAGAATCAACACCAAACCAATAATCAGAACCAAAACGAAATTCCTAGTAGTCAAAATCAATGGTCAAATCAACAATAATAGAAAAATAATTAGAATCAAGGTTGGAACACCTATTATAACCAAGTTAGCTATAATAATGTTACATATGACTACAATAATGTTATAGGTCATATTACTAGAGGTCATATCGATAATATCAAAATTAATCCTAAAATAATAACCAATAATACCTAATATTCACCACCTTCCATTTTAGGACCTCCATTACTAGATGCTATTAATCTTCCTTTAGCTTAGAATAACATTAATCATCATCATCATCATCATCCAAAAGTTGCCATTTCAGGCCCTCATTCCCCTTTTTTCAATTATAGTAACCTCCCTCCAACTCAATGTTGAAAAATCATAAATTTGATATTTCAAGGTTATAGTCCAAGGTCCTACACCCTCTTCTCCCAATAATCCCATTCAATATCCTTTGCCTGAAAATATAAAACCAACTAATTCTACTAATAAAAATCTATATGATCTTATGTAATAATTATACAAAACACTGGTGCTAATTTCTATCTTAGATCTCTTGTGTATATCTGACATTCATAAAAACATATTATACAAGCTTTTAAGCCAATCATAGGTATTCACTAACATTTATCTATATAAATTCCAAGTGCTTTTGGGTCATTTGTCTCTATCCCAACAACTTACCTTTGATAAAATTAATATGTCATCCCTTGGTACTCTCCACAATAACCCACTTTACATAGAAGTAGTAATTTACAGACATAAGATCAAACATGTCCTCATAGAGAATGATTTTAGTATGAATATTGTGTCTTTGAGACTCGATAGACATTTGGGCTAGTAGTATATCTTCAACTAGACACTATTACCATTAAATCATATGATTATGAGGATAGAGAATCAAAGGGAACCATTTATTTTCCTCTTGTTATTAGGCCTCTAACTCATAGTACCCTTTGTAATGTTATTGATCTAAAACTATCATACAAACTACTCTTTGGGTTACCTTGGATACGTGAAGTATGTGAAGTACTTTTCACTCTACATTACTGCATTAAATTCCCCAATTCTATAATGGATGTCATCATTCTTGGTGATCTATAGTCATATTTATACTATAAACATATTGAGGTGGATTATGAGAGCTACAATTAACATTTTGGCCTAGATCATGTCCCTAAAAAGGATAAATATTTGGATCCCAACACCCTTGCATTTACTTCATTTGAACCACCACCCCAAATATCCTCTCATTTTACCATTCAATACAATGGTCATGGTGAATACCAAATTGGCAATGCTTTTTATATAGGTAAATTACCTAAATATCCTAAATCACATGGTAGGCCTAGAATGAATAGTGTTAGAATGGATTGTCATAAAAAGGTTGATTCTTGCCAAAAAAGACCTATTGATTTTGTCAAAACTACTTCACAAGACCAAGAACAACTCAAAAGTGATGGTGATTCATGGTTGTACAATGACAACTTTTCCACTTATTACCAAAGAAAAATTATCATATTCTAAATAGACTAATGGATATTCAAGATTATGAAGGAAAAGGCCTCAAGGTAAACCATTAAGGTCATATTGATCATGTATATTCTACAAAACACAAATGAACACTAGGTATTAGATATAAACCACCTGGGGGTGACCCGTTAGATAATGAGAGTGATGTTACTTTAATTACTAATGATGAAGATGATGATAATGACATAGCATCCTATTATAGCATCTAAAGGAGTTAGATAATTCCAACCCTTTTATTCCTAATGCCATTTGTACCATCACTTTTATCACTTTTAATTCCCCTCTTTTCTTCCATCACCCCCAGTTGATTAGTTGGGACCAACAAGATTCACTTATACCATTATATGATATTAAGAATGGTGAGGCAATTTATGGGATCATGGGATTTAAAGATGGTCTTCTGATTGGTTATCATAAATAGGGATTTGATATTACCTTAGACCTTTCTAACTATTTTGGAGAGTAGGTGAACTTCCTTTATAAAAGATAAAAATAAAATGAAACATTGAGGCCCTAAAGTCAAAACCTCTTTGAGGTACTTTTGGACCAGGGTAATATTAAAGAAAAAGATGAGTCCTATGGTAAAACCCTTTTTCAGGTGCCATTGGATGGGGAAGTTCACCCTCTTTCAAATAAATCCCATGGTGGATCTAGTTCCATAATCTCATGTGGATTGGGAATTAGTTTATAAGATCATAATATATTTGAACAATTGGTTCAAGACTTAATGCATATATTTTCCAAGTGTCCCTTGATATCCTTTGGTGATTAAAATTCTTATTACATGGGTGAGCTTGACAAACCAATTTAGCCATAATAAGATGAATCATATCAATGAACCTAATTTGAAACTATTATAAAATATGGTTACACACTACTCATGAAATATACCACAAAATAAAAAATTAGAACACCAAATGATCCTAAATAGATCAAACTTGGTGCATCCCTTGTTAAAGAGGAATGTGACATCCTTACTTTCCTTCTTTAAGAGTCAATTGATTTTTTTGCTTGGTATTATTTAGATATAACTAATTTAGATTCTTATTTGGTTGTATACCACCTTATTATACATCTAGATGCAAATACAATCAAACAAATGGTGAGAAAAATGCATCCTCACATTGCCATACTAGTGAAAAAGGAATTGGGAAAATTATTGGGGGCATAATATATTCATCCCATAGGCTATTTATAATTAATATCCAACATCATTCTAATTATCAAGAAACCAAAAATAAATCATATATACACATATTTTAGAGATATCAATAAATAATTCCCAAAGAATGATTTTTCATTTAGAAACATTGATATAATAGTGGATTCCACAACCAGGTACAAGATGTTGTCTCTCATGGATGGCTTCTTAGGGTACAATTAGATTAAAAAATACCTCAAGATCAACACAAAAAATTAGTCACCACTCAGTGGGATATGTTTTCCTATCAACTGATTCCATTTCACTTGAATAAGATTAGTTCTACATACCAACATGAAATGAGTCTCATATTTCATGATATGATGTATTATTAAAGTAATTGCCTATTCATGGCTATTCTCAATTAATTATTAATCAAGTGATAGATCAATACTAGACAAGATGAAAAGTTTACATGTTACAAAAGTATGGTGGATAGAATAAAGTATAAATTTGAACATATATAGTTTGAGTATATTTTAAGGGTTAATAATAGGACAACAAACACAATGGAAATAATTGACATGTTTATATAGATCATAGATCATATTTGAGACTATAAATTCCTTATTGAATATATTTTAAAACCAAATCATGATTATTCAACATTCAAGATAGTAATTGATATTATTGGTCCCAACTCACATTAGTACCATGATTTTTATGATTACCTTCATGATCACATTCTTCTTAACAATCTTTCCCACAATCAACAAAAGTCCTTTACTCACAATGTCTCTTATTATACCTTACTCTATGATACACTCTATCATCAAGGTTATGAGAGAAATCTAATTTTTTTTTAAAATTTAGTACATCTTAAATAAGGACATGAATATATATTTTGGACCCACACCAGTGGAATGTTCCTTGCAAACAATTTCCTTTTTACTAGGTATTATTGGCCCACAATGGAAGAAGATGTGTGTGCCTTGTAAAAAACATGTTAAATTCATTCATGCTCTAGCATGAGTACTTAATATGATCACTAATCCTAGGATATTTTCAACATGGGGACTCAATCTCATAGGGAAAATAAATCCTACTTATTTATATGGCCAAAAACACATTCTCATTGTGATTGAATGTTTTACTATGTAGGTTAAAGAAATTCCTATCACTTACGCAATTGGTAAAAAAATTTGAAAATTCATTATGAACCATATTATCTAATACTATGGCATCTCCTATAATATTATTTAACATAATGTAAATTAATTTGAAAATAACTAGAACTACTTGATGAAAATTAAGTAGTTACCTTGAATAATCTCTAGGAATATTAGAATAGGTTACATCGTAGCTATGACAAGTGCATCAAACCTAGGGGGTTTAAACTTGGTGATCTTATGATGAAAGATAATTATAAAAATATCAATTTAGAGTGGGAAAATAAATTAAAATTAGAGCCTAATTAGTTTGGACCATTCATTATTATGACTAACTATGTGTTTGGATCATACAAGTTGGTCATAATAGATGGTTAAGAGCTTAATGAGCCCATGAATATTATGCATCTTAAGCACTTTTACACTTTATTTGCTTGAAACTTGTCTATGAGGATCCTGACTTGGATTCAAATCCTATAACCTTCATTTCATTCATTTTATCATTTAGTCCCTCATTTTATCCCATCTTATTACCATATTGATAATTATCTAGTATATAGGTACAATATGAAATATCCAGACGTTAGATTCAAAGAAAGATTAAACATGAAATTTATATTTTATCACCATCAACACATCCTTAAAGGTATTATTTAAAATCACTTTTCCATGAATTTCTTATGTAATGGTCCATAAAACTACATATTTAAGATTTTGTTGAGTCTTATACCATTATTCCCATTTTACCATTATTATCATCAGACCCTGTTATTGATTAGTGGTATTATTTATTATATGTTGAATCAAAATGGATTGAGGTCCATTCATACTATGTAGGCAATGCTCAACTTCTGAGGTCAACTTGGACACATTGATTCCACATTTTTCCATTTTTAAAAATCAAATTAAGTCACACTCTCACTATTTCGTTAGCATTTTAAGCCACACTCTTACCATTTTACGAGCATTTTTAGCCATGATATCACTATTTTATGATTTAACCATTTGAACCCATACCTAAGGATAATATTTCCTTTATTAAATGGTTCCCTTGCATATTTTCATCTATTCCATTTTTGTATTTTACTTGCCAAGTATTTTTGTAAATATATTATTCCAAAAACCCTTAACATTTGAAAAACCCCAAAATCCTAAAAACAAAAAATTTAGAAAAATGATTAAAACCTCCAAAAGAGATGTAAATCCATAATATATTTGAATGGTTTGGCATCCTATTCATCAATGGCCCTTGGTCCTATTTTGGGTGACACTATTTCGAGACTTATATGGGTAATCCTCCATTTGAGACATTTACTCAGTAGGAACCTCTTATCCTATCCTAATCATTCCTAATAACATTTATACCATCACTTGTATAACTTCTATTCCCAATCATTCCTAAGATAATTTAAATTCCTCATCACCATCTCTTCACTATAATCCCATTTCTAGGATAACTACATCGATTTGAGATTTGCATGGACTATGTAGGCAGTGATTGGATGCATGGGGTGTCTCAGTCTAGCTTAGCCAATATTACCACCATCCATCTTTTCCTAACCAAATTCAACACTCTCACCATTTTTTGAGATAATAATTTAATGCTCTCTCTATTTTTTGATCTAACCATTTAACATTCTCACCATATTATAAGATAATAATTTGAAATCTCTCACTATTTTGAGAGTACCTCCCCTTTTATTCTATAAATTATGTAGAGAGGATTACAAAGAAAGTTAGTCAATAATTATTCCATAAATAATGAAACATGCATAAAAAATTAACTAACCAAGAAAATATATTCTTATAAGAATTACAAAGGATATCAAGAAACAAATGAAAGAAAGAAACACCGTATTACCTTACCAAATGGATTCACCATACCCATGTGGCTCAAAAACATGTTCTCACTTGATCAAGAATCTTTTTCTTTGTCAAAAATGGTGGTAAGATCCTCCAATGCCTCAAGAACACTACACGAAACCTAGGCTCATGATTACAAATCACTAAACTATCCTATCAATGAAGCTTGCAAACAAAAACTATGATCAAATACAAATCCTTGTGGAAACAATTTAGTATTACAACTTTTAAATATTTAATCTTTGAAGATATTTGAGCATAATAACCTTGAACCAAAAATAGCATGGAAATTATGTTCATGGCCTCTCTATTTATTATTTTTTTAGATTGGTTAGGATCAACCATGACCTTGTATCTCAAGATTGAGATGTGTGACCATGGATAATCCTAATATTTGGAATTAAATCCATAATTATCTTCATCATGACCTTAGAAGGGGAATTAAAGAGGCATGGGAAGCATTAACTAGGCATGGGTGACCCATAATCCTAATATTTGTGGCATTTATGGCCTAGGGATGTCTTCCCAAGAAATGATGTCACTTGATGATGTAGATAATAGGAATCAATTTTCAAAAATAAATACTTAACAACTCTCATGGAAAATCTACTTAAGCTCTTGATTTGGATTAATTGGCCTTAAACAAAGTTAATCAACATTTGTGTAATTGTTTGAAAATTGGCCCTTAATTAATCAAAATGGTCAAAAAGTCATATTAGTGAGTTGTAATTTGAATCGAGAAGAATTAGAAGGTGACATTAGATGCATCAGAATCATATTTCCATTTAGGATGTTTCCAACACAAAATAACAAAAGTATGTGGTGTGTACCAATGAATTAGAAGATAAGAGTGATCCATAACACAAAAGGTGAAATCATCATTTTGACTCAAAATGAATTGATCCATGTTAGCTGGCCCATGAATTACATTACCCCATTTAGGGATACTTTGACCTAAATTGGCACTTGTAAATGACAAGTTCAAACCATTTAGTGTGTTTTATAGTGTTTGACCTAAAATGTGCATTTTATTACAATTTGAGTAAGATTGATAATTTCAAGACAAATGGTTTAGGAATTGGATGTCTATATTTTTCCACTATTTGAGAAGGCATAGTGAGAAATTTAGGTGAAACAATGTCTTTTCAAAGAAAAGAGCTATCAAAAAGAAATTGGAATAGACCCATGATGCCCCCTTGAGAGGACATACTAGGATGAAAGATAAGGATGGACTCTCGAAAAGAGATAAAAAGTGAGAGATTAACCCATGGAATAGATCACATCTAGATGAGATAATGCTTACACACGTGATCACATCTAGACCTAGTTTAGCCTATACTCTCTCATGTCCTCTATGCCTATTATGGTGGCCCCATGGACCTTGGTGGTAGAGGAGGTGGTAGTCAATGCACTAACTACCCTAAGTTTTAAATGTGGTGTCTCCTTGACCTCATTGATCTTAAAGCTACTATCTATGCCTAATAAACCTCAAAATTAGGTGTCCTACCCTTTTCTAGTATGAACACCTCATATGAACTATGATAATATGATGACTTGTATTTATTCCAAAGACTATTAAGGATAATATGATACATATCTATCCATTTAAGTTCATCACACAATGTATCTCATTACCTAAGTATCCTCTACACATATACCATAGCTCTATCTCTTTAACCCTGAATTGTTATCATCTAGGCCACATCTACATTCAGTAAGTCAATATATGACTGGAGGGCCATAATATGTCTATGTTTATTTATCACTTATTATTATATCTAGGTGAAACTAATCTATAAACCATATATCTTAACCATCATTGCGGTAATATCCTCCTTGAGCATGTTTTTATCTTTACCTACTCTAATTATACCTAAAGGACCCACATGGTTAGAATCCCACATTCTCATATTTATCTCTTGGTTAGCCTAGTACTATGTCCTAATCTCAATGTCTAGTCATGGGTCTTAGATACTATATCCATCACTATCACTATCTAAATACACAACCATTGGTGCATATCCCTATCCCAGTACTTGTAGTAGCACCACATCTCATAAGGCACCCTAGAGCACTATCAATCTCTCTAGCTAAAATTGGACCACCATGTTGTATATGTTATTATCACTCTTGCACATGTTGGGACCCCTCTATAATCCAAAATAATATGTGGTAATCATTTATAAATAAACCTATTTAGGTGCCTATCTATAAGCTTCTCCATCACATTAATATCCCTATACACGTATAAAGAAGCAAAAACTAGTTAGAACATCCTACTACATATCAAACTAGTGCTAGACCTAGTTTAGCCAATACTCCTCAACAATGTGTGCATGTATGCAAGTGATGAAGCACCTAGTGGTCATTAATATAATTTACCAACCATTTCAAACCCACTAGATGTATAATTTTAAATAGATATATAAGAATAAGTCCTCGTCTCCTATGTCATATATCACCCTATGATACTAGTAGATGCATCCTCTATGACCTTTGTGGCTAGTCACTGTCTGAACCCAACCATAGGCCACATGATCTTTTGGAACCCACACCTATCAAAGGCTTACTAGGAATTTAATGGAAATGTGTTCCTATGCCCATACCTTAATCAATGTGAATGCACTAATACTTTGACCTCCTTGATATTAAATTATATGAAAATCTATGCATATTTAGGGAAATATAGCTAGTCCCTAGGAAAATGTAGTGGTATGGTCCATCATGTCACTAATAATCCCACTCAAGTCCATATGAAATTATTATCCACTCTTTTCATACAATAGGATGCAAATTATAATGGCCATGAGAAAACAAATCTCTCCATCAATCTAAGTGGGTGGTGAGGATGCCTCTCAAGGTAAATAATCTAGCCAAATGTCTGTCAGTGTCTCTAGAAAACTGATGTCAATAGTCCTATTATAGACTTAGATTTCATCCTAGTTGAGCAAAGGATTATTTAGGTCCTCTACTCAAATCTATTCCAACATGGTAATAACCCTGTGCTATGGGTTACCTAATCTTAGGTCAGACCTCTAAGATTTTTAATAAGGTTAGTTCCTTTAATGTATCACTTAGCTCATTTACACTAAAACCTAATAATTCTTGGGGTGAAAAGTGAGAGAAAGATAAATAAAAAGGAAATATAATCTACTTTTGGTGATACACATAAATTTATTGTTCATCCACTCTATTTGAACTTCTAAAAATACTAACGAGACAAGAAAAAGACTGGATCTACAAATCCAAATGTATGTTATGAAAAAATATTTCATGCAGAGGTTCACCAAGTGATCAAAACCTAAGTTAAGTTATGGAAAGGCCTAATTCAAGGTAATTGTTAAGCATAAGATATACTGAGAGGGGGGGTGAATCCGTATATCATATATCTAATAAAACTTTCCTTTAACCAAAATACACCTAATCAAACATTCAAGATATGCAATAAAACTCAAATAATAAACACCACACAAGATAGAGAGAGACACCAGATATAATGTGGAAACCCAATGTGGGAAAAACCTTAGAGAACAATCTCAAGTATATGAATGAGTACCAACCCAAACAATATTCACAAGCATAAACTTGCAGGAGCACCAAACCCCTTTGCCGAGCACCAACCCACAAGAGCACCAAACCCCTTTGTCAAGCACCAACCCAACTACTATTCGTGAGCACCAACCCATAGGAGCACCAAACCCTTTGTGTATACCACACACCTATCTCTCAATGTTGTTATCTCAACAAATGATAGTTTAATACAACATCTCTCTCCTCTCTCTCACCTTTGCTCTTCTAGGCTAGATATAAAAAATACAAATCATATTCATCCCTCACAATTGCTCTTCTAAGCTAGATATTACAATATCAAATAAACCTCTATCTCACCATATTTACAAATGGCTTCTCAAGCCTTTATTTATAGCTTTCCAAATGACCTTTGGCCTTTCCCCTTTGTGACCCTTCAATCCTCATGGAAAATGGAACCAAACTTGTATGACCCTTCATATTCAAGCCTTTGAAAAGTCATGTGGTGACCCTTCATGATAAAAAATGTCCTTCCCACTTTTATCCTCATCTTGGTGACTTTTCATATTCCTTAAAGTGTCCCTTCATGAGAAATTGCACCCTTCCTCTTTTGTCCTCACTTGGTGACTCTTGGTATTCCCCAAGATGACTCTTCATGGGAAAATGCATCCCATCCTTCTTTTGTCTTTACCCTGTGGCTCTTTGAATTCTCCATGGGCCCTTCTTTTCTCTCATATGCAACCAAAAATATATTCATCAATATTAAATAAATATTAACTCACATTAGCCAAGATATATTTATTACAAATAATATTAGATGCAATAGGGCATTTATCACCAATAATACTAGACCTTTGACATTAATGACAATATTTCCAGTAATCTCCCCCTTTGTCATTGATGGCAACCTCAATCCTGAAATTGCCACATCTTGTCACCTACACATACTATCATCTAAAAACATACAGTAACTCCCCCTTACTATAGCAACTTGTACATGTTCCTTGTACCTATTTTTTGCACCTATACCTGTACCTATTATTCTCCCCCTTTGATATCAATTTCAAAGGGCCTACCTAGAGCTAACACTTATCTCCCCCTCAACTGATGCTAACCCTCAATGGTAGGAAGTAAAGGAAATTTCTCCCAACTTCTCTCACAGATACTCAAATGTGTCTTTTGGTAGTGCCTTTGTGAAAATTTCTGTAATCTACTCTGTAGTACTAATATATTCCATCTTAACCTATTGATCTGCAACTTGCTCTATCAATAAGTGATATCTAATGGAATATGTTTTGTTCTTAAATGCAATAATATATTTTTCAAAATATCAATAGCACTTGTGTTATCACAAAAAATGGAAATAGGTTCATCATACTTTACCTTGATATCTTCCAAAGTTTGCTTCATCCAAAGCACTTGAGTACAACACAATACTGCTGCAATATATTCTGCTTTAGCTATAGAAAGTGATACTGAGTTCTACTTCTTGCTTAGCCATGATACTAAGCTATCACCAAGGAAGAAAGCTCCTCCACTTATACTATTTCTGTCATCTAAGGACCCTACCCAATCTGAATCTGTATAAGAAAGTAAAGTGAAATATTTACTTGTGGGAGACCATAATCCATAATCCAATGTCCCCTTGATATATCTGAACATTCTTTTCACCAACAAAACATGACTATCTCTTGTAAATGACTAATATCTTGCAACCATACCTACTACATGCATGATGTCTAGTATCAATGCTATCAAATATAAAAGACTACCAATCATAGATCTATACAAAGATTGATCTGTAACAGGTGAATCTACATCCTTGCTCACCTTATTTTCTGTACACATGGGTGTGCCAACTGGTACACAATCCTCAAAACCAAATTTATTCAACATTTCCTTGGCATATTTACTTTGAGATATAAAAATTCCTTTATTTGATTGAAATATTTGTAATCCTAAGAAAAATGATAATTCTCCAAGCATAGACATCTCAAATTCTTTTTGCATTCTATCAAAAAATTCTTTTGTCATCTTTTCAATATTTCCTCCAAAAATGATATCATCAACATATACCACAACAATCAATTAATGCTCACCTTCTGTTTTGATGTAAATATTACTATCAACAAATCCTCTCTTGAATCCTTGATCTTGTAGGTACTTAGCAATTCTTGCATACCAAGCTCTGGGATCTTGTTTTAATCCATACAATGCTTTCTTCAATCTGCATACATGATTACTAATATTCGAGAGAATAAACCCCTCAGGTTGCTCAATGTAGACCTCTTCTTCAAGATTCCCATTTAGGAAGGCAGATTTGACATCCATCTAAAATACTTTGAAATTTTTAAATACTGCATATGCAAGAAACATTCTAATAGCCTCTAACCTTGCTACTAGTGCAAATGTTTCTTCAAAATCTATTCCCTCAATCTGAGCATATCCTTTACATACTAATCTTGCTTTATTTCTGGTTACTTCTCCATTTTCATTCAACTTATTTCTATAAACCCATTTTGTTCCTATCACATTATGATCTTTTGGTCTAGGCACTAATTCCCATGTATCATTATTTTGTATCTGGTCTAATTCTTCATCCATAGCCTTAACCCAATGCTCATCATGTCTAGCTTCTGAAAAATTTCTAGGCTGAATTTTAGATAACAAAGAGAAGTTAACTTGTTCATATTCACTTACCATCATTCTTCTGGTGTGAATTCCTTCCTTTGTATCACTGATGATGTCACTTTCATTATGATTTTTTTGAACATATTTGGATGGAGTCTTGGTGCCCTTTTTCTCCTTCTCCTTTTCCTCATCTTCATCTAATTCTTCAAATCCTTCCTCTTCAATGATTTCAGGAATGTCTACTGGATCACTAATATTTTGTGTTCCATCTTCTTCTATCCTGACACTTGTACTTTCAATAATTTTCTTGGTGCTTTTGTTATAACATTTATAAGCTTTACTTTTGCAAGAATAACCAAGAAATATACCTTCATCTACTCTAGATTCAAACTTACCAAGTTTTTCATTAGTTCTCTTTATGGAGCATTTACTACCGAAAACTCTAAAATAATCAACTGTTGCTAGTTTGTCTTTCCATAGATCATAAGGAGTCTTATCACTATTGAGTCTTAATAAATATCTATTCTAAATATGCACTATTGTACCAACCACCTCTCTCCAATATTTAATTGCTTTCTTGGATTCATTTAGCATTATCCTCACCATCTCCTAAACTGTTCTATTTTTCCATTCAACTACTCCATTTTGTTGTGGAGGCTGCTAAACACTGTCTCTTTATTCCATGATCTTCACAAAACTCAATAAATTGATCTAACATGAATTCTCCTCCTTGATTTGATCTTAGACACTTAATCTTCAGATTAGTTTCATTCTCAACTATTGCTTTGAATGCTTTGAATTGTCTAAAATATTTTGATTTTTTCTTTAAAAACATTATCCAAGTCATACATGAAAAATCATCAATAAGCAACATGAAATGTTTATCACCTTGAGTAATTTGAGTCCTCATAGGTCCACATAGATTAGTGTGAACAAGCTCTAGCATCTGAGTGGTCGAGCACTCTTTTGTTTTGAACCACCTTCTAGCCTGCTTCCCATGCTGACAAGGTCCACAAATTGTGTTAGATGACTTTGTGATCTTTGAAATATTCATGACTGCTTGCTTTTTACAAATTTTGACAAGATTGTCAAAATTTATGTGTCCCATTCTCCTATTCCATAGCCAACTTTCTTCAATCTGACTCAAACAACATTTTTTACCTTTGATATCTAATAGCATATATAAGTTATTACCTGTTCTCTAAGCATCTGCAATAAATACATCTAAATCTTTTCTTTTAATTTCACAACCTTCTGCATAAAACTTTAGTGTGTGCCCCTGATCACACATTTGACTTACGCTCAAAATATTCTCCTTAAGACCTTCTACATATAAAACATTTTTAGTTTTAGTTCTACCATTATCTAAACTTAGTGTACCTTTTCCAACAATTTTGGTAGTAGTATTGTCCCCAGATTTCATTATACCACCATTGATCTTCTTCAAGGTTATGAACTTGATCTTGTCTCCTGTCATGTGCCTCAAACATCTGCTATCAATAAACCATGGCTTTTCTTCATTTCTTGCATGCAAAGCTATCTGGACCAACATAAAACCTTCAGATTGTTTCTTCTACCATGTCTGAACCTTTTTATTGATGAATGGAGCAATGAAAATCTGGTCCTTCTTGACTAACTTGAACACACTTCTACAATACTGAGCTATGTGTCTAAAGTTGTTACACTTGTTAAAAATTATGGTCTCTTCATCAAAGCTTGATAAAGGAGCAAAAGAGTTATAGCTTCTGCTTGACTCTACATGACCTTCCATTTCCTTATTTTTGAGATTGTTAGCTCTTTTTCTACATTCTAATTTATTATGACCATATCCATTACAATAAAAATAGTAACCATAAAAATAGGACCTGTTTGTGAATCTCTGACCTGATTGCCTTTTATAGTTTTGTTCCTTCCATCCTTATCTGTCCTCTGTATTCTTCACTTCTTCCCTTCTTGTTTTTTTATTTGTAAGAGATTAAACATAGCTCTTCTTCTTTTCAAAACTGATACCTATCTTATCTGATATTGCCTTTTGGATTTCTAATATCTTATTTAGCATATTAGTGTTATTATCAAATTTTGAATCATTGACTATTTTATTATTGATTGCTTTCTCAATCTCTTCTTTTAAAGAGGTAATTTCAGTAACATACCTTTCACACTCTTTTCTTGATATTTCCAACTATTCCATTAGATCTTCTTCATTTTTCTTGGCTTCTTCAATGTGCACTTGTAGATCTTAAATTATCTCCTTTGTCTTTTTTTCATTTTTCTCGATTTGATGCTTCAATCTTCAATTTTTATTTTCAACAACTTTTAACTCTTCTAAGGCACACATGAGTTCTCCTTCCATATTCACTTCAGCTTCATCTTCTTCTTCTTCTTGATCAACTATTCTTTTTCTTACAAAGGCACCTTTATGTATGGCCATCTTGTGCTTTCCTGATCTACCTTTAAGCTATAAAACTTTTTCAAAAAGGAACCGACTTTGATACCAATTGTTAAGCATGGGATATACTGAGGGGGGGTGAATCAGTATATCATATATCTAATAAAATTTTCATTTAACCAAAATCCACTTAATCAAACATTCAAGATATGAAATAAAACTCAAACAATAAACACCACACAAGATAGAGAGAGACACTAGATATAACGTGGAAACCCAATGTGGGAAAAACCATGAAAAATAATCTCAAGTATATGAATGAGCACCAACCCAAACAATATTCACAAGCACAAACTTGTAGGAGCACCAAACCCCTTTGTCGAGTACCAACCCAACTACTATTCGTGAGCACCAACCAACAGGAGCACCAACCCCTTTGTGTATACCACACACCTATCTTTCAATGTTTCTATCTCAACAAATGATATTTCAATACAACATCTCTTTCCTCTCTCTCACATTTGCTCTTCTAAGCTAGATATAACAAATACAAATCATATTTATCTCACACAATCACTCTTTTAAGCTAGATATTACAATATCAAATCAACCTCTATCTCACCATATTTACAAATGGCTTCTCAAGCCTTTATTTATAGATTTCTAAATGACCTTTGGCCTTCCCCCTTTATGACCCTTCAATCCTCATGGAAAATGGCACCAAACTTGTATGACACTTCATATTCAAGCCTTTGAAAAGTCATGTGGTGACCCTTCATGATAAAAAATGTCCTTCCCTCTTTTGTCCTCATCTTGGTGACTTTTCATATTCCTTAAAGTGTCCCTTCATGAGAAATTGTGTCCTTCCTCTTTTATCTTCACTTGGTGACTCTTGTTATTCCCCAAGATGACTCTTCATTGGAAAATGCGTCCCATCCTTCTTTTGTCTTTACCCCATGGCTCTTTGACTTCTCTATGGGCCCTTCTTTTGTCTCATATGCAACCAAAAATATATTCGTTAATATTAAATAAATATTAACTCACATTACCCAAGATATATTTATTAAAAACAATAATAAATGCAATGGGGCCTTTATCACCAATAATACTAGACCTTTGACATCAATGAAAATATTTCCAATAGTAATAACTAGTCAATGTATCCACCTACAATCTTTAATCAAATGACATTAAACACTAAACATGACTTTCATAACAATATAAAATAGTAGCTAGGTAAAATTAGGACTTAAAAAATAAGATATTTCTACCAAATATGCAAATGAAACTAACATTAACACACTATACCAAAATAATGAAATCTAAAACAATAATCTATTTATCTAAGAATGTTACAAATATCAATCTTAGCAGAGTCTAGTCATGCCCAAGAGAGGGAATATGGGGAGCATGCATAGGATAATGGAGGATTCATAAATTATCAAGATAATAGTTGAACTATATCCTCAAGCTCTTCATACATTGATGTCATTGAGACTCTGTATCATCTTCCACTTGACTTGCTTATGAGGACAAAATCTTTGTATCTTTAGACTTGACAAAGCCATGACCATATCTGCTTTGATTGGTTATAGGTACATATGTTTTGAGGTTATAGATATTTTGAATATTATA
Source organism: Torreya grandis (assembly GCA_037957365.1). Taxonomy (NCBI): domain Eukaryota; kingdom Viridiplantae; phylum Streptophyta; class Pinopsida; order Cupressales; family Taxaceae; genus Torreya; species Torreya grandis. The sequence goes on from JARHVA010002691.1 coordinate 1,135,224, forward strand.
CACTTGTTTATAACCATTCATAGCTTACCCTACTTCAATATCTAGGTAGATATATTATTATGGATTGAAAACCAATCTCACTTATTGGTTTTCTTATAGTCAATATATCGATGAAACTTTATAGGTGTTTGATCTTGCTTTGATAATATTTGCCACCCTTTTCTTTAGATTTGGTATAAAATACCTATTATACCTCCATAAATATATAATGGTGATTCTCAATCCATAAAATATCCATTGTAGTTCAACTTGGATTACCTTCAAACTCAAATGCTATGCATTTGTTTTCCTAGGTCAAAAATAACTTCAGTAACCTCCATCAAAAGTCTCCTGGGATCACCTTTGTTTATTGGACATCAACTTATTAATTTGGGACTATAAAAATTATAGACTTTGTGGCCTTTCACTTTATCTAATCTCTATTGACTTATTGACCTTGCTCACATCATTTATCTTTCTCTATATGAATGAACGTGAGCCATAGATCTTATGTCAGTTTAATGTGCTTAAGACACTTGTCACTAATATATTTACTCTTAGAATACTCTAATATTTTGACCCACCTCTCATCATTAGATCATTTTAATATGATTTCACATGCTTTATTGATCTATCTTTATACACTAATTATGTGTTTGCTTATGTGCTATTGGCTATGCTTTGTACAATTTCACATGCACCATTAATCTACTTGGACCCATTGGCTTTGTTAGTCACCATGTACTATTATATATTCATTCAAACACCAAAGATATTGATACTTATTATCATTTTTTTCATCCTTGGGAACTTTTAAATCCAAATGTCTATTTTATGAGGCTTAAACTTGATGCCTGCAAACATGTCCCACTCTACAAGTTTAACTTTGGAAGCTTATATCTTGAGATAGAGAACTTATCAAGATAAAAAATTTGTATGGGATATTCTCTAAATCAAAAAAATCATGTCCATGTGGTCTTTTGGCCTCAATTAATTCCATAAGTGTATTTGTCAAATGTAAACTAGACTAGCCTATTCATTTTTGTGTGATGTGCCATGATGGTCTGGTCTCTCTAGACTTATGCAAGCCATTTTTTGATCATCATTCAATTAGGAACTCTACTCAGCTAATATATCTAGGAAAAATATTGGTATGTAGGCCAAAATTGGCCAACATTTTTTGTGACTCAATTAGGAAGAATTCTTTCTATGCTTTATAACCCAAACCATTTATCTTGGCTAGTGTATTGGGCATGGAGTTTCCTCTCTGAGTCAACATATTGATCTAAATCTAAAATTGGTTATCAATGCTTAGATAACTCCTCTTGAGAAAAATAAGGACAAAAAGGGAAAAAAAAACAAAGTTACCAAGGAACTTATTTAAGGGAAACATAGAAAAAAATGGAAACTAACCTAAACAAAGCAAAGACCACTAACCTAAGTAAATAGGGAAAATAAGGTAAAAGGGAAGCATACTACTACTTATGTTGATCACTTATTAAAATAAAACAAACCTATAGTATCTAACCTATAGTGACAAGCTTCCCTCTAGGGTCAAATGGAAATCTATTTGGTGAAGCATGCTTGCCTTTTCTTGATATCTTTATTCTATAGCTAAGATAAATTGGATGCTCATGTATTTTTTGGGAAGCAACTAGTTCTTCTACTACCAATATTAGGTGCATGAGTTGTAGAGTTGACTCCAAGACCCAGTCATATTCTTCCCAAATTAGTGTATTTTCCATGTACATCTTTAATTATTCTTCATTTATGATCTACTAATTATGATCATGTTGGCCATCTTGGTGTGTCTCTTTTGACATATCTGCAAGGCTAATCTCTAAGGGAGATGGATATGATATTATGACTTCTTAGGGCCATTTGAGCTAATTTTTCATCTTCCAAGAGTAGAGAGATATTCAAATTTGAAGAGAAAAGTTGATAACCAAATTCTAAAATTTCAAAGATGTCATCTTTTGAGATAAAAACCACTTCTTGCTTGATAAAGGTACTTTCCTCAACCTGTAATAGACCACATTCAAGTAAATAATAACCTAATTGAAAGATATCAAACAAATCTAGGGATTTATTCTCATGAATCTACACTTTAATTAGATCTTCTTCAAACTAAATTTCATAAGCAAGTATATCAATTTATTGACCAAAATCATGAGGCTATAAGTATTCTTTCTTCAACATCAAGTTGATGACTGAGTATGCTCTCAACTTCATCTTGTTCTTCATCTTCATTAGCTAATTGGTACTTGTGTTTCAATACTTATATAATCTCTTGTCCTTAATGATGAATGGAAGATTCTATATTATCAAATAACTCATGGGAAACATCATCAACTTATCCAACTGGGACATCTTTCTCTTGTACATCAACAACCTCTTCTTCATGTACTTGTTCTTATACTTGTATCTCAGCCTCTATTTTAGCTTTCTCTTACATGTGTTCCATCTTTTTATCATTATGAAAGATTGAAACATGTTTGTCTCTACTAAGATGTGTCTCAATCACGATTTCTTCTTCCTGGTCACTCAAGTCACCTTCATTTACTATTTTCTTAGTTTCATCTTCTTGATTTGCTTTATAAAGGAGAGGCTCTTTCTCAAAGAGTTGTATAGTAGACCCTTGAAAATATTTAGTAATATGATAAAGGTCCTAATAAGTTACAAATATACTTTATTTTTCTCATGGAGATGTTCTTCTTGGATCACCTTCACCTCCTCTCTCAATTGCATTATTTTTTGAATAACTTTCCATGAAGGAAAGGCTCTAAGTTTTTGAGGGGAAAGAAGTGGAGGCTGAACGATCTCCAACTTGATCTTGACTTTAGCATCTTGGATTGTACCTGATTGTTCTTCCTTCTTTCTTGATTATTGAATCTAATTCCAAGTCATAACCTTAGGTTTATAAACCTTTGCTTTTGCACTTGTTTTTATTATGGGTGGGAAAAAAGAAATTTGTTGTTGTGTTGCCTTTATAGCTATTATTGAATGTTGGAGATGTTGATTGCAAAAATAAATTTGCTTGGCTAAATTAGCCTCAAAATCATGGAATAATTGGTTAGATATGTTTCCATACAAAACTTAACATTAAGTATCTTATATGATATATTGAGAAACATGGAATTTAGTCTCCTCAAAACATGCTTGTTTTTCCTTTCAATGCCTCTCTTGGACATACTTCCAAGTAGGAAAGTTAGACAAGGTTTTAGTTAAATCTTGAGGGATATGATAAATATTGTTTTAGCATTCATGAAGGGAAAAGGGAATATCTATGGGAACATGATGATGATTTTGATGATCTTGGGGTTCCTCATAAACTACTAGCCTCTCTTTAATGTTTACTATTAGACAAATTATGTCTAGAATATCAGCACCAAAATTTGAGTGGCCTTGCCATATGAAGGATGCACCTAACTATTTATCTTACTGCAAATTAGCTCTCATGTTTTGAATGCCATGCTTATAAATCTCTTGTACATAGCTCTTTTAGGTATTTATACTTATCATCTATTTCTCATAGCAAAAAAAGGTTTTTTTGAATCTTGAGATGGATTATTTTAGGGCTCAATAGGTTTAATCAGGAAGACAATAGGATTCATGAGGGTTATCATAGGATTGGTATGAGTCACCATACTATTGGTAAGGATCTATATATGGTTGGTTATACTTACCATATAGATGATATAGATCATAATATGGATGATATGGGTCATGAGGAAGGTAAGATCCATGCCCTTGATAATAAGGATCATGAAGAAATTAATAAGTCTCATCATAGATTTGATATAACTCTTGGTGAGGTTGACTAAGCTCATGGGGATAATGAAGATCATGTTATAACTATTGATAAATAGGTTAATGATAGGGATATTCACCATAGCTATTAATATCAACCTTTTATGCAAAAACTTATTAAAATCTTCAATGATACATACTTGGGTTGCTTACAACCAAAAGATTTGATTTAGAGTCACCATTAGTGCCATCTTGCTTGCTTCTAAAAGTTGATTAGAGGAAATACATACCAAAAATATTTCCACTCTCTTACATCTTGGTCCCACCAAGCATGCTATAACTACTATAGACTTCTATTATACCCTATTTTATAAAAATAATTTTCAAGTCCTCTACTCAAATCTAGTCCAATATGGGAATATCCCAAGCTATGGGTTACCTAATATTGGGTTAAACCTCTAGGATTTTTAATGAGGATAGATCTTCTAATGTATCGCATAGCTCATTTCCACTAAAACTTACTAATTACTAAGGTGAAAAGGGAGGTAAAGATAACTAAAATGGAAATATAAGATAATGTTGGTGATACACCTAAATTTATTATTACTTCACTCTAATTAAACTTCTAAAAACACTAATGAGACAAGAAAAAAACTAAATCTACAACTCTAAATGTCTGTTATGCATCAATATTTCATGTAAAGGTTCACCAAGTGAGTAAAACCTAAGGGAAGTGATGGAAAATCCTAATTCAATGTAGTAACCAATTAGGGTATCCACTTGTGAGCTTCAATTAAATGACATTAAACTCTAAACATGACATACATAACAAGATAAACTAGTAGCTAAGTAAAATAAGGACTTGACAAGGGAGATATTTATACACATATACAAATTAAATTGAAATTAACACACTATACCAAAATAATGAAATATAAAATAGTCATCTATTTATCTCAGTAGGTTACAAAGATCAATCTAGGTAGAGTCTAGTCATGCCCAAAAGAGTAATGCATTTCAAGGCTTAAAATCCTACATTTATAGCAGAAAAGAATGAGAGAAATGGGGGAAATGCATAAGAGAATAGATAAGGAGTCATAAATGATCAAGAAAACAACTATACCAAATCTTTGAGCTCCTCATGCTTTAACATCACTAGGACTCTATGTCATCTTCTACTTGATTTTCTTATGAGGACAAAATCCTTGTATCTTTGGACCTAACAGAGCCACGACCATATCTACTTTGAGTGGATATAGGTACCTAATTGTCAAGGATCTGGTTATGTAAAGTATGAGACACTTGTTCATAACCATTCATATCTACACCTACTTAAATATCTAAGCATAGGTCTTACTATAGATTTAAAACCAATCTCATTTTTTGGTTTTCCTATAGTTAATATATTGATGATGTTATATAGGTGAATGATCTCACTTTGATAATAATTTACACCCTTTTGTTTGTATTAGGTTTAAAATACCTATTATACCTCTATATATCTCTAATTTTATGCTCAATCCTTAAAATATGTATTCTTGTTCAGCCTAGATCATCTTGAAACATGAATCCTATGTATTTGCTTGCCTAGGTCAAAAATAGCTTGGTCGACCTCCACCAGAGGTCTCTTAAGCTCAAATTTAATTATTGGCCATCAACTTATTCATTTAGGACTATCAAATTTAGACACTTGGTAGTCTCACACTTGATCTGAGCTCTATTTAATTATTGACCTTGCTCACACTATTGATCTTTCTCTATAGATCTTCTGTTAGTTTAACATACTTAAGACACTTGTCACCTACACATTTGATCTTAGGATCCACTAAAATTTTTACCCTCTTCTCACCATCAAATATAATTTTTATGATTACACATTCTCTATTTATCTATCTGTACTCACTGATTCTATCTTTGTTTACATGTTATTGGATCTTCTTTGTACGATTACATGTGTACCATCGATCTGTTTGGACCCACTAGATTTATCAGTCACAACATGCTATTAGATTTTCATTAGGACACCCAAGATTTTGAGAATTTTTATATTCATGTTCATTATTGGTAAATTTTTAATCCAAACAAATATTTTTAAGGCTTAAACTTGACGTCTATGCATATGTCCCACTCTATAAGTTCAACTTTGGAAGTTTAAATCTTCAGATAGAAAACTCATCAAGACATAATTTTTTAAGGGGACCTTCTCAGCATGAAAAACATCATGTACATGAATTATTTTGGCCTTGAAAAATCCCCTAAGTGTATTTATAAAATGTGAAACCATACTAGCCTATTCATTTGTGTGTGACATGCCATGATGGTCTAATCTCTCTAGACTTGTGCAAGCCATTTGTTGATCATCATTCAATTAGGATCTCTACTCAGCTAATCTATCCAAGAAGAATCATATGGTATATGGGACAAATTTGGCTAACAAATCCTGTAAACCATAAACACATCTATATATATGATTAATTCCTTTAACATAGCTTATCTCCCTATAGGACCAATCCAATATAGCAATCACCCTCTCATCGATAATCTCATAATCTAGTACACATCCTTTAGTATTACCATAGCCTCTCCTTTAGGTAGGTAGAATGTTGATGTCTCAGATTTATATCTCTCAGCAAAGTCACTAATGTAGGCTACATCTACCCTAATTATTGGCATGTGAGTAACATGTAGTAGATCATCAAACTCCACAAATGTGCACATCTCCTTCATCCAAATCTTCCCTATCCATAAGAAATTTGATCAATTCTAGTGCATGATCAATATCTCTAGCTATTCCTACAAGTAAATATAGGTCAACACAAATTAGTCTAAATTTATCTAGATGACATATACAATGTAAAATTTAATATATTTTTATTTCAAAACATGTATCTAATGAATCATATTAATCTAAGTCATGCCTTGACCAATTCAAATAATCCCTATAAATAACATACCTAATCTTTTCTTTTTTAGAAAATCTACTACTTTCTTGGAATTTTCACCATTTTATAAGGCATTTTCACTATTTTAGTGTGAATTTCATATTTTTCACATTCTTTCTATTTTTGTGTTTCTCATTGAAAATGGTGATTTCACCATTTTATGAAATTTTTTTATTTTGAGCATTTCCACTTGGATATCCACTATTTCAAATAGTTTTTTTCATTCTTTTAGTGTTTCCACCATTTTTTTGGTGAAACCACCAGTTTTATTTCCTATGAAATCAATAGATTCAACCATTACTTAACTAGTCCTTGAATTAAATTAAATTAAATTAAATTAAATGCTAAAATTAACTAAAAAGAGACTTACGTAATGTTTATCATGCTCCTGTGGTCAATTGTGATCTCAAACCCACTTTTTAAGGTACTTCTATCATATACAACAAGCCATTTTTCACCACTATCTCTTGTATAAAGGTATATCTCAATTCTCAAAAGGGGAGGGTAATAATGACTAATTTTTATCCCCCAAGGGTGAATATATTGATTTCCAATTAAAGTTTTGCCACTTTTTTCTCCCTATTTTAATTTTATTCTTCCTCAAAGGTCCATTTATGTCTTTATTGACCATTTTTTGTCCTATTTTATTCTATGTTATTTATTCATTTATAGGGCCTATTAGTATTAAATAATTATTTGATAATTCCATCGAGGGGGCATCCAAGTCTTATCAAGCACCCACTAAGGAATTATTCTAAATTTGTTAGCTGATAAATTTAGTGATCATACACACATCATTATTCAATCATTATCAAATCATTTTAATGACTTTTTCATTATTTAAAAATACATTACTTTGCCTTATGTCTCACAACACCTTCTCAAACATGAGAAAAATTTAGACACTCCATTTTCACCACTTCCATGTCTAAACTACAATTAATGGATTCTCTTAAATTTCCAACCTTTAACATTGATGAAGTGAGGACTCATTCCTAGCCGTCTATTTGGATATCAAGATGGATAGTCCTCATTGATTCAACAAGTTTATGTATTGAAGGTCCCTTCTCCATTATAGACAAGCTTATTTAACCTAAAATTCATATTCTAAAATATCAAAGGATCTTCATAGTTATCATGCCAATTTTTAAGCTAAACCAAGTGTAGACAAGGATAAATGTTTCACACATATGGATTTAACATTGCCAAAGACCTCTAATTCTATAAATTAAGCACATACTTCTTTGAACTAACAAAAAATGAATTATTTAAGAGAAGTTATAAAATTATTATGTTTTCATCCTCTATTTAATTCATATTTTCTTATTATTGATCAATCATAGGGATTAGTATTATAATGTTATGGTCTTTCAATTATTTTTTATTTCATTCATTAACAATGCTCTAACCTTCTTTAAATTCCTAATCTACAAAATTCATTAAAATAATACATAGGTAAACAAATGTGTGAGAGAGAGAGCTTGATTTAGTAGTTTACCATGAAGACTAACTTTCTCCACATGGGAAAAAATAACACAATCACAATATATAACACAATAATGAGCTCATATAATGTAGACATATAGCCTACATAGAAAAAGAAATAATATAGGGTTATATCCATATTCCTTAAATTGTAGATATTTGATGAGAATTAGTGGGATTCACATCCATATTAATATAATTAAAGAAAAATGTATCTAGGTTTTATAGCATGTAGACATATATACTCTACCACCATAGTGTCACAACTAATATTATATCATCAACATTCATCATTCACCATTTATCCCTTCCTAACATGTCCATCATCAAAAATTTCAATTTTATATTATGATGTGTTAGTGTAAATTTAGTTCACTTTTGTATTTCTTGGTTTTATGACTCACCCAATGAGAATAAACTCAAATTTTCTAACAATTGGAAAAATCTCCTTTGAGATGATGATTTTACTTTGCATTTGAGAGGAGAATCCCCCTCATATGACATGTGTATTTTTGGGGTTTTTGTGTAATTTTAAATATGAAACACAAAAAGGAAACAAATTTAGGAAATATTATAATATTAAAATAATAGAAGATGGTGATGAGAATCCCATGATGGAATGAACACAGAGAACCACTAGAATAACTCAAATGTAAATGAAATGGATAAAAATTACTCTTCTTACACACAAAAATACATATGATGAGTAAATGTAATGGAAAATAAATGATTTAATTGAATCATAAAGTCTCCTCACAACTCAGATTAGGTACACTTGGTATAAAGGCCATATACAAGATTTACATCACAAAGTCTAGAAATAGCATAAGTTTCACACAACCAAGAAAAATGAAATATTTCAAGGGATTATTTATCTAAAAATGAGAATAAAATATTAATAAAGAAAGAACATAAAAATATGACAATACAAATATTTATATCAACTATAATGTCTTCCCAATGATCTTGAAATAAATAAGAATTCATTTGTAATTGTCATTTCGCCTATTTATAACATATAGGAGTGTGAAATGACTTTTTATATTCTCACATTGACCTTTTGTATTCTTAGTTTTTTAATATTATATTTTAAATTTATTTTTAAAAAGTGATTAAAATAAGTCACAATTTGTCCCCATTAATCTATGTCCATTGGGTGAGAGAATCTTGAAATAGTATGTGCCACACCCTAGCTTATGAAACTGGGTCCTAAAAATGGGAATTTGGCTAAAAAATGAGAATTGAACACATAAAAATATATATGAAAATAAAATTAATAAGTTAATTATTTTTATTATTTTAAAACCTTTCCAACACTTCAAAGGAGAGAAAAATGGATTTTGGATGTGAAATATATGGCCAAACAAAGAATATGTGCCTAGTGAACTCATGATGCTTGTCATAAAAAAGATTTATTTATATTTTATATCTAGACAAATTATTAATAAAAGGATTAAATATTTTAAATCATTGGATATATCATTTCAATACATTTATAACACTTCAAATGATATTTGAAATGGAGTCCAAATGCAAAATTTATGGCCAAAATAGGATGTTAGTGTTTTCCTTTACACACCTAGTGTGTCTGATGCATCCATGAGATCCATTTTGATTAACTTGTTTTGAATGTGAATCTAGCATATATATATATATATATAACAACAATATGTTTACATGTCTAATGTATACATGGGGTATGTATGGATGGCCTTATATGTTTCAATCCTCAGTCCTTAAGAGTTTTAGATCTTTGGTTAAATTTCATGTAAAAAATGAAGTTTGGCCTATAATGTCTTTAAAAAAAATTATAATTAGGATGATATATAGAAAAATAATAAAATTTTAGCCAAATTGTATTATTTATTTAAAATATATGTAAAAATGGATAATTTACTTCTGATTGGCCCTTTTTCCCTATTGGCTCCAATGTTTTGGATCTCTAGTGTCAAACATGTATGGTCTTCAAGACTCTGAAATCTGAAACAAAAACTATAACATAGAAAAAACATATACAACATATAAAAATGTTATAGAAATAGTCCAACTGTGAAATATATATGCCAAAATAGAGAATTGACCCTTGATTAGCCCTTTGTACTTGTTGGCTCTAATGTTTTGGATCTTTGATGTGAAATATTTACACTTTAAGATTGTAATGTCACAAGAAAATATGATCCCATGGAAAATGTATATGAAATGTATCAAAATAGAACCAAAATTGAGTATTAATGTGAAATATATGATAAAAATATGAATTGACACCTAATTTACCCTTTGTACCTATTGACTCCCAAGTTCTAGTTATCTAGTGTGAAAACTTTATACACTTTGGGAATCTAATGTTTGAAGAAAAGATGATCTCTTAGATAATATATACAATTAATAAAACTAAAACTAAAATGGATTCTATATGTGAAATATATTCTTAAAAATATAATTTATGCCTAATTAGCCATTTGTCCCTACATGTTCCCAAGTTATAGAACTCTAGTGTGAAAATTTTATATAATTTGGGACTCTGATGCCTAAAGTAAAGATGACCCCCTAGACAATATATATCCAACACACCAAATGGGAGCCAAAATGAAGTTTGGTTTTGAAATACCTATTATACACATGATACCTAATTGATCTAGTTAAGAACTCCCATGTTATTCCTGTAGGAACCAAAATTTATAAAAAATCATGAAATAAAAATTTGGGTACAACAGTGGCTCTACCTAACCACATTCCTTACAAGAATATAGGATAGCTTTATATTATTTAGTGACTAGTGCCTTATCCACCTTATGGGTAGTATGTAGTGTAAATGTATATCCTAGCCCATCCAACTAGAATCTTGTTCACCTATACCAATTATATGGGAATGAACACACACTATGGGGATAGATCATTATATTCAAAACTCCCTCTATTTAGTTAAGTTTAAATTCTTGGCAACTTATATGATTTGAAGGATATATAAGGGAAAAATCCCTATGTGGAAAAAATAAAAGTTAATCTATTTGAATACCTTTTCAATAAATGTTACCTACAATGGATCTTGGTAGAGATCAAGGTTTCCTATCAAGGGTTTATGTATTTCAATTAATTCTAACATGGGGGATGGGAAAAACCATATTTTACAAGATCAGGTTATTGAACGCAAGCACACATAATAAAAAAAATAAAGGGAAAAACACAAACCAAAATTATATAGAACGTAAGCTATTTATAATGGTCAAGGTGAGTCAACATTATTAAACATGACCATTCACTAGTTTGGAAAAACATTATCCCTTGTGAAAAATGTTTTGACATGAGTTTGAGAGACTTTATAGGAATGTGAGAAACTAAAACATACTTTTAATTGTATCTATGGAATAAACATGAGGCATGATCGAGAAGAAAATCATGAAATCAAACACTTTAACACACATAATTTCATCATAAATATAAGTAATATGTATCAAATTAATGTGTATAAAACTAAAAATAATAATCTTAATTCCTAAGTATTCACTTCGTGGTTGCTCTTATGCATCTTTATCAACAAATGGTTAAATTGAATCACCTTTAGGTTTCTATAGAGGTGAGCTTGGAACCAAAACCTCATGGCATTCTAAATGAATAAAAATTTATTGTTGATTTCTTTGTCTCTTATTCAAAATATTATTTTTTATTATGCTCAAAATCATCACATACCTCTTCTTTTTCAACAATAAACTCACTATTTTCATGACTTATCTCATTTTCTTAGGAGGAGGTTGAATTTGTATTTCCAATTCATTCTTTAGTCACTTCCTTCTCATGGGTTGATTTTTTAATATTTTATTCAAAGCACCAAATGAATTAATTCAATTAATCTATTATAGTGTTCTCCATAGTGAAATATTAACCATCACTTTCATCCCCAACACTAAAAATGCTCTTTTTATATTTGCTACACCATGAGAAATTTTTTAATTGGGTAAACTTATATTTGATTGATTTGTATGTCTCCATAAACATATTGAAAAAAAATCTCTTTCTATATTATCAATAATTTATTTAATTGTATTTTATTTGAAGTTTGATATGAAGACGATAACATTTCTCACTGTATCATCATTTATAACAATCTAATCAACCCCTAATTTGTGATCTTTTAAAATATATCATTTTTTTATTTTTCATCCTTTTTTACACCTAATATTTCCAAGGTATTAATATTCTAATTTCAATAAAAATTTACTTATTCTTGTAACACTAAATTATACCATTGATAATGATATAAAAAATCAATAAATCAAAAGCATGGGATGTAGTTCATCAGTTCCAGGAATAATTTCAATAGAGTTAGTAAAATTACTTTAAAAGGGGAGGATTTAAATTTTAGGAATCAAAGGAAAATTTACATCCCTAATAGAATAACCAAAAACTATTGGTGTAAATTTAGGTCACTTTTGTATTTCTTGGTTTTATGATGCACCCAATAATAAGTGACACAAATTTTTGCACAATTGGAGAGATCACTAGTGAGATGGTGATTTTCTTCTATGCTTGAGAGGGGTACATACCTCATATGATATATTTTTTTTTATGGGAATTTGTGTAATTTTAATTAGAAATCACAAAAATGAAAAAAAAGAAAGGAAATGGTGGGAGATTATAATAATGGAGGATGGAGATGAGAAACCCATGACAAAATAAACACAAAGAACCACCAGAATAATTCAGATGTAAATGAAAGGGATGTAAATTATTATTCTCACACAAAAATATACATATGATTAGTAGATGTAATGGTAATTAAAGGCTTTATTGGAATCAAAAAAGTATTTTCACAACTTATATTGGGTATACTTGGTACGCATTCCATACACAAGACTTATAACACAAAATTTGGGAACACTTTAAGTTTCACACAACCAAGAAAGGTACAGGGTTTCAATGAATTATTTATCTAAAAATGGGCATATAGATTCATAAAAAAATAAAATAAAAACCCATAAATTTAAAGATTGATATCACTTGGTTGCTTGCATTTCATTGCTTAAAACTAGAAAATTACATATACCACACACAAATATTTAGCTAACTCTTCCCTAAGAGTTTGAAATAAAGAATAACATATTTAAAATATTAATTTATTCTATTTATAACACATATGAGGATGAAATTACCTTTCATATCATCACATTGACATTTCATATTCTCACTAAAACATTTTTTATTCTTAGTTTTATCCTATTTTGTTTTTCATTTATTTTTAATAATGACTCAAATGAATCAAAACATGAGCCCATCAAGCCTTGTACATTTAGTGAGAGAGGATTGAAATAATATGTGCCACAATCTAAAATATGACATTAGGTCCCATAAATTTTAATATAGCCAAAAACATTTAATTGAACACATTTAAAATGTTGTGGCCAATATAACCCCCTTCTTCAAAAAATAGGGGACCCCTATGAAAATTCTTAAGGCTTCTCAAAGTATCAATCCATTATGCATCAGCCTTAGACCTTCAAAATCTATGAAACCCTATCTCACCTTGATTTTCTAAGCATTTAATAGATTTTATAAGGAAGAGATGGTATTTTAAATATCCTTATAGCCTTTTGATGTTTAAATACAATTGAGTCCTTATTTCATTCTGTAGACACCGCAAACGTGTCTACACCTTGGTCCTCCCCCTCGGCCTTAAACCCCTATCCTAACCCTTGACCTTGGCCCCCTTTCCACCCTACCCTTGCCACCTTGGATCCTCCCTTGAATCCCTCTACCTTCCCCCTAGCATTTATTAGGCCAAATCTCTTCTTTATTTTCCCCCCACGCCCATTTTGGCATCCTCGTGACCGTTCTTCCCATCCCCTCTCGCTCGGCGGCGTGCAAGAATAGGCAGAGGCTATTTTTAGCCTCTGTCCCCATTCTGCGACCACCGACGTCGGCGACCCTTCAGCCGACGTCGGCGAAACTGCCGGCGTCGGCATCCTTCATTACCCCTTTCTGCATCTGTTGCACCCCTTGGACCCTTGAGCTCAAAAACAGACTTCTTTTGGCGCTTTAGCTTTCATCTCTCCTCTGTCTTGACCTCGTGCAACAGCAGCAACAGGTGCAAAGGCTCTAGATCAAGGATTTCTTCTTGACAAGTCCTCCGTGGCTCCAACAACAGCTGCTTCAACTCTTCAGTCAGCAAGCCAAAGGTGAGCACAATCTGGTGTTTCATTTTATTTCATTTCTTTAGTTTTCAGTTATCTACCCTATCTATTGTCTTCTACTCCCTCCGTTCTTCCCCCTGAGAGGCTGCAAAGCCTTCTCAGGTCCTGTCCTCTGTGTATCTTCCTCTTCCCTGTCCCTCTTTTACTCCAATCCCTGACAACTTCCTCATCCCCCTATCAACAAAAACCTTGCACAAGGCACCCAACCAGAGCAAGACTACTCCTCAGTCCATTCAGACCCGTCCCCAAACTCTGTCTCGACCCTCTTAGCATCCCGGACCGGTCCACAGTCCAGAAAGCAACTAAGACCCGACTACAGGCCATAACCCCAACCGACGCCGGTCACTACCCCAACTGACGTCGGCAGGATAGCCGACGCCGACAGATCAGATAACCGACGCCGGCAACATTTCTGACCTCGGCGACTGTCTTCAGCCCAACAACTCCTTCAGGTAATCATTTTGGTCTTTTCTTTCCTTTCTAATTTCTTTGTCACTTCTGTATTCTGGCATTCTGTCTTTTTATCAGTCACTTATCTTATCAAAATAGTGGGTTGACCTCCCTTAAGGAAGTTTTTACACTTCTGGGAACAAGCTTTTGCTTGGCAACCCACTGCCTATTCATCTAACATTTTCTTGTCCAAGTTTCCTTTTTTCTTGCAGGTGTCATTCCTCCACAGCCAAAGAGGAGTGCCCACAAACGTCTGGATTTACGGTGTGCAATCTTTAGTCCAGGTACTTCCCAAGCCTTGTCCATTACTTCTTTTTAGTTTCTTCTTTCTCTTAAATCTGAAAAGCGAATTTTGAGTGGAAACATTCTGGCACGCCCGGTGGGACACTAGGTTCCTCCTGGGTTCCTTTTCCTTTTCATTCATTTAGGTGCATTTAGGCTCCTTCTCTCTTGTCTCTTCTTCTCAATGACACTATAAGCAGGACTAAAATGAATCTTTCTTCCTTGCATTCTAGACTAGTCTAAACATCATACTCTTGACCCTTTCTCAAAACTTGTCTGCATCACAACATCACATTTCGACTTGGGCATTAAAACATATTGCACTTTCATTTCTGCTTGTGCTTGCATTAGTCCACATCTAGTAACTTAGACGCATATTGAATGAACCATAGACACTTGATGTTACACTACCAGACCACATGCACTAAACAAACATAAAACTTACTTGAGACAAGGCCCGACTGGGATTTCATCCCCCAGCGGATACCTTACCTGTCCCGGTGACCCTACTTGGATTTCATCACCAAGGGGGAAGCCCACTCCGTTCTCTGGCGGAGTCTAAACTCTAGGCGAGGTATATCTTGGCTAAGCGAGACCAGCTAACCACTGGAATCGTGAAGTGAGGGGAGCTTGCTCCGTAGCACCAGGCCACGTACCAGACCCTAACACAGATCTTTGAGCACCTAAAACAACACCTGAAACCATCTTTAGACTGCCTTCTTCTAGGACCCATTTTTTAGCCAATCTCCCCAAACATTCATCTAAGGCATAAGCCACAGCTTCTAAGGTTAATTCCTAGGATTTATCGCTTAGGCTTGTCTGTCTCTCTCTATTTTCCTCTTCTCATCTGTTTGTTTGAGTGTGTGAGGATGCTTTCTTCATTGTTTTCCAAGAACCTTTTGGCTCTCTGGAAAACACAGTCACCGACATCAGTTCTGCCACCGACGTCGGCTTCCCCCATCACCGGCATCGGTTCTATTACCGACGTCGGCTTCATTTATTACCGACATCAGTTATCTGACCGACGTCGATCTCTGTCACTGTCCTTTTTTTTTTCAAAAACCAGCAGCCTGAAACCTATCCTTTCTCTGCCAAAGACTCCATCCTGGTTTTCTGGAACTGAGCAACACAGTTCCTGAGACCTGAACCTTCTTTGCCTTGCATGGTTTTGACTCGTAGCCAAGCCAAAGCTCTTGTCAACCACGCTAGCCGTCAACCACTTCCGTCCACCCTGTCCGTGACCAAGCCTACAATGGAGTTCAACTCGGAGACCGAAAGAACTCCCATTCGTCCAACCCCACCGCAGACTCCCATTGTCCAAGAAGGGGACCAAGACTTCGAGCAATTCTTGGACCTCAACGTCAAGGCCTTGTAACATTATCTCGTGCATAGCCGAATGCGAGACTCCTTAGGCAATCCAATCTATGGAATGCCAACCTCCCTTGTCGCGACTACGGCTGTATCGACAACATCCATAGTTCAACCTTTGGACACCCAGGCCATCGTTTCGACCACTGACCAGACTCAGACTTTGACCAATCCTCTAGGTGTGGCCTCCCCCTCTATCATTGGGCCCACTTCCACCGAGGTTTCGGCCCCCTGTCAACTTCAACCCCCTCAACCGCTATCCACTCCTTTTCAAAACCTTATCATCTCTATTCCGCCTACCCTGGCCCCTATCAACACCAGGGTGGCTTCTTATCCCTTGGCCCCCGTTACCAAAGTTCAACCTCTTGTGGCAACATTGGGCCCAGCTATGTCTTCCACCCAACCACCTTTTGCCTCCACCTCTGCCCCTACGATTAGTCATCCGTACATTGTACAACCGACTATGTCGCATACCTCCCCTAGCCTCTTCCAAGCGCCCTACAACTTAGGGGGTGCACAACCCGTCAATCCGTCGGTAGACATCATCAAAATGTTGATGGACAAGATGACCAGTCTTGAGACCTCTGTTTTCGGCTCACACAACACTCTTTCATACGAGCAGATCTGTAATGAGCCCATTCATCCTTCTGTCCCAATCAAACCATATCCTAGCCAGTGGGAGCTTCCAAAGTTTTCTCGCTTTCAAAACAAGGAAGACCCCCAACAACACTTGCGGGCATTCAGACATGCCTGCTACCTCATTGGCCATGACGATGCGTTACTCTTACGCACATTTCCTATGTCTTTCTCGGGTGCTACACTTGACTGGTACAGCTCCCTTCCTAGCCATTCTCTCTTCTCATTCACACAATTGGCTCAGCTCTTCCTCGATCACTTTTCCATTAACATAACCAAGAAGGTCTCAATCACAGACCTCTATTCTATCCGGCAATTCGAGGACGAGTCCATAGCTGACTTCGTTGCTCGATGGAGAGGCCTTATCAATCAACTTTCCTTTTCCTTACCCCAGGCCGAGCTTATTAAACTCTTTTCCCAAGCCTGTGCCAGACATATCTCTTCCACCCTGAGGGTTCAAACCTTCCACACTTTTGACAAAGCCTTCACGATGGCTCACAAACTTGAGTTACATGCCATCGAGGAGAATAAAGTCAAGTTGCAGAATAAGAATCCCAGCTCTAAGACCAATGACTCTTCCTCTGCTAAGCCATCATCATCCAATTCTAAATCCAAGGCTTCAGCTAATGCCGTGGTTGTCAGACCTTCATCCTCTTCGACCAACCAGCCTGAGCCATCTACATCTCAGAGCGCTACTCGTCAGTTCCAGCAAAGATACGTACAGTGGCGATATACTCCTCTCAGAGAATCATATGCGTCTGTGCTGGACAAGCTTGTTAAATAGGGGGCCCTCAATCTCCCTCAAGCCCGACCTCCTCCACAATTCGATCCCTCTCACGCCATCCCCGCGTGGTATAGGGAGCATGACTTCTGCAGCTTCCACCGTGTTAAGGGCCATGACACAGAAAACTGCAAGACCTTTAAGAACATAATCCAAGACATGCTCGAAAAGGGGGACCTCATCTTAGACAATCCAAATGCACCCCCTAATCAGGCCATTGACATCTTCAAACAACCTTTCCCCAATCATCTGCCAACTCAAAACAACGTCTAGACCTTAATTGATGACAATCATGAGCACAACGTTCGAACAGTCAATACGGTCTCTCCATTCGTCCCCAATCAACCTCAAGAGGCTAGTCCATCAATTAGTCCATCACATGTGGATGAACCTCTTTCCCTGGCTAGTTCTCCACCGACCTCTCTCATCTTGGAGGACACCTCGGCTTTACCTGCACCACCAGTCTCGCCATCCTCAGTTTTACTACCTATGGAGGACCCGACCCTTCCTACTCCTTAGCTGCAACTGGAGGGCACCGTCATCCCTGCCCTTTACCCGCTTGGGGAGCCTCGCTTTTCAGATTCTTCTCCACCCAGGGAAGAACCTGTCTCCCCTTCATCTTCATCTAAATCTATCATGACTTCACCACACCATGCATCTAAGACCACTACACCCATCTCGTCTTCAACCTCGCAACCATCAACATCTTCTTCTCAGCCATTTTCCCGGTTAGTGGAGAAAATCGCGCTTCTCCCTCCAAGGAAAGTGATGCCTCAGGTGTTGTGGGAGCGTCTTAAAGCCCTTCAACATACCTGCGCCCTCTCATCACATACCGCTAATCCTCCTAAGGCAGAATCTCATCAGACTCTTGATAAAGACCAGACTCTCAAACCTCAACCAAACCCATCCAAACTGAAACCTACATCTACCTCGTCTAAACCCATCAAATCATTTGGTGTTCATCCTGTCTCCACCCTCACTCACCCACAAGTGAAGGTGGACCTAGGCCAGACCTCGACCAGTAGCACTCTTCCAACCAAGTCAAAGAGGGCTGCCAGACCACAGAAACGAATGCCTCCTTCTCCGTCACCATTGCCATCAATTTTGGGCCCTCATCCTTCGACCTTGACCAGCATTCTTCCCACTCCGGCCTTCAAACAAAACTCGTTGCCTCCTTTGCTTCCTCTGCCTATCTCCAGTCGGCCCTCTCCTAAAAAGGCGTTCTCAATCACCAGGCCAGAGCCATCTCCATCTGTCACCGCGCCATCAAACCATAAGGTGGTACAGAAATCTCTTCTAACCTTGCCTAAGTAAAAGTCACCAACCTCACGCATATCAAATAACATGGACCCTCTATTGGGCTCATACTCATCGATATTACGTCGACTTCTCCAGACTTCTGACATAACCCTTCTGCCCAACAAGCCTTTCCAACCTCTCAGGTCCAAGCCCTCCTGGTTCGACGATATGAAAATTTGTTTATATCATCGTACATCAGGACATGACACCGAGACTTGCTGTGCCCTCAAGGCCGTCATCTGCCGCCATATGGAGAAAGACACTCTTCTCCTTGAGGACACTCTCGACCAGACCTCGACTCCTTCCTCTTCAAACATGTCAACATCTCACCAGCAAGACATGACCCCTTCTTCACCTCCCATTTTCAAAATCAATGCTATCTGTATAACCACTAGGTCGCAACAGGACAAGGCCAAAGCAAAAGCTGCCATTCCTTGGACCTATCCCTTCGTCAAGCCACCTCTTGCACCCAAGCCTAAAATTTCTATCCTCGGTGCATCCCAACCTTCTTCATCTTCCTCTTCTGGGCCAATTCACGACTCCATGCTGAAGCAGCTTCATCAGACACCGGTGAAGATGTCTCTTTATGACCTTATCCAAACCTCACCTCAGCACCGTCAAGCCCTTATCCAAGACTTGCAGGCAACGGAGGTCCAACCTGAGGACTCCCAACCACTCGCTGCCCTCGTCCATTCTTTATCTCCTGTCAACTCCATCATATTCAGCGATTCTGAAATTCCCACATCTAACACGGAAGATCAGGACGCCGCCCTCTTCATCACTACCTATGTTGATCGAACACGCATCAAACGTGTTATGATCAATGGGGGTGCTAGCATCAACATTATCTCTACCCACGCCTTTGATCAGCTATCTCTTCCCAAGAACTGCATCTCCAAAATTGACGTGATCTTACGCTCTTTCAATGACACCACCACCATGACCATTGGCACAGTCATCCTTCACATCCGCATTGGCCCACGCACAGTCCTGGAGCTCTTCTATATCATCGAAGGAGAGTTTCAATACAACCTTCTACTAGGCCGACCTTGGATCCATGCCATGGCCTGTATTCCTTCCACCCTGCACCGTTGTGTGAAGTTTGAGCATGACGGGCAAGTCCATACCATCCCCGCTGACCCTTCACCCTTCAAGACTTGCAACACCACCTACCATCCCAATGATGTCCTCATTCCCATCAAACTGTCAACTCCGGCACCGCCTCCATCTGCGGAAGCTTCAACCAATTCGCAATCGGCGGTCGCCCTCGCCCCTCCTCTTCAAGCACCGACCAAAGACCCCATGGAAGACATCTTCCAATGATTATCACTTGGGGAATATTGCTTGTTGACCCTCGACATGTTCCAAACTCTGCAAGAGTATGGACGCCTTCACCTCAGTCCTAATTACGACCATCGGATCGGGATGGTCGTACCTTATGGTCCTCCTCACTTCCAAACCAACTTTGTCTACGGGGGGCTTAATCAAGCTCCTACCAATGGCAATTCCCTCTCTTCACCCCAACCTTTCACATCTGATTTCTCATTTCTTGGCAACCCCACCTTTGCACACACTTACCTTCACAGGTGTGCATGGAAGGGTTTTGGTTTCGAACATTATGAGCAGGGCTCCCATCAGCCCATCGAGCCGCTCAATGATCACGATGCCAAGAAACGGTATGGCCTGGGATATCATGACCCCACTCAGGCTCCTTCTGACCTCTGTCCTAAGCCAACCATCGACCAATCTCCTCCAGACTCGCCCATTTCTCCTTCGTCACCTAAGGAGTCGGTGGTGTCCATCCCTCCTAGTTTTTTTATTTTCCATAAACACCATCCACCTAGAACCCCTGACCTATCAGCTCAATGGGGTGTCTAGGTCTCTCCCTCTCATTTTTCCTAGCATGGTAGAAGATGAGTCGGTAACCATTCACACTGTCCACTACGTTGACAATGACGCCATCCTTTCCTACATGGGTGCCGATGACTCTTTCATCCAGCGTTTCCTCCCTTCCAAGACCCAGGTTATGTTAAATGAATCCACCATTGACATCAACCTCCCTTCTTCTTCTGATGTTCCTCACGTCTTAAAGATTGGCCAATCTTTAGACGCTCAGGAGTAGCTTGACTATGCCCAGTTCCTTTCCAACCATAGCAAGGCCTTTGCCTGGACTTACAGCGACATGCCTGGCATCGACCCCACCATTGCTACCCATAACATTGTCACCAAACCAGAGGCTAAGCCTGTTAGGCAGAAGCTTCGAAAGATGCATCCTCGTGTTGTGCTCCTTGTCAAAGAGGAGCTTCAACGCCTTCTTTCTGTCTCCTTCATCCAACCCATCGATTATCCACAGTGGGTCTCTAACATCGTCCCAGTCACTAAAGCAACTGGGGGGATTCAGATCTGCACAGACTATCACGACCTTAACCTAGCCTATCCCAAAGATGACTTTCCTCTTCCTAACATTGACCAGCTTGTTGATCTCACGGCCGGCCACAAGATGCTATCTCTCATGGATGGGTTTTCAGGATACAATCAAATCCTGATCGCACTGGAAGATCAGCACAAGACTACCTTTATCACCCCATGGGGGACTTTCTGCTATCGAGTCATGCCTTTTGGCTTGAAAAATGCTGGTGCCACCTATCAGCGTGCCATGACCTACATTTTCCATGATCTCCTCCACAAAATCATGGAGGATTATGTGGATGACCTTCTCGGCAAGTCCAAACTCCACCGCGACCACTTGACCATTCTCACAATCATCTTCTCTCGCCTTCTTCAATACAATGTCTGCCTCAACCCCAAGAAGTGTGTCTTTGGGGTCCTCTCAGGCAAACTTCTCAGCTTCATCGTTTCCTTCCATGGTATCGAGATAGATCCCGCCAAGATCCGCGCTATCCTCGAAATGCCACCCCTGGCCAATCTCAAGCAGCTTCGCAGTCTACAAGGGAAGCTCCAGTCCATTCGCTATTTCATCTCACAACTTTCAGACCGCTGCCAACCTTTCCATCACCTCCTTAAGAAAGATGTCTCCTTTAAATGGGATGAGAACTGTCAAGAGGCTTTTGAAGCCCTTAAAAGCTATCTGGTCTCCCCACCAGTCCTCAGTCCACCTAAGGATGACCAACCCTTCTACCTTTATATCTCTGCTACCAACCATTCGTTAGGTGCCATGATCGCGCACCGAGACGAGCATCATCGTGAGCAAGCGGTTTACTACATCAGCCGAACACTGGTCGACTATGAAACTCGATATACTCATACCAAGAAACTCTGTTTGGCGTTAGTCTTTTCCGCCACCAAGCTCTGCCACTATCTTCTTAACCACAAAACCTTTGTCGTCACTCACACCGACCCTCTCAAGTACATGCACTCCAAGCCATATCAGAATCAACGTATGGCTCGGTGGCTCATGCTGCTTGCAGAGTTTGACCTTGAATTCATCCAGCAGAAATCTATCAAGGGGCAAACCATCGCTGACCAACTGGCAGATGCCCCTCTTCCCAACAACCAACCTTCACACTGTGAGTTCCCTGACGAGTCTATCGCTACCCTTTCCACCGATGACACCGTCTACCAAATGACCATGTTCTTTGACGGCTCCAAATGTCAACTCGGTGGGGGTGCGGGGGTCATCCTCATCCCACTCGAAGGGGAGCCCATGCCTCTATCTTTCAAACTTGACTTTGATTGTACCAATAATATGGCCAAATACGAGGCCTTAATTTTGGGACTTCAGACTGCCCTTTCTCTCCACATCAAGTCTATCAACATCTTCGGTGACTCGCAACTCATCGTTAATCAAGTTAACGGTTCATATCTCTGTAAAAACAAAGTTTTACAAAGGTATAAGAATCGTGTTGGCCTTCTTTTAGCATCTTTCAACCATTACCTCTTGCAGACTGTTCCGCGCTCTACGAACAAGTTTGCCGACACCATGGCTTCTCTTGCTTCGCATATCCCGTCTTCATCATCATCATCTCACCTTTTTGTCACAGTGCATCGTGTACCCTTGCCTTCATACATCTCTCCTCACATCGACCATATCAACACTATCAATTCTAGCCCACAAGATGACTGGTATAAGCAACTCGTGGACTACTTGTCTCTTTCTGTCACTCCTCCCAACCTCTCTAGCAATGCGCGGCGAGCTTTCATCAAGCGCACAGCTCGCTATACCATGCTAGGGGGTCTTCTCTATAAACGAGGCTTCGACGGCCTCCTGCTTCACTGTCTAACCTCCACTGAAGCTCCTCAAGCCATAAAGCAAGTCCACGACGGGATTTGTGGTGGACACTTCAGTGGAAACTCGGTTGCCAAGCGCATCCTTCTCCTGGGTTATTATTGGCCCACCCTTCATTAAGACTGTAGCGACTATGTTCGACGTTGCATCAAGTGTCAGCAGCACTCTAACCTGCGTCATCTCCCCAGCCACGCCTTGCAAGTCGCTCAGGATTTTTGGCCTTTTTCTCAGTGGGGCTTGGATCTCATCAGTGAGATCAACCCTCACTCGTCTCTTCATCATCAGTCCATCATTACTGCCACTGAGTATTTCACCAAGTGGGTGGAAGCCATTCCTCTTGTCTGCACAAAAGCTGACAAAATTGCTGACTTCATCAATAGCCACATCATCTGTCATTTTGGTGTCCCTCACAAAATCATTACCGACAACGGCAAGTCCTTCAAAAACAAGACTGTCCAAAAACTATGCGACTCATTTGGCATCAAACTCAACTTTTCTTCGCCTTACTACCCACAAGCAAATGGGCAGGCAGAGGCTTCCAACAAAATTCTCACTAAAATTCTCATGAAGGTGGTCGATGATACAGGTAGGGATTGGCACATTCATATTCCCTTCACTTTGTGGGCCTACCGCACTAGCATCCGAACCTCTACGGGTGCTACTCCCTTCTCTCTCATGTACAGAATAGAGGCTGTCTTACCTCTCGAAGTACAGATCCCGTCTCTCCGCATCTCCCTGCATGACATTCTCTCCAACGATGACTTTCGTCAAGATCGCCTAGCTCAACTTGAGTTACTCGACGAGCGCCGTCTTGCTGCCCTTAATCATCTCCATGTCTACCAAAGTCGCATAAAGTAGGCCTACAACAAAAATCTGCGAGAATGAGATTTCAACATCGGAGACCTCGTCCTCAAAGAGAATCAACACGTGACCAATATGGAGTGAAGTAAACGAGGCAAGTTCACCCCCAATTGGCTTGGACCTTTTATCATCACGCACAAGTATGGGTCAGGGACTTATCATCTGTCTTCCCTCGACAGACGGCCAGAACCTGAGCCTCTTAATGCGTTGCATCTTCGACCATTCTTCTGCTAGTCGAGTAATCATCTACTTGACACGTAACTTGAGCTCGTCCCTTGAGCAATACTCATCCTCTTAATCCTCATCCCTTTCAACCCTATTCCCCTTTAACAAGTCCTCTACAACCCTTTTATGATGCATGGATGCTTTGTCCTAATAAAAGGGGCATCCTTGAACTTCTACAGCCTTGTCCATGACTAACAATCAACAATATATATCAAGATGTCAAAACATATCCATGGTCACAAAATCAAGTCAAAATCAAAAAGACAGACTGCTCCCTCGAAGGACAGCTGTACTATCATTGCTGTATTGCTAGACTGATCCCTCGAAGGACAGCTAGGCCAACTTATCAAACATTATTAAGCAAAAATATAGACCACTCCCTCGAAGGATGGCTATGACTAAATCTTGCTACAAACAGCACCTTTCTTAGAAGCTTCCCGCATCGATCAGCTTCGCAACATGACCACCAAGCAAAAGACATCTCTATGTAGGCTTCCCGCATCGATCAGCCTGCACCAAAAAAAAAAAAAAAAAAAAAAAAAAAACGAGTCATGGACTTGGCTTGTAGTTGTCTCAGGGTCTCCTATAACAGGGGCAAGGTTATTCCTGCTCTTAAACTGGGTTACCCTATCCTCCTCCTATCACCTGCTCAAGGGACTTCGAGCTCACTTTAATGTCAAAGTGATTCGATTACCGTTCTAACTCAACACTGGTCAACGACGTAACGCATGAATGGGGCTTTTGTTCTAATAACCCCTATCTCTGCTTCCTTTCTGGTCCTTGTTAATGAAAGAGTGATTTGCCTTTCATCTTTTCTCTTCACTTTAGTCACATTTAATCGCATCAATCAGCGACTCATCTCAAACCCCACCATTTTCATCATTTTCAGCTGACATCATCCTAGACCATTTCACATAGTTTCTATGGACACCAATACACATGGAAACTACCGACTAGACCCAATTTATGTTAAGCATAAACCAATACTTGCTGAAGCATAAATAGACTTCTATTCATTTTTAGCATATATCCATCGCGACTATGGAAACTTGCTAGGGATGAAAGACTCTCGACCAATTCTACAGAATACACCATCTGTAGCATCATTTTATCCTCATCTTACCCTCATCATTTTGACACTTGACCACATCCAATCATTGATCAATCAAACCTTTTGTCCAAACTACATTGGTCTGAGGCCCTATGACCAGGGCTATGTAGGCAGCACTCAGATAACACATCCTCTGAGGTTAGCTCGACCACCCCCATTTGTTCATCTCTTTGATGAACAAACCTTCTCTTCTGCGACCTTGACCTTGACCTTGACCAAGACCAATCATTCTCTTTGACCAAGACCAATCATTTTCTTTGACCAAGACCAATCATTTTCTTTGACCAAGACCAATCATTTTTCTTTGACCAAGACCAATCAAACTTTGACCAAGACCAATCATTTTCTTTGACCAAGACCAATCAATCCCTCTGACCCTCCCTCCCTTTTAGGGAGAACTACATCGGCCTGAGGCCCCTACGACAGGGGCTATGTAGGCAGCACTTAGTTGACATGGGGTCTTCTGAGGTTAGCTCGGCCGCATCCTTTCATCCATCCATCCTCTTGACCAACGACCATCCTTCGACCTTCGACCACTTCCAAGACAATGTTGCCTTGGTTGTTTTTGCGTGTGTGCTACCTCACGACTGGTTAGCAGAATTGACTGCAGACTATTTTTGACCCTTTGCAAGTATAGGATCACGAGCCAGTTGATCCCTACTACTTGTGGCTTTTTCGTGTTTCTAGGAGCACTTCCTGAGCCCTGGATACCTGGAACACGACGACCATTTGGAGCTTCAGCTTAAATTGAGTGACCCAATCAGCAGACGACTAAATGCTGGGGCCCAGTTACTTCAATTTTGGCACTCCTTGACCCTCGACATGCGATAATTTGACCCGACCATCCCGTGACGTGGTATACGTGCAATCACGACTTTTGCAGCATTTTCACTCACTTTTCATCTTTTCTCATCCATTTCTCTGTCAAATCAACACTTGATCTTTGGTTCCCTTCTCTCGACTATCGCTTTGAGGGGGGAACACCTCATCCTTTTTTTGGGGCAACCAACTCCTATTTTTGTCTTGCAGTTCGTCTAGAACAATCAACAAGACAAAAAGGGGCAAATGTAGACACCGCAAACGTGTCTACACCTTGGTCCTCCCCCTCGGCCTTAAACCCCTATCCTAACCCTTGACCTTGGCACCCTTTCCACCCTACCCTTGCCACCTTGGATCCTCCCTTGAATCCCTCTACCTTCCCCCTAGCATTTATTAGGCCAAATCTCTTCTTTATTTTCCCCGCACGCCCATTTTGGCATCCTCGTGACCGTTCTTCCCATCCCCCCTCGCTCGGCAGCGTGCAAGAATAGGCAGAGGCTATTTTTAGCCTCTATCCCCATTCTGTGACCGCTGACGTCGGTGACCCTTCGGCCGACGTCAGCGAAACTGCCGATGTCGGCATCCTTCATTACCCCTTTCTGCATCTGTTGCACCCCCTGGACCCTTGAGCTCAAAAACAGACTTCTTTTGGCACTTTAGCTTCCATCTCTCCTCTGTCTTGACCTCGTGCAACAGCAGCAACAGGTGCAAAGGCTCTAGATCAGGGATTTCTTCTTGACAAGTCCTCCGTGGCTCCAATAACAGCTACTTCAACTCTTCAGTTAGCAAGCCAAAGGTAAGCACAATCTGGTGTTTCATTTTATTTCATTTCTTTAGTTTTCAGTTATCTACCCTATCTATTGTCTTCTACTCCCTCCGTTCTTCCCCCTGAGAGGCTGCAAAGCCTTCTCAGGTCCTATCCTCTGTGTATCTTCCTCTTCCCTATCCCTCTTTTACTCCA
Organism: Torreya grandis; assembly: GCA_037957365.1. Taxonomy (NCBI): domain Eukaryota; kingdom Viridiplantae; phylum Streptophyta; class Pinopsida; order Cupressales; family Taxaceae; genus Torreya; species Torreya grandis. The sequence continues at coordinate 1,162,604 of JARHVA010002691.1, forward strand.
ATCCCCGACAACTTCCTCATCCCCCTGTCAACAAAAACCTTGCACAAGGCACCCAACCAGAGCAAGACTACTCCTCAGTCCATTCAGACCCGTCCCCAAACTCTGTCTCGACCCTCTTAGCATCCCGAACCCGTCCACAGTCCAGAAAGCAACTCAGACCCGACTACAGGCCATAACCCCGACCGACGCCGGTCACTACCCCAACCGACGTCGGCAGGATAGCCGACGCCGGCAGATTAGATAACCGACGCCGGCAACATTTCTAACCTCGGTGACTGTCTTCAGCCCAACAGCTCCTTCAGGTAATCATTTTGGTCTTTTCTTTCCTTTCTAATTTCTTTGTCACTTCTATATTCTGGCATTCTGTCTTTTTATCAGTCACTTATCTTATCAAAACAGTGGGTTGACCTCCCTTAAGGAAGTTTTTATACTTCCGAGAACAAGCTTTTGCTTGGCAACCCACTGCCTATTCATCTAACATTTTCTTGTCCAAGTTTCCTTTTTTCTTGCAGGTGTCATTCCTCCACAGCCAAAGAGGAGTGCCCACAAACATCTGGATTTATGGTGCGCAATCTTTAGTCCAGGTACTTCCCAAGCCTTGTCCATTACTTCTTTTTAGTTTCTTCTTTCTCTTTAATCTGAAAAGCGAATTTTGAGTGGAAACACATTCTATAAGAACAAATAATTCTCATACTTAGAATATTTTATTATTCTAACAATTTTTTTGTTTATATAGACTCATGTTGGGTTTACCAAAGTTTTAATATCTTAGAGTCCTACTCATCACTTCTTGAAGCTTTGTGTCTAAAATCATTAATGCATCATTATATAAATCAATCCTAACTCAAAAAAGATAGATCATACCTACACTTTCAATTGGGATACACTTCTTAATTGGGAGCATGATAAATATGGTGATCCTCTTAACTTTATTAGGGGATAATTTTTCATAACATATCATAATAGGAAGGGATTCAAATCCTACATTCTAACACAATCACACAATAACCCTAATGGAGTCCTAATGTTTCAAGCATTCATTTATTTTAATAATAAGAAAGTAAATCTAATCGAGTGCACACCAAATCTTGTGACATAAAGTGGGGGTTAGAAACACTAAAACAAATATGTATAGGGAACCTCAATTAAATTATGTATGAGTAACAACCTAATACATAAAATATGAAAGATAGTATTATTTGATCCAACACTTATGCCACTTCTATCTACTAAAAGAAAGGAGAACAAAGTTAGAATATACTTACCTAAATGTGAACTCATTGAGACTTAATCTCTTCCTTGGAAAAAAGGGCTTTTCAAGAGGTTGTTGTGGTTTGTAAGGATCACTAAGAAATTAAAAACATCTAAGACTTATCCACAAGACTATATTTTCCATATAAGAAACCTAAGCTAAGTCTCCTCAAGTAGAATGGTGGAAGAGTAGATTGTGAAAAAGCATAAGATAATAATAAATATTGATTGCACATATGAAATAATTCTGAAATGATCTTGTATATATAGGTAGGTCTTTCCCTAAGTCCTTTAAAAAACATTGGTTATATAGGGTTGACCTAGTTGACCCAGTGTGTTTTTAAGGATAATTCACTAGGTCTGAGTTAGGTTGATCAAAAGGCTAATAAGTTAAGAAAGTGAAAAATATGCCTAAATTATATTGGGTTGACCCAGTTGACCTAGTACAGTTGACTAACCAAAAGGGGGTTAAGACAAGAAAATGAAGGATGTAAAGAGGAAAATACTAGAGAAATATTTAAGAAATGAGAAATGGCTTAGGGAATGGTTTTGGGAGCTAGTTGGATTGGTAATAATGTGTAAAAAGGGGAAAACAATACTATGAACCACCAAAGGTTTTCCCACCCCTTTCCTGATGCACCCCTTAGGGTGTGCACTCAGAGAGATTGAGTCTTGACAGGTTCCTACAAGATATAAAATGCCAGTATTTGATAAAATTTAAAAATATTGTGTAAACATATGCCCCAATCAAAGCTCATCATGTGTCACTAAGGTGAAATAGGGGATTGTAATTGAAGAAATAACATAGTAACACAACACTAAAAAAAAAAATTGTAGTATTTTAAATCAAAAATAACTAAAAAGTATATGACTAAAAAGTAAACTATTCTAAAAAAGTAAATAACTAAAAATTAAATGTAATGTTTACCTTAAATAACCTTTATTTTAGAATGGTTTTCTATTGTGTTATTAGTTTTGATTGTGTAGGGTGTAGACATTACTTTTGACAAACCCAAGAATACACAAATAATGAATAGAAACAAACAAATACAAGAAAAGACAAGATAGCTTGTGTTATGAGAACATGATGTACTTGGGAAATTTGGCAAACTGAGGTGAAAAGTGATATGTTAGACCAAATGACCAAGTCAAAAACAAGAGTAAATTGGGTAATCAAAAATCCAAGGCTACTAAAGATAAAAAAACTCAAACAAGTTATCTTTAAGTAAGAAAGTCAAAATCACCAAGTCAAATAAAGGATACATGTTAAACAGGATGGTAAAATAAATAAATCAATGGGTAAAATACTTTAAAAAAAGGTAAAACAACATTGATGAGTGATAAGTAACAATCCACATCTCACTAAATAATGGAAAAAGGTGCATAAAAAAGGGTAAAGAATATTGTCGAGTGAGAAGTAACAATTCAACCACACTCAATAATGGAAAAAGGTTATGAACTCAAGTGTCCATAATAACAAGATAACAAAATAATGGTAAATGGTAAAAGGAAAGTATAGTAAGTGTAGAAATATAAAATCATGATGTAAATAAAGAATAATACATAGTTAGTCAAACATGTTGTTTCACTCTAATGATAGATAAAATTGAAACAAAGTAGTGCTAACATGTTTTGAAAAGATGAAGAAGAAGGAATTAAATTAAGGGAAAATATATTTGGAATCACAATTTGTCTATCAAGGGGGGAAATGAAATGGGTGGAGGGGAGAATGAAGAAAAAACCAAGGTAGAGGAACTCTTTATCAAAGTCAAGACACTCAAATTAGTTTTGTCAAAACAAGAGGACTTTCAACCTTAAGGACTTTGAATAACTTATCTTAGCCACACAAGTCTTGGGTCAACATATGGAGTATATATATCATCTCGTAAAGGATATGTATGAAAATTAAAATGGACCTACCTTCTCATGACATGTTCCTCATTCCTCATGACCCCTTATATAGCCATTAGTCTACTACAAATATTGAGTACTTTCATGATAAGGTAGGTAGCACCATAGAGTTTTTTTGAAATCCCATATTCTAATCTACTGGCTTACTATACCCGAAGGGACCTCAACTCTATGTGAGGCTAATTGTGGAGTTTGAGCTTTGATTAAAGATAGGATATGTGCTTTTAATCACATCTTTTGGTGTGATTTTGACTTTTAAGATTTGTATTTTGCCTTTTAGATATCATTTCATTTTGATTCAACTGATTTGTCTTTTAACTTTCTTGATGGATTTTTCTATTCCTCCTCCATACGGATTTGGAAGACAAAACATGGATGCTCAAGATGACTTTAATTTTAATACTTGGGACAAGGTTTTTAAGAGAGACAACTTCAAATATCATGGGGTCTAAGAGTCTCATAAATCTAGGTGAAATAAAAGTGTTATCTTGACTTTGACCTTATTTTATCCAATGTGGAGATGAAAGAAAGGGAAAATCAAGAGGAATGACACATGGAAAATTTTGAATTAATTCAATTTGAAAAAAATGTGACAAAGGGACAAAAGGGATACAATGATAGTAAAGTTTGATTACTTATCATAATAATGAGAGAAGTGGAGGAAAACATGCCAACATAGTTTGTTGTGCAAATTTCATCTAGCAAAAGAAGCAAAAACTAAAGTTGAGAAAAAATGATGAATGTGAAAATGTGTTAATTTTATGAGGATGGTTAGGCCCTATTCATAGTCTTACACTCTAACTTCATAAAAGATAAACCCAAGGGGTTCCAACAAATAAGATGAAAAATAAAGTGAAAGAGATGCACAAAAAGATAGTAAATTTGTGAGGGATATTAGGTCCTATCCATGGTCTTAAAAAGCAACATAAAAAATAAAAATCCAATGGATGCCAAAATAAAATTAGTAGGTATAAAAAGTATGTGAAACATAATTAAAATATGGTGATTTTGTGAGGAATATCAGGTCCTATCTTTGGTCTTACAAATCAACTCACAAAATAAAAACCCAAAGGGTGTGAAAAAGAGAAAATGCAAGAAGATAAAGACTATGGTACATTAAGAAACCAAAAGACAAAAAGGGAGGACTAAAGGTTTGTGAAAAATAGGGAACTCACTATAGAGGGAGAGACCTATGCTTAAGTAACCTCAAAAAAATGTGTTATATAAATGTAGATAGAAAGCATGAGAAGAAAGAAATGTTTAGGCAAAGTACTTTTTGAGGAATTGTGTGTTGGTGGGATCTTTAAAAACATGGCCTTCATTGGTTAAAGTATGGTAGGTGCTTGGACCAAAAATATCTTTGACTAAATATGAGACCCACCATTGTTAGGAATATTTACCTTATTTATCATGGGTGTATTCTAATTTAAGGACAAGATCACCAACATAAAAGTGCACATTTTAACATGTTTGTTATGTTGTTTGGCAATGTGAGCCTTGTATTGGTGGTTATCTTGTAAATTAGAAAGACTATGTTCATCAATAATATCCAGGGCATGAAGGTGAGATTCATGCAATTATTCATCAAGAAAAATACAATAAAGATATATACAAATATAGGGAACCTCAACTTCTAAAGGAAGAATTGACTCAGAACCATAGACTAGCAAAAATGGAGTTGTCCTAGTGGCAGTATGTATGCTATTCTGATAGGCCCAATGTATAGGGTAAAGATGAATATGTTAATCCATGCATGTTTCATAGATTGTTTTTTTATAATTTTTTTAAGAATTTTATTAGTGGCCTTAGCTTGACCATTTCATTTTAGATGATAAGGTGTGGAAAATTTGTGATTGATCTTGAATTTAGCACAAAGCTATTTAACATGTTTTTTTTTAAAAATTACCACCATTATCTAAAATGATGGTATGGGGAACATCAAATTGGTAAATGATTTGGTTAAGAATAAATTTATAAATGGTAAAATTGATGATAATAATGAGGGGAATGGCTTCAACCCACTTAGTAAAATATTTGGTAGCGGTAATGATAAAGACATACCCATCTTAGGAATGAGGAAGTTTACCAATGAGATCAAATCTTCATGTAGAAAATAGCTAGGGGGATTTTATAATTTTAAGTTCAATAGGATTTGAATGGATAATATCATCATGAATTTAACAAGGATTACACTTTTTAGCATATTCAATTGTATCCTTTTTTATAGTAGTCCAAAAATAACCCATACATAGGCATTTGTGGGCTATAACATTTATACTATAGTATCCACCATAAATTCCCCCATGTGTTTGTTCAAGAAAAGGAGGGACCTCATCTGCATAACATAAATAGAGTAGGGTTCCTACAACATTATGATAGTAAAGGATGTTATGTTGAAAAACATACTTGAAATCTTGTTTATGAATGCATGTCTTTTCATGAGAGTCAAAATTAGGAGGATAAGTTTGGTGATCTAAGAATTGTATGATATCATTATACCATAGGGTTTGTAAAATAGTGACAACATAAATATGATAGATAATGGAATTTAGTGGTTGAGTAGAGGATGGATATTCTCTTATTTGTATAAGAAAATAAGGATTGAAAAGAACTTGGTGTGGATGAAATAGAGAGGCTGAAGAGGCAAGAGAATCAATAATGAGATTTTAATCTCTAGGAATTGGCTCAATAGTGAAAGAGATAAAATCCCTAGCAAGAGTGGTTGAAATTTGATAATAGGTGATGAGGTTTTCACTTTTACATTGATAATCACCATTAACTTGATGACAAATAAGTTGATAATCACCTAAATCATGAAGGTATTGAATTTCTAAATCAAGACTAGCTCTCATGCCTAAGATAGGAGATTCATAGTCAACCATATTGTTGGTGACATCAAAGGTGAAGTGGAAAGCTAAATAAATTATTTTACCAAGAGGAATTATGAGAATGCAACTTGCCCTAGCTCCTTGAAGGCATTTACCAGTATCAAAGTGAAGGGTCCAAGTATCCTCATTCAAGTCAACATTGATTTTAAGAACCTTCTTGATAACTAATTTTAGTTTAGTAGTACCAGAGGGAGTGGAAGATTCTTGAAGGTGATTGGCTTCAAGATTAGTGATAAATCTATGAAAATAATCTTTAAGATAAATATCTTGATTAAGACCTTCAATGTAAAGGATATTCTCATTTGGAAGATCATCTTGAAGAGAATAAGTAGATATAATGGGAAATATAACAAGTTGATCACTTTTCATTTAATATATTTTTGAGTGATGATGTGAAGATCAAATTTCATAAGTAAGACCATCCATTTACCAATTCTATCTAAAGGAATAAAGGCTTTAGAGAATAAATTATGAAGGGGGTTGGAATGAAGTATGACATAAGTAGTATGTTTAATCATATAGTGGTGAAGCTTTTTAGCTAAAAAATAAATGGCAAGGAAATCATGCTTATATTTGGTATAACATGTATCATAATCGATGAAGCCTTGACTAATATAATAGATAAAATACTCTCTTCCCATATCATCTTATTGGGTAAGCATTTCACCAATTGAATTTATGTGTGGAAGAAGTATATAGAATCAAGGGTTTATCATTGGAAGGAGGATGAAGTGTGGGTGGGTGAAGTAAAGACTCTTTCATGATAAAAAGTATTTTTGACATGGATTAGTCCATTCTAAAGTACTACCTTTCTTGAGAAGGAAATTGATAGAGTAAATTCAATATGCCATTTTGGAGATGAATCATCTAATTTCCCTAAGCTTACCTAAATAAGTATGAATGTTAGGAATAGAATGATGAAAAGGCATGTTGATGATATAAATAATTTTGGTGGGGTCAATGTCAATGATATGGAGAGAGACTAAGAATCCTAAAATTTTTCTAGATGTGACACCAAAGACACATTTGTAAGGATTAAGCCTAATCTTATATTTGAGAAAATGGTAAAAAATGATAGCGAGATCAAAAAGATGATTCTTACGATGTTTGGATTTATCAATAAGATCATCCACATAAGTTTTTTAAAAAAAATTGAATGAGATCATGAAAATGTGAGTCATTGCACATTAGTAAGTGGCTTTAGCATTTTTTAGGCTAAACGGCATTTTGAGATAGTAATAAATGCCCCATTCCATGGTGAAAGTAGTCTTATGTTGGTCCTCGAGGGTAATATGAATTTGATTATATCCCGAGAAACCATCCATAAGAGATAACATTTCATAACCAACTATGAAATCAATGATGGCATCTATTGAAGGTAAGGGAAAGTTGTCATTGGGACAAGAAATATTAAGATTGTAGAAATAAATACAAATTTGAATGACCATAGTGAATTTAATCTGAATGGGGATAATGTTGGAAACACATTTAGAATAATCCACTAGTTTGATAAATTTATGATTGATTAATTTGATGATTTCCTTATGACATAAAGTTGAAACTTTAGGCAAAAAAATTCTTTGGTTTTGATGCACAAGCTTGGTATCAGGATAAGTAATGATATTATGCACCATAATTCTAGGGTAAATATTGGGTGTGTCCTTATAAGACCAAGTGAAAGCCTCAAGATATTTATCAAAGAATAAGCTAAAATTATCATGTTTGGAAGGTCATAGTTCTTAAGAAGCTTTAATTGGTCAAGGATAAGATGGTGTACCATATTCAATGTGAGAGGTTTCTAAGATGATGATGGCATTTCCATCTTGAATGTTGTATGATACATTGGGTAATGTTGAAATTAGATTTGTTTTAGGATCAAATTTAGCAATGAAGTTGTTGAAGCAAGGAGATTTAGTCTTAAAATTTCCATGTTTATGATGCTTTAAAAGAAGTTGAGGTTCTCAAGCATAAAATAACTCAAGAATAACTTTATCATTAGGTAAAGTACAAATCATACCATAATATTCAACATCTACTTCAAGATCAAAATTTTGATTGCCATGACGATTAGACTTAGAGTGTATTTGATGAAAATAAATTGCCTTGGCATTTAGTGTAATTTCAAAAGTAGATGGATCATAAGATATTAGAGTGATGGTGGATTTGGTGATGGGAGAAGGGTATGATGGAATCATAAGATCCAAAGTTGTAAGAAATTATAGATATTTAGAATGTATAATTTTCTCTACCACCCAAGGAGATTCAATAAGTAGAGGATTGAGAGGAGGCACATGACCTTCAAGATCTAAGGTATGATCTATAGAAATGGTATGAACCTCCTAATTAAAATCAAGGAGTTGGGATAAAGCTTTTTGGTAATGCTAGACATCCAAGTCTCTAGAATGAGCTTGGGCCATGATATATTTATCATCATATGTTAGATAAATCATACATGCTTGAGAATCTGGGGGAGTTTTAGAGGATGAAATCTTGATATTACTGAATATATGAGGATACATGATGAGAGAATCTTAAAATATTTTAGCCACTCCAAAATCATTTCAAGTGAAGGCATCTTTTGTTAAATAAGGCTCATGATCATTACATGGAGGGGGAAAATAGGTAATCCCATCCATGAGAGGAATATTACAGTCTCTTATTAAGAGAGAAGGAGGAAGCCATTATGAAATGTATAGAGGTAACTTGGTAATATTTCAAGTATGTTACAAATCATTGGGATCATCATAATTATAATATACAAGAGTAACTTGTAAATGAAGATTCATGTTGATGAACTTGGTTAAAAGAGCACTATTAATCTTAGGAATTATAGGAATACAATATTGAGAGTTAGGATCAGGTAGTTGAATACTCCATGGATTAGGGTTAGCTTCATGCTTATACTATTTTCCATTATGTAAGAATTTAATACATTGACTACTAGAAGAAGAAATGGCCCTCATTCGATGAGTCCATAGATGACCAAGGAGTATGTTACAAGATAGAAGAATATGAAGGACCATAAGCTTGGTTCAAATAGTTTTATGTCTAATGGTTAATGTAAGACAAATGTAACCAAGTGGCTTTTGATTTGTCTTATGAAAACCATGACAAGTAAGATGAGTTTGTTTGACATGATCCTTGTTATAACTAAGTTTTTTAATAAGACACAATGATGTAACATTAATACCAAAGCCTTCATCAAATAAGACTTTAAAAATAAGAGTGGTATTAATGTCTATGTTAATAAAGAGTGGCAAAGCATTAGCACACAAAAAAAGCATCATTGATCATGTTCTCTTCAAGGAATTAAATAGAGGTCTTGGAAGAAGGACATGAGCTTTCAATGGTATTGAAATTAGTAAGTTGAGAATAAATAGAAGGTGGTCATTCATCTATAGAGGATGGATCTTCAATTTATTGAATTTATTGCATAACTAATTTATGATGATATGGTGAAGTATGAACCAACTCCATAAGAGGAACCTTGCAAGGCATAGAGTTGAGTTATTCAAAAAAATTCCAATGTGATTTAGAAGAACCAACATGATGTTTAGAAGGCAAATTAGTTTTGTAAGGTATATATGTGGTGGAGGATCAGAATGAGGAAGTTATTCATTAGATGCTTCTGAATCAACATTAGTGGTGGTAGTATCTTTAAGAAGTTTTTCTTATAAATATGGATATTTAGGCTTGGTAACAGGATCTTTGTGAGTTAGTTTACAATGATAATTAACCTTGGTAGTGTTGACACATTGAGATTTGTTATAATATTGGTAATAGTTAGTGTTAATGGCACAAACATCCTTGACATTTTCTTGATTATTTGAAGAATATTTTTGGTTATTAGAGATAGAATCTTTAAAAGTTTATCATTTTTGGGAAGTAGCAGTGTATTCTTGATGATGAAGATTGACCGTAGCTTCATGATTGAATGAATCATAAATCATATAAGAGATAAAAAAAATTATTTATCCCACTAAAAGATTCATTAGAAATACCAATGTCGACATGGAACCAAAAATAGAGACTGGGATCATACCACTTAGAAGGATCATTGGGATAGATGAAAGGTTTTGAGGGTGGTATAAATTGTTTCATTTTCTAAACTGTAAGAGGTGTATGAGAAGGTGAAGGTTTTTTTTTTTGGAAAATATTTATTTGTTTTGTGAATCATTAGTAATGATAGAATTAGATGTCTAAAAATATACTTTAAGAATTTTAGGATTAGGTTTGAATTTATTCATAAGAAAGACTAGATGCTTATCTTGATCAAGAGCTTCATTAAGTGTTTGAGGAGCAAAGGGTCAAACCTTATCATCAGTCATGTTATGGATAGATTTATGAGCTAAATATTTCCATATTTCGATAAAATCATTCATTGATTTAGTGGGACACTACTTAGCATTGATGAAGCTGCTAAGAAAATTTTTAGGAAGACCATTGTGTTGAAACTCTTTAACCAAAGGATTAACCAAATCTTCAATTTTCCAAATATAATGTTGGGTAATTTGATTATACCATTATAATACATCATTTATAAGTGTCTAGAGTAAGAATTTAGTAGTGGCAAAGTTATTAGTTTGGATCCACTCTTTGTAAAGGTTACCAAAAGCTTTAAGAAATGAAGCAGGGTCTTTAGTCCCATCATATTTTCTAGTTAGAGATATTTTAACAATATCAATGGAAATAATGAAGGGACATAAAAGTTAATTTTTATTGGTTTAAAACATCTTGTTATTCATTATGGTTTGAGGAATAACATTACCTGAGGCATCCCTAAGAGGTGGAGGAATATAATTAGGATTAGCCTGAGGATGAATAGTTAGAGGTTTATTTGGCACATTAATGAAGTGTTATTGAAGTTGCATCATTTGGTTGGTATTAGAGTTTTTTATAATGTTCATTTGTTGAATGATTTGGGCTAAAATTTGGGTTATATCAAGAGGTAGGTTGGTGTTTGTAGGAGCACTCCCCAAATTGGTGTTAGGGGGAGGATTATTAGAAGATGGGTTATTAATGGGGTTGTTAAGTAAACTTGTATTAATTACTTCCACATTATTTTTAATATTTTTATAATTTTCTTGGTAAGTATAAAAAGGATTAGATCCATCAACTTCATGTTGAGGTGTTATTTACACCATATTATAATTCATAGATGGAGGAGAAGAGGTGACACAAGAGTGATGGTTATCTTGGGAGGATAAAAGAGGGAGAAATGAACATCCCATATAGTATCTAAGTGGATTCAATCTATCCAAGAAGATTCTGATGGGATATTTCATTATGACTAAGGAGAGATGAAAAAAATGCAAAATTGGAAAGATAAGGAACTAGATTGATGAATAGGGAAAACATAAAATAGTATAGGGTCAATTAGGTCAACCTAGCATATAAAAAATGACTTGTAAATTGCACAAGATCAAGTGGGTCAATATATCATAGTAAACAGAGGTAGGAAAAAGAGGTAAAAGGTTATGCAAGCTACATAGGCTTGAGTGGGTCGATCTAGTATAGTGGATAGGGGATAAAAAAGGTATAGGGTCAATTGAGTTGACCTAGTACATCAAATAGGGAAAAATATAAAGTTGATAACAAGTTACGAGATCAAAAAAGATAATTTTTTGGTTAATCTAGGAAAGTAAGAGTGAAAGGGAAACAAATAGTCAATTAGATCAATGCTATCCAATCTAATTGAGGTACACAAAACAAAATCTTCCACTAACATTGGCTAATGCAAGTTTTTGAATGCATAATTGAGAAAATAACAAGAAATCAACTTGAAATGTAAAGATATAACTAATTGGTCAATTGAATGTTTATTAGATTATTAAGATATGATTTTTAATGTGATTTGAAGTTTAATATAAGAAAGGTACTAGATATAAATCTAAGGATGGTTTCAAGTGGTTTGGGTTGGAAAATACTATAGTGGTAATTATACAAGCTTGGTATTGGGGCCTACACCCTCACTTCACACACCATAGAAATAAGGGTGTCAAGTGATTAGCTAGAATATACCACTAACCACACTTTATACTTGACTAGAGCATCAAGTCAGCTTCCTTTTTGGTGATGAAATCCAAGTAGGTTGGCCTTGCGTAGGCAAGTGTTTGTTTATGTTTTTATGATTTGTTCATGTGTATATAAAATAAAAATAGTGAAACTAAGTGATATATTAAAAATCCCCTGTGTAAACTATTCTAAGCATGCAAGCAATAGGAAAATAAATATGTGAGCTAATTACTAAAAAATATGATGTTAATTCCAACTTGAAACAAGGTATAGTGTTGAAACTATATGCAAAAAATATAGAATAGGGTTGATAGGTTCAAACTTGTATTATGAAACAAATGTCTAAAAATGTATAGGGTTAGCCAGGGTTGACCTAGTTATTTTAGACAATAAATAGAACACAAAACTAGTTTGGTAGAATCAATCTAGTTGATTATCCAATGGAAATTTTAAAGACTAAAAATAGTGAAAGGAAAGATATAAAATAAAGAGATAGAGAGGTAAAAAGTAACCTTGGTGGATCAGAGATGAAATGAAGAAATATTGATGATGAATAACTTTGGATTATATTGGCAAAACCTATAAGCTACATCAATAGGATCAATCAAGCTGTGCAAGAACTTACTACAGAGTGTTGAAAATATACAGGGTCAATAAGGTTGACCTAATAGGCTTAGTTGTTGTCTAAAAGTCTAGAAACCTATACTATGTTGATTAGATTGATCCTATTACATGTTCCTATAAACTTGCACACAAAAGTTATAAAAATGGGTTGATAGAGTCGATCTAATATAATAAAAATAATAACTAAAAGAGTAAAAATAAGTGAAATAAATCCTACAAGGTTAAGTTTCACATTGGGTTCACCAGAATGTATACAATTGGAAATGAATCATATATATAAATCAAACTTGGCGTGGAGAAGATAGAGCATACCTATACTTTCGATTAGGATACACTTGTTAAGTGGGATCATGACCAATATGGAGATTTGCTAGCCCTGATTAGGGGATAAATTGTCACAACATATCATGTTAGGAAGGGTTCCAAAGCCTAAAATGTAACACAATCACACAAAAAACCTTATGGAGCCATAAGATTGAAATCATTCATTTATTCTTATAAGAATAAAATAAATCTAATCTAGTGCATGCGAAATCTTATGGCACAAAGTGGGTGTTAGAAATTATATATATATATATATATATATATATATATACATATATATACATACATATATATATATATATATACATACATACATACATACATATATATATATACATATATATATATATATGAATGTATATATGTGTATGTATATATAAGTATGTATGTATATATGTATATATGTATTCTAACTTTATTATCTTCTCTTTTAGTAGATAGAAGTAGCATAAGTTTTGGCTTGAAAAATACTCTTTCATATTTTATGTATTAGGATGTTACTCATACATACTTTAATTGAGGTTACTTATTTTATATATATATATATATATATATATATATATATATATATATATATATGTATGTATGTATGTATGTATGTATATATGTATGTATGTATGTATGTATATATATATATATGTATGTATGTATGTATATATATATATATATGTATGTATGTATGTATATATATATATGTATGTATGTATGTATATATATATATATACAAACATACATACATACATATACATACATACATATATACATATATATATATAGATGAATGTATATATGAATGTATATATATGTATGTATATATAAGTATGTATGTATGTATGTGTGTGTGTGTGTGTGTGTGTGTATACATACATACATATATATATATATAAAATAAGTAACCTCAATTAAAGTATGTATGAGTAACATCCTAATACATAAAATATGAAAGAGTATTTTTCAAGCCAAAACTTATGCTACTTCTATCTACTAAAAGAGAAGATAATAAAGTTAGAATATACTTAACTGAATGTGAACCAATCAAGACTCAATCTCTCCCTTATCCAAAAGGGATTTAAAAGAGGTTTTTGTTTTTTATAAAAGCCAAAGCATCCAAGACTTATCCATAAGACTACATTCTCCAAATAATTAACCTAAGCTAAGTCTCCTTAAGTACAATGGTGGAAGAGCATATAATAATGAAGCATGAGAAAATAATAACTCTTGACTACACATATGAAATAATGATGAAATGATCTTGTGTGTGTGTGTGTGTGTGTCTGTGTGTGTGTGTGTGGTGATCTTTCCCTAAATCCTCTTAGAAACATTGGTTGTATAGGATTGACCTAGTCAACCTAGTGTGTTTTTGGGGATAATTCATTAGGTTTGATCTAGGTTGACAAAAAGGATAAAAATCTAAGAAAGTTAAAAATATCCCTAAACTATAATAGGTTGACCCAATTGACCTAGTACAGCTGGCTAACCAAAAGGGGGTTAAGACAAGAAAATGAGGAATGGAAAGAGCAAAAGACTGGAGGAATATTTAAGGGAAGAGAAATAACTTAGGGAATGATTTTTGGAGATGGTTTAATTGGTAATAATGTGGAAAAAATGGACAAAAATCCTACAAAGCACCAAAGGTCTTTCCACCCCTTTTCTAGTGGACCCCTTAGGGCATGCATTTAAAGAGATCAAGTCTCGATGGGTTCTTGTAAGATGTAAAACATCAATATTTGATAAAAGTTAAAATATTATGTGTATACACTTTGTTGGTAGGTAGGTAGGTAGGATTTTAATTTTTTATGTGGATTTATTTTTAATTTAGTCACTTTTATTAAATATTACAAGAGAGCTTAGCAAATGAGAAAGTGCCACATGACATAGATATCAAATCTATTAGTGTTCCAAATTTATCATAAATGTCAAAGCCTATGAGAGTGAAACTAAATGAGGAAGTTCCACATGTATCCTATTAGATCTATCAATCTCTTGGATATATCAAATATTTTATATCCTTAGAGAGCTTGACTAAATTAGGAAGCACCATGTGGCCTACCTGTGAGTGTGTCAAACTCTTGGACTTGTTAGATATGCCATATTCTAGAAGAGCCTAACTTAATGAGGAAACACCATAGGGTACACATATTGGTGTGATAGTATCTCATACATGTTAGATATGTTAGATCCAAAAGAGCTATACCAAATGAGTAAGTGCCACATGGATCCTGTCATAGATGCTAATCTCCCAAACTTAACACATCTTGAGAGAGATCGACTTATCAAATCATGCCACATGGAACTGAAGTATAAATTGGTAGAAAAGGCCTAGGATTTATAAGATGGTTATTAATAAGTATAGTTATATTTAAAAACCAATCAAAGGACACCACACATCACTCAACACTCTAGGTAACCCATTCTATTTCTCAATTAGGTAAAGTGTGACACCCAATTGTGCGTAGGTGGATCTAGCCACAAAGAGGACCAACCAATGATGGACACTTAACATGAGATAAATCCATCCAAGATGCCATAGGGTAAATATATTTATGTTCCTACCACATTAATCTCATTAAATAAATCATAAATTGGGCTTTGATTAGATGATTTAAAACATCTCATTCTAGTCACTAAATCTAGTAAGCGATGTATATCTAAAATCCCTGAATTAATTCCATATTAAGAAATGAATAGGTGGATCTTACTGCCAAAACAAATTTTAATTTTCTATGGGTGATCCACCAAATGTCATCATACTAAATATATGTGTGAATATTTATAAGTGCCCAAAGGTAAGTTAGTTTATCATTATTAACTACCATTTTCCTAAAGTTTGCCTCCTCACTTTTAGCTCATTCATGTGCCCTTCATGCCCTAATTTAAATAAGATACTATCCAAGTTTACCCATTTTACACAATGGATGATTAATCCTCTAACACCAAGGCTGATCCCAAATATGGAGACACCACTGTCCTTGAGAATTTGACTTATTTCAAGCAATATAATGAAATATTTAAAGCAATTGAGTTTGTACCTAGGTCCTCCACTAATGATGAAAAGGATGATGCTAGATTCTTATATGCCCTTAGGTCATATTAAATATGTGGGTTTCACAAATATATGAACAAACCATATATATTACCTTATGCCAACCTCTACATAAATATTCTCCTTAAATCCAAGTGAGTGTAGGATGGTGCCCACAATGTGATGTACTCTTCAAGATTTATGCACAATATTAAAGACATCTTGAGAGATAAATTTAAATAATAATAAAACCTACTATATTACATAGTCACTTGTGACAAGGCCATAATGGATGCATGTTCTAACACCTATCATATTTATGAGGTTTTGAGGGATTAGATAGAGAATCCTGATGTCAAGTGGGTAAATAAGGAAGACATTAATTCTTACATGGTCTGCAATTTCAAGGAAGGGTTACATGCCAATGTGATCCTAATTGATAATTTATTTGAGGTAAGTGACTAATTTTAGGTTGATCTCCTCTAGGTTCCCCTTCTTTTCATCATCCTTTAGGGAAAGGAGATATTGGACCTTAGGGATGTTATCAATTTCTAGTTGGTATATTATGTCATGGAGGGATGGGAGGGTAGTAACTTTTATATGTTAAGTTACCCAATGGATGTCATCTATGATCCTATCATGTTTATGCCTTCTAATTTCCCACCATATAATACAAGTGGTGTAGTGGTCCATGTGGTGTTCTATAAACTATAGGGACATCTTTACTAGAATCACATCTGGGAAATCTTAAAGTCATTCTACCTAGTGGTTTACATGGCAGTAAATGAGGTGGCCATGCCTAAGATCTCTAATTAAATTAATAAAAAATATTTATGTCATTAGTTATTACTAGTACTTAATATATGACACTATCATCTAAGTGGAAGTATTTATAAGGCCCCCTATGCTTTCCCTATTAGATTCTAGACTGGTTGGCCAAGTAAGACATAACCTATCAGCTAATACAAGGCATATTTAACCACTACCTTAATCAAAAATAGAAAGATTTCCCAATATTTTTTATCACCATCCACAACCACATGTACAAAATTTTCCTTATGTTGTAGAAGATGGTAGTCATCAAGGATTCTTATACCCTAGGTAGAGTGGATCATAAAGTGTGGGATAACTATGGCTTAGTACAAGCCCATGTGGTGAGATATCAAGCTCACCTCAACATGTATTATAAGCATAGGCCTCATTCAAATGATGAGATCTACCTCAACCTTGTATATGAAAATGAGGTACTCACCAAGATTGAAGAGAAGAAAGGGAAGGGAAAGAAGGTTTAATTTTGGCCATCCACCTAGAGTGGCCTTACTTTACCTAAACCAACTCATCCTTAGGGAGATGTTCATGTGACTAACCCACATATTTCAAGGAAAATCATCTAAGGATTTCCATCTTCCTGTCATTTGTGGGTCTCACCTCCCCTAGTATTGGATCTAGTTCCACTACCTCTTATAGTTCAAGCTACTTGGCCTTAGGTGGTGTAAGTCTTATGGTTCAACATTAACAATAACCACCCTAATATGAGCCCAAAATTTGACCTCTATTAAAAATCCATGTAGATCCCTTTTCCACCTTATACCATTCCTCAACAACCTAGTGGACCACACCCAAGTTTACCTTTCCTTACTAATCCCACTCAGGTGGTGCCTCCCTTATTTCCCATTCTAACCCCCCCATAATTCCCTTGACTATCTTTGGCTCTAGTCATGTAAAACATCATATCATCCCAAATTTCACCCAGGTTACCCATTTCATCAGTAAGGATCCTCATGACTAGCCTTTGCTCTTTAGTAGAAATAGGTACCTATACCTAGATGCCTCTATTGTCTAGTGCCCAGTGAGTGGATACTAATGGACCTAAACTAGTTAAATTATAGGTGACCCTAGCCATCAATGAACCTATGTGAAAAATTCCATAAATTCCCCCCCTCTTCAATGATAACTAATGTTACTTTGTAGACTCCAAAATTAGCCCAGACCACCAATACCACCATCACTCTTATTATTATATAAAAAAATGATCTAAGCAAGAGGATTTGGAAGGAGTAAAAGATAACTCATGCTCTGCATCCCCCTTTTACTCCCTATGTCCCTACCATGACTTCCTTTTCCATTGTCTCAAGTGCCTAAGGATTTGGATTTAACCAACCAAATTATTTATTTCTTATAAATGCTTTTCTCCATAGTTCTATGGGCCCATAAGCCAATTTGATCCAAATCTAGTGGTATGCCTATATGTTCTCATGGGTTTCCTTATTTGTCCTTCCCCCTTTCACCCTAATGCCTACACCTCCTCTATTTATCTCTTCACTCATTCCCTTTAATTCATCCACTACTCCCATTCCTCCACCTTCCACATTAAAATGTTCCACCGTACCTTCACCCCATTTTACCCTAGGAGTTCCATAGAATCACAAGAGTGCTAGATGATTATTTAGGGTGATCCATAAGTTTAGTAGGACTTTGATAGGAACTCAAGGAATATGAGGAGGATCCTCACACAAAAATTAACTTAATTAGGAGACCCAATTGTCTAATAGACCAAACATATCCTCTTATCCCTCACCAAAGTGAGATCATTTAGTGGGGAGAAGAGGTTGGTTGAGGATATAGTGTTTATGCTTTGTGTCACTTACTAAATGTCCAAAATGCTTATGCAGGACATGGAAGACTAAGATCAGGTATTCAAGGTGTAGGTGAAGAGAACCTTCCCTATAAAACTAATTGGATAGGTTAAATATGAAATCATAAAACTCTTCATAACTTTAGGGAAAGTATTCAAGACATTGGCTATGAGTTGGGAACACCTCCAATGAGCACAAGAATACTTGGATATGATTTCTTGCATAGACATCAAGAGTAAAAAGTTGATATAGGGGTATACTATAAGGACCCCAAAATTGATTAATTTTTATCTTAAGGTAGTATATTAAGTGTCTAATATGAACTTAAGGTCCTAAATATTCCTAATGTGGAATATATGTGGTCTTAAGGTATAATCAATTTGAATTTTGGTTTTTCCCACCAAAAACTCCTTTTGAAAATTTAAATCTTGTCAAGCTTTATTTTAAGGAATTTTATGAATTTTTGAAGGTGGTAAGATGTATAAAACATATATAATTGCTTTGAAATTTTAATAGGTCCACAAATATGTTCTTGAATCTATTATTATGATTTTATATGTCGTATATTGTGTGAAACTTAACACAATACTATGTAACAAGAGACCTCTACGAGGGAAAAAGTCCAAGAGGTAGTTATAGTAGTTACATTGGAAATAAAACCTATCAATTTTTGTATTTGATTAAATCTTGGGAAAGTATTCATAAAAGGAGGATGTTGGTCCCAAAAACAATGAATAAAAGATATTCAATTTTGATAAGAATGCATATATCCATATTTTGAAGAAATGGATTTTGTTACTGACTGTATATGTTTGTTGATGAAAGAATGAGATTAGTAATTGTTTCCAAGTGTTATTGAAATATAATGGATGTTTTTTTGTGAATATTTTCTCCAAGTAATAATAAAAAGAGACCTTTTTATAGAATCTGTAGAGACAAACCCTTGTCTATGTGGTTTAGTTGGCTATAGACTATATATTATAATATTTTCAAATAAAAGGAATTGAGAATTTATTCAAGAATGTCCCTAAAGGCTCTTTTTATTATTTATGATTTTAAGTTTTAATAAATATCATGTAAATAATATGGTTCTTAGATATAAACACCAATAAACCCCTGTTTCCTATAGTGAACATTATTATGGTGGACTATGTATTGGCTTATTCCTAAAAAGAATGGTCATTGAATCAATATGTAAAGTATTTTATACATATATATAGGTTGTTTTATATTTTTTAAGAGTGTATATTCAAGGGAATTAAATTTAAACCATTTCACCCTTGGGAACTAGTATAAAGACCCTATTTTCCAATAGCATACCTTTAATGGACATGCTGTTCATTATGTAGAAAGCATGAAAGATTAATGAAATATATTTAACATTTATCTAAGATATGGTGGTGAGTATTTTACATGTACTTTTAACTTATTAGAATATTGGTAATAGTTTGTGTGATGCTAACTTATTCCCATAGAACATAAAACCTATTAAACATGTCTTTTTATACTCAATCAAATGTAATTTGCATTGCAAAACATAAATATTTTATTGATTAAGACTTGTTTAAGATTGGATAATGTGTATAGGATATGCATAGATCTATCCAATTTTTTAAAGTTTTATAAAAGCCTTTAAAATGCTCATAGAGCATTTATTTGTAGCCTCATGTCTACATAAGATGATAAAAACTCTAAATTAGGGTTTGTCTTATATTTAACATTTTTTAATCTAAATTATTTTCACATGATTTAACTAAATAACACATTTCCATAAAGTTTATAGACTTGAAATTATGGTTTGAGAAGATTGAGTGGATTAGGCCTAGAAGAGACCTAATGTTTTAGGCCTAAAGAGGGAAAGTGGACTTAGGAGAAGAGATAGACCACCAAAATTGATACATATGTGTATTTTGATAATGGAAATAATAAATTGGATTTGTAAAATCATAACTAATTGTACCTTTTTTACTATGCATTAATGCCTAAAAAAGGCTACTAAAGACTAAATTTAGTGTATCTAGAGTTATGTAATTGGGTAATTTAAGTCTTGAATAGAATTGTACTTTGGGAGAAGAGAATTAAAGGTCATAAAAATCTTGGAGATAGTAGTGAAAGTTAATACTAACTGACCATTAATTCAGCCATCTAAAATCAAGTGTGTATATGTTAGAATTAGACATTGAGAGAGATAGTTTTGTGTAGGCTCTGCATCATTTTTGGTATCAGAGAAAGTAAAAGTTCCTATTAGATTGTGAACAAGATTAAAATCATGTGTTTTAATTTGAATATTAGTAAAATTAACCAAGAATAGTGTTCTGTGGAGATAGTTAGCAAAGATGAAGATTTGGTCAAAAATATGATAGACCAAGCAACACAATTGATTACCCCATTAGTCATGAGGATGGAGGCTATTGAGGATGTTCTCAGAGAGAGAGTAAAAAGGGTATCAATAAAGTAAGAGGAAGGAAATATCAGTCAACAAGGTTAATTAACACCTTTGTATCTAAGGACAAATGAGAGAGAAAATGGAGAGGTGGTTTAAGAAAGACCATAAATGTATGTAGCAATAGTTGAAGAAGGCATGGGAGTACATCACCATGCATGGAAAATTAGATAATTTTTAGAAGGTAGACCAAGAAGAGATGAAGGTCCTATGATAAATGTAACAAGATAATGTTTTCAAAGAAAATTTTGGCATTACCATAGAGAGGGACATAGAGAAATAGAGTGTCTATTAAGCATTAGTATAGGTGTTCATAAACAAATTACAAGAGAAGTGAATGAGGGAAGAAGAAAAGAAATAAATGAGTCTTTACTCATGACAAGAATATTATTGTAGTAGAGGAATCAATTAAAATATACAACCCAAAGAAGAAGCTTATTCAAAATTAGGTGCAAAGCAAAAGTTAAGGTTTGTAATTTAGTGATTGATGGAGGAAGCACTAATAACATTATGTCTTTAGATATGGTGCATAAATTGGTAATGAAGAGGATTCCACATCCACAACAATAAAAGGTTTCATGGGTTTATAAAGGACATCAACTCTTATTAAACGAACAAATTTGGGTTGAATTCCATAGAGGAGGATATAAAGATAAAGTCTTGTGTGATATTATGCCCATAGATATTTGTCATTTACTATTAAGAAGACCATGGAAATTTGATAGGATGGATATTCATGATAATCAAGATAATATATATATACCATCAAGCAACATGTAAATATACACATTCTTTCCCCATTTAAAGGTGAAAAAGAAAGAAAACATGAGAGAATAATGATGATGGTAACAAATCAGTATTAGAGTAAAGCCATGGAAAGTTTGGGTTTTGTCAAGGAACCAAAGAAAGAATAAAAGGTAAGTTGTCTTTATATGGTGATTATGAAGAGTTTTGAGTCTAAAAATATGAACATGAGAGAGTTTAAAAAATAATGCAAGGTGATATAAGAGGTCATCAAGAGGCATAAAGAGAGTAGTTTTCAAATGGAAAAAGATAGTACCTATGAGAGTTCTCAAGAAAGAAAATAGAAAATATAAGAAGGGAAGTCAAGCCTATGAGAGAGATGATAAAAGGATAGTAATATAAATTTTATATGATATGGATAATAAATGTCTTGGGAATGACACCAAGCAGGAGAGGAAGATGGAGAATGAAGTGTCCAAGAAAGAATCACAAGAGAGAGCCATAAAAGCTCCAAATTTTGATGCTAGTCATATGTTTTGTAATATAAGTCTACGTAAGGAGAAAATATACATTAACCAAAGTGTGGAAAAATTAAAGAAAAATGAAAAGATAGATATTAATAAATAATGTAAGGTGACTGTGATAGCCAAAAAAAAGAATGGTAGACAAATTTGAATGCTTGAGAGAGAATCTTCAACAAGAAAAGAATGTCAATGAATTTGGCAATACACAGTAGACCCATGAGATAAATTCAATTGAATTAAAATATAAATATGTAAGAGTGAAAAATAAATGAGATGGGATAGTGAAAATGGACACATAGTCCTTGCATATGTATGAGATAGAGAACAATCGTAATGGTGTTACACAACAACAAACCAAGAGTCTACATAAGTATGAGGCATGTAAGGATAAAGAAGATGTTGTACATAATGTGATGTGGAAATAAAAAGAAGAATTTATGGAAGAATAAGAATTTATATTTTCAATAGGATTTGCTCATGTAAATAAGGAGAAGGTGAATCAATTTACAGGAATAGAAGAATGGTATACACCGTCAAGTCAAGCAGAAGATAACATCAGGTATACTATTCAAGAAGATGAACCAAACAAGGCCTAATTATGGGTCCCAAGAGCATGTTCACCTATATTAGAGGCAAATAGAATCAGATACCTTTTATAAGTAGTTTAATTGAAATCATATAGGAGTACACACCAACTTCATCAACAAAGACCTATGGAAAACATTTATTTTCAGCTTAGTAGTATGATGGAGGGGAATCCTATAAGGACCCAAAATTTGATTAAATTTTGTATTAAGGTAGTATATTATGTGTATAATAAGAAATATAGGTCATAATTAGTCCTAATGTGGTGTTTAGGCAGTCTTAAGATGCAAGAAATTTGAATTTTGGCTTTCCCTGCCGAAAACTCCTTTTAAAAATTTGAATCTTGTTAAGATTTATTTTAAGGAAATTTATGGATTTTTTAAGGTGGAAATATATATTAAACACATCTAAGGTTTTTTAAAATGTAATAGGTCCAAAAATATGTTCTTGAATCTATTGTTATGATTTTAGATGCCTTATATTGTGTGAAAATCAAGACAATGCTATGTAGCAAGAGACCTCTATGATGGAAAAGGTCCAAGAGGTAGTTATGGTAGTTACCTTGGATGTAAAACCTATCAATTTTTGGTTTAGAATAAATATTGGGAAAGTATATATAGAATGGTGATGTCATTCCTAAAGACAATGAATAAAAGATATTCAATTTTGATAAAAAATCATATATCCCTATTTTAAAGAAATGGATTTTGTTGCTAACTGTATAAGTTTATTTATGAAATAATGATATTTTTAATTATTTAAAAGTGTGATTGAATTATAATGGATTATTTTTTTGTTAATATTTTCTCCAAGGAATAATAAAAATATACTTTATTCTATAATCTACAAAGATAGGTCCCTGTCTGTATTGTTTGGTTGGCTATAAACTATGTATTATAATATTGTCAAACAAAAGGAATTGAGAATTAATTCAAGAATGTCCCTAAAGGATCTTGTTATTATTTTTTATTATAATTTTAAATAAATATCATGGAAATCATATGGTACTTATATAAATACAACAACAAACCCCTATTTCTTGTAGTGAACATTGTT
Source organism: Torreya grandis (assembly GCA_037957365.1). Taxonomy (NCBI): domain Eukaryota; kingdom Viridiplantae; phylum Streptophyta; class Pinopsida; order Cupressales; family Taxaceae; genus Torreya; species Torreya grandis. Next base: position 1,186,627 of record JARHVA010002691.1, read on the forward strand.
ATGGTGGACTATGTATTAGCTTATTCTTAAAAATAATGGTCATTGAATCAATTTGTAAAGTGTTCTATTTGTATCTATAGGTTATTTTATATTATTTAAGATTGAATATTTTAGGGTATGAAAATTAAACCATTTGACCCTTGGGAACTAATATAAAGAACTTATTTTCTAATAGCATACCTTTAATACACAGATTGTTTATTATGTAGCAGGTGTGAAGGGTTCATGAAATATATTTAAAAATTATATAAGATATGATGGTGATTACTTTATATTTACTTTTAAATTATTTGAATCTTGGTAATAGGTTGTGTGATGCTAACTTGTTTCCACAAAACATAAAACCTATTAAACATGTCTTTTTATACAAAGTTAAATGTAATTTGCATTAGAAAACATAAATAGTGGATTGATTAAGACTTTTTGAGGATTGGAGAATGCATCTAGGATCTATTTAGATCTATCCAAGTTTTTAAAGTTTTATAAAGTCCTTAGAAATTCTCATAGAGCATTTGTTTGTAGCATCAGGCTTGCATAGGATGGTAAAAACCCTCAATTAGGGGTTATCTTTTTTTTTTGAATTGTAACCATTAAAAATTTAAAAAAAATTATAATATGAAGTATTTTCACATTATTTAAGTGAATAAAACATTTCAAGAAAGTGTACGGACCTGAAATTATGTTTTGAAAAGATTGTGGATTAGGCCTAGAAGAGACCTAATTCTTTAGGCCTAAAGAGGGAAAGTGAACTTAGGAAAAGAGTTAGAACACAAAAATTGATACATAAGTGTATCTTGATAGGGAAAATAATAAATTAGCTTTGCAAACTCATAATTGATTGTACTTTTTTCACTATGCATTAATTCCTAAAAAGGCTACTAAGGACTAAATTTAATGTATGTAGAGTTGTGTAATTGGGTGAATTGATGCTTGAAGAGACTTGTAATTTGGGAGAAGAGTTTGAAAGGTCATAAAAATCTTGGAGAAAGTAGTGAAAGTGACTAATGGCTGACTATTAATTCAAGAAATAAAATTCAAGTGTATGTGTGTGTGTGTGTGTGTTAGAACAAGACATAGAGAGAGATAGTTTTATGTGGGCTCTGTATCAAAAGCTCATTATAATTATTAACAAAGGCATGTTACTAGAGCTGAAATTCATGAATCTTTCCAAACTTAACCTATTCTAGACATATGCAAGAGCATGATATCTTTAATTAAGGAATACTTGGCAGTGGTGTAAATGGACATGGAACTTCTAGAAGAAAGTATGGAAAAGATGCTAACTTACTTAAAAGAAGTCAACATCATAGTGTTCTTCTATGTAGATGGCATAATTCTTGATAGAGGATAAATCAAGGTCTACTTGGGTCATTTCATCTAAGTCATAAGGAGTAGGGTGGCCAAGTCCAATAAGGCTTGGACCAAGGTGATTCTAGAGCTCTTGACCCAATCCATGACTAGTATTAGCCAGGTGTTGAAGGTGAATGTTTCCCTTGAGGACCCACTCTAGGTTCATCAAAGACTATTGGCCTAGTTATAGGTGCTCTTCCAAGAACCTCCCATGAAATTGGCCAAGGTAGATAGATTGTTTGATCTAGTGGCAACTACATTTATCTCTAAGGAGGTGTAACCTAAGTAATTAGGAGATGGTTATTCTCTAGCTCATTATCATATCCATTAAGTGGGCCCCAAAAATCTCTTAGGAGAAGTAGAGGATATTAAAATTTGTTTTGAATATTTATAGTTGTAAAAAAATTGAGAGGCCATCATGGATAAGGATGGAAATATTGTGATACTTGGGGATGATCCCCATCATTCTCATAAGTTATAAACTACACTCCCTTGTAACAGTCACCATTTATTATGTAAACAAACAATGTTAAAATTGAATGTAAAATTGTTACGTTTTATTAGAATATTTTTTGTTTATCTATCAATGTTGTCCATAGTCATGAAATTTTTAAGGAATGTGATGATAAAAAATTGATTGTGTTATTTTTTACTAAGAATGAATGTTTTAATTAAAATTTGCTTTGTTGTTCTAACTCATTTATGAATTCTTCTCATTTTCTTTGCAACACTTATAATCTATTTACTTAAAGTTATATATTATATTCAAAGATCATATGTGTAATCTAATACATGCCCTTCTCTGTGCTTACTTTTAGTTGATAATTCATTAATTATGAATTTAATTTTTTTTCCTTAAACACTTGCCCCATGTGATGATGAGTTTGAGCCCTTGGTGAAAAACAACACATAGTGGTCTAATTATGGATGGGCAGACAAATCAGTTAATTAAGTGTTAGTACCATTTAAAGTTTTTAAACATCTTTTTATACCTTACCCTATTCTCCTTTTTGTTTTTTTTTTATGAATATAAACAAGTATGTTCCCCTCATTTATAAATTGACAAATTGAAACCCAGTAGTGCTCATAATTATAATTTATTGAACAAAGGTGAGGGTTGTAATTACTCTATCAAAGTAGTATTAGAACCCTAGTGGTAATAATGTGTCTCTAAAAGACTAATTTCAATTAGGATACATAATGGATCCTAATATATACAATTGTGCCTTGAATTTAACTAGTTTTAATCCTAAAATTAAGGATGAAAGTCCTTTATTGTCACAAATTTTGTCTTGAACTCTGAATCTCATAAGTGTCTTAGGATACAATTTTGGACCAAATAATAGAAAGGTATCTAGATATAATATTATTTATGTAATTATATTTATTGTTTTAAAACCTTTAAAACACTAAAAATGGAGTGAAAATGGATTCTGGATGTGAAATATATGGCCAAATAGAGACTTTATTGTGAGTCTACCTATGATACATTATGAGAACAAAATGTATTCAAGTTTTTTTTCTAGAAAAAAATTCATCAATGGGTAAAATATTTTACATAATTAGATATATATATATATATATATAAAATAAATTTTCAATGTTTTATATGAGAGCTAAAATGGAGTCCAAACATAAATTTTATGGCCAAAACAAGATGTTATTTTTCCTTTGTACACCTGGTGTGTGGGTACATCTAATACATCCATGAGGTCCATTAGGATGGTCATGGTGAGAGTGAAAATATGTAACATAAATATATATATATATATATATATATATATATATATATATATATATATATCCATAGCATGTGCACATGTATGATGCACACATGAGGTCTATCCATATCACCTTGTATGTTTTGGTCCTCCATCCTTGAGAATTCCAGTTTTTTGATTCAATTTTGTGGAAAAAATAATGAAGTTTATACCCCTTATGTCTAAATAAAATATAATAATTAGGAAACTATATTTCAAAATAATCAAATGAAATGAAAAATAGATTTAGGATCTAAAAGATATGCCAAAATATAGAATTGACATCTGATTGGCCTTTCATTCCTACTAGCTCCAAAGTTCCCAATCTATAGTGTGAAAAAGCTATGAGCTTTGAGACTCTGAGATATGAAAAAAAATATTATCCCATAGAAAATATCTATCCAAAGAATAAAATGTTAACCATAATGGATACTAGAAGTTAAATATATGCCAAAATGGATAATTGAAACCTAATTGGTCCTTCATTCCTACTAATTCTAATGTTCAAGATCTCTAGTGTGAAGCATTTACACACTTTGGAACTATAATGTATGAATAAAATATGATACCCTAAAAAATATATATCAAATGCATCAAATAATAATCTAAACTAATTCTAGAATGAAATATATGACAAATTAGATAATTGACATCTCATTGGCCCTTTGTCCTTGTTGGCTTCCAAGTTCAAATTCTTTAGTGTTAAAACATTATGCACTTTGGGAATCTAATGTTTGAAGAAAATATTATCGGATAGAAAATATATATTCAATGCATTAAATGATAACTAAAATATAGTTTGTATGTGAAATATATTTCAAATCATAGAATTAACACCTGATAGGCCCTTTATCCCTAATAATTCCCAAGTTCTAGATATCTATTTTGAAATATTTATACACTTTGGGACTTTTATATCTAAATAAACTATGATCCCATGGTCAATATTTATCCAAAACATCAAAAGAGAACCAAAATAAATTCTAGATGTGAAATATATGCTAAAATGAAATAGTTACACTTGATACACACTTGAGGTTTGAATGGTACTTGATTTTTCTAGTTTCTTAAAAAAGAAATTTATTTAAATAAAACATGTAGAAGACATGTTATGCCTATGAGGCCCAAATTATCTAGTGCAAAACTTCTAATTTATTCAAGTGGGAACCAAACTTTTATTTATTTTTTAAAATCAAAATCCCATTAACATTATGGATTTGATTAAGTAAATAATTAATTAATATTAGTTAATTTAGTTATTTAATAATTAAATCATGCAAAAAAATTACAAATAAATAATTAAATGAAAATAATAACAAAATTATCCAAGCCTCCTCATCATCCACTCAACCAACTTCATTTTATCCAATTAACCATCAAAAACATTATTCAAACCTTTTTAAGACATTCAAACCACTTCATTTAAGACATTCAACTCCATTTTAAAGAAATAACTCAAACAACTCATTAATAGTCTTACCACTTCCTCTAACTAAGTCAAAATTTCAACCAATCCATTGAATTCATTTGAACTATAGACCAAATATCCACCATCCAAATTATAAATTATTAAATAAATCTAACAATTCATTCTCCCTCAAAAATATCTATCAATTGGCATGCCTTCCTTCATTGAGAGAGGGATCATATATGAGCATCATAATTATCTTCTTAGAACTATTGTAATAATATTATTGCATCCATTTGACATCAAATATATCAATAAATATATCAAAACACTAGTGAAATTTGTTTAAATTCTTCTTGAGAGTAATCACATTTTTAAAATGAATAAGAGTCTTTACATGGTAAGTAAGGTAATATTCCTATGTTATTTCTTTCATTTTATCTAATAAAGGGTTTGTTAGAATAGGGTATGAATTATATATTGTTTTTTCTAATTTTATGTTTTCAAAACTAATATTTTCATATTTTATTTTGGCATGCTAGGTGGGACATTTGTTGTCTCTCATTTTTAACATATTTTCACTTGTTAAATAATGTTTTATTTGTTTCTATTGTCTTGTCTATTTTAACATTGTTCTAGTATAGGATGTTAATTGTTTCAGGTGAAATGTATTCAGTCTCAATCATTTTTCATTTACATTTTTCATCTTTTGTGAGAAAAATGATTCAACACTGATAAATAGTGATTTCATATTATGAAAAGATGAGTTTTTGTTGTTAATAAGTGATTTATTGTTATTATGTTATTTTTTTTCTATTTAAGGCTCTTTATGTGCAAGTTTGAACAACAATTTTATGTTGATCATCATTTATTTTTCACTAAAAACAATGATTCTATATTGATATTCGGAAATTTTGTTTAGGTATCTAGATTTTAATATTTTTGAAATTTTTGATAAATATTGATTTATCATTGTGTTTTAATGATTCTACACTAATAAACATTGATTTTGAGTTGATCTTTGATAAGTTTGTTTATGTACCATTTGCTAATTTTATGTATTTTTGATAAACAATAATTTTCTACTGTTAAAAAATAATTTTAATCTATTAATTAGTTATTTTGTTTTGTGTCTTTTTTATTTGGTTTTTCTACTTTCTATTTTCATCTAATTTACATGTTTTTATTTTCAAAGACTCTATAAAAAACTAATGACTGGTTTTATTTCAGCACCATTGGTCAAAGGCTTTAAATTGAAACACTTTTTGATGATGATTTAAGTTAATATTTCCTTTAATTGAATTAGAATTTTTACATCCTATGTGTCAATAGAAGTTACATATTGTCTTTTCTTTCACTGTAAGGTGATCCATATAATCATAAAAAACCTTAGTGACTTATGGATCCCAAGGATTGAACTACATACACTCTTTCCTCATACATAAGGTGATATTAAAAATCTCAAATAATTAACATATTATTTATTTTTATTTATTAACAACCTTGGATTTCACCATCAATAATTAGTTTGAATTTCATGTTTCAGTGGGATATACAAATTCCTTAGGCTATACATTTTCAATGGCTAAATAGTTACCTATTTTACTAGCACCATGATGTGAGGTGGTTTCATCTCACTAATTTCCAAGATTTTAATGACATCCTTATCTCACAGATTTTATCCTTAATGTATCGAAAGGTATATAAAGGACTCTAATATATAAACTTGTAAAACCTAACATAATAATTTTTAGTCATAAGAAAATAGTAGTGTTGGAAAAAAATTTCCCTAAAATCACCCACCACATACCTTTTAGGGCAGTATCAGTGGGATACTACTTGGTTACCACCTACTTTACTAGATTAGGTTATATTTTTTATGTGCTCTATTTTTTCCCCTTGTGATAAACTATTAATCGAGTCAGTCAAATCCCAAACCAAACTTAGTTTATAAACTTGAACTAAAACAACATTTGAACTATGCACCAATCATTAGGCAACAACTTAGAATGAACTTATAAATTGATATATAGAGTCTTTTTGGTAGATATCCCTTACACTTTGATAATATAGATGACCATGTATAAATACAAGATAATGATACTAATATCCTCATCAAAATTGCAAATATAACTTTGAGACCAAATATCTATTTAAGGTATAATAAAACCATACCCAAATAAGCCACTACCTTTTTTAGAATAAAGACGGAGTCTTATTATAATTTATTTTAATAGGGGATAAGTTATATTTAAATATTTAACCTAGATAAATTGAGTCACATCATTAGTAGGAGAGACCAAAACACTCCCAAACATGACCAAAATCCATTTAGTAATTCCCTTGGTAGGAATAAAGTAAAATCCACCAATGAAAATCACCATCATGTCTCCCATGTCAAAAATGACAAAGTAAAGTAGTTCTAAATGAACAAATCAAACATGACCAATAAAAAGTTGTGTCTGACCACATTCAATGATTAAGACAAAAACTAGTTGATCTAAAATACTACGTCAATCCTCCATACATAAATCCTTCAAATAAAAAATGAAATAATTAAACATAAAATAGTTGGAACATCATTTCCAATTAGACCTTTAGGTCACCTAAATATAATCAAAACCAATAACCATCCTTTTCATTCAAGGTCGCATAATTTTCTAAAGAATGGTAATCCATGAAGGATATTATAAAAGTATAAAGGGATGGTAGTCAAACCCATAAAAAATTATAAGTTTGAATAACTATGTAATTACCCTTTCAGGAGAAACTTGTTGAGAATAAATTTTCCCTCCCACTTCCAACTTCCAAAATTTAAAAAGTATATAAAGAAAGGTGACCCTAGGGAACACATTAATGATATTATTTATGTTTTTCCAAGAGGTATATTATAACAACAATTACTTGTTTAGTTTTTCCTCACAAATTTTAGGTTCCCAAGCCGTAGAGTGGATCTTATTTCCACTTCAAAGTTACACTACTACTTTAAATCAATTGTATTATAATGTAGAACACAAACTCACTAGTCTAGACTTGTGTAATTACAAAAAAAGAAATGTGAAAAGCATTTCCTCCTACTTGTGAAGATGGTGAGGCCTATACAATAGAGTTTCTTAGACAATCCTTAAAAATGATTTAATTGACATCTTCAGAACCAACCTAAATCAAGAGTTAGATTTCCACCTACAAGTCCATTTCATGAACTTACTTGACAAAATTTCCTAGAAATGAGTCCAAATGGAAAAGTAACTTATCACTAAAGGGTTTATCAAAATTTCACACAAAAATAACTAAAGATAAACCCAAACTAATAAGTTCAAACTATTTATTAAGAATAAGATTATAGTATATTATGGGGTAAATAATTCCAAACACATCAAAAATGTTCAAAATACCCCAAATATCACCGCATCTAGGGATAAACCAAAGTAAAAAATGAAACAATCAACCTATACTCATTTATATGAATCCCTTTAATTATTATTCCACAAGTTAGTTACTATGGGAAGGGAAATCAAGAATGCATCTAAGCTCAAGAACAAAGCATGAATGATCCTATTATAAACTCAACTAAACCTCAAGATATAGTAATAAAAAAAAAGAACAATAACACACACTTAAAGAGCTAAAGTACCATGAGCCTTCTCTATTGTGATTAAAAATTATTCTCTTTGAATGTGGTTTATCAATCCTTCTCTAATGCAAATAGGAATTAGTTAGCATTTTGACATCCAAATTAAATTTTGATGGCTTGGACTCATTTGTATTCAATAAAAAATCATTAACATAAATAAGGATGATTGATATTTATGGATTGAACATCAATTTATATGTTAATCATATGGTTGATGATTATTTAGGTTTATTGATTAATTAAAATAATCGATCATGGATAGTTAGTCCTCATCCATGAGGATGATGACCAATTCCATGGGTTGAGAATAAAGGGGAGTTGTCTAAGTGAGTCAAAAAGAATGTTGAGTTAGTTTTCTGGGTCATCAAGGAAGTTTAAATGTTTTAAGGTGAATCATAAGGTGGTTGAGAAAGTTGAGGATGGTGGTTGGATGAGTCAACACATGGTTGAGATAAATGTAAAGGATGTCTAGATGAGGTGGAAAATTCATATTTAATGAATTTTGAATGAAAAAAGGTGTCCATAATTAAATAATTGAGAATTAATTAATTATTCAAAATTTGGAGGGAAAAAATGTTAATTTGACTTAGTGAAGGAAAAGAGTTAGCATGTCAAATGAATTTTGACACTAAATGGTGAAATTTATGTGTTTACATTTTCCCCTCTTTTAAATGGTGTTACAAATAAATACCATTATGAATAATAATAAACAAATTAGAGTATTGATTATTGTGGACAAAACATTACCCCAGATAAATGAAAATGAACATGATGATGCCCCCTTGAGTGTTTGCGTAGGAAAGTAGATGAATTATCTAAATTATTGAAAGGAAATGATAAAGTGGTTATAATTAATATCACTAATAAATACAATTACTAAAATATAAAAGTACTTACAAGATTAAAAAATGATTTGCCCTTAGATATTTGAAAACTAGAGAATAGATTAGGAAAATAATATTTCCCATTTGATGGATACACATTTGGATGGTGCTTAGGACTTAGGGGTCACATGAACAGATGTGGGATTGATATATCCAAATTATAGTAAGCTATGGGTCAGAAAATTAAAAATATAGATTTGCCAATATGGATAAAAGTTTACAAGATAGTAGTTCTAATCAATGATAAATATTTTAGCACTTTGATAATTGATATTAGGAAAATGTGTATGAAATCACTTGGATGGATGATGGTGTTTGAATAGACTCCATAAACCCCATGTCTCTATGTTTTTCCTACACAATCCACTGTGGAAATTTTTTGAATGGGGATGTCATTCCAAATGTAGTTCTCCTATTGTGGGAAGAGATGTAAAATAATGATCTAATGTAAGATTGAACCAAGGATGAAATTAACCTAATTAATTTAATGTTTTCACATTGTGATTGGTTGCGATGATGGATTGATCTAACCCCAAACAATGATATATGAAAGGATTGGATTAGGAATGATATATATTGAGATAAGCTACACACTTTGATGTTCCCCCAAGAAATAATATATGCAAGGAGTAGATCATGGGAGTGATATATCCCAGTGTAAATCTAAGAGATTAGATAGGTTGAGTAATTTATTTATGTATTGATGGAGAAATGATGGATTATATGATTTTGTTAGTCTAAATTGACAAGTGCAAGAGATTGAATGGAAAGAATAAGAATTCATTGGGGAGTATTGATGTGAAAGCATAAAAAAAAGAAGTTAATTGACTACATGGATTGATCACATAATTGGATATCATGGACTTGATTCATTAAAGGGATATAGAGGTGATTATGCAATTTATGGTGCAACAAATTTTGTTTTTGATTAACAATGCTTATAAAAAAATAAGAAAATGAATTAATCATTTATAGAATGGTGAATTTGGCATTGATTGTGTAAAAATTGTCAAAGGGAATTGTGAATACATTTAAGAGGTGAAATTATCAAAAAGTGAGGTGAATTTATTCATGTAGATGGTGATTTCAAAAGATTAGTTAAATAGTAGTGATGAGGTTGAATGAATTGATGTGATTTGTTGTGTGATTGTGAATGGTAATGAGTGTGTTTGAGATGGATATGTATCCATTTAAAATTAATATAGTATCCATTAAAAATTTGTAAGAGAGATGACCTCGACTACAGCCTCTAAGATATTTTTTGGTCAATATTCTTAGCACATCATGGGTCCTCCAAGGAGTAAACCATAATGGGTTTGTCTGAGCTAACACATGTATCTTAGGATTCTAAAGAGCACACAAATATTTATTAGTTCCTTGTTAGTGAATCAAGTAAAAATCCATCCATAATAATACAATTAAAGTAAAAACTCTTACCTAAGAACTGTGGGGAACATAACATAATGAATAAAACCACAAATAAGAAATAAAAAACACATAATAATTTTACTTCCCTTATCAAAATTAGCATCCACTATTGTAATAGTAGATGTTCTTTCTCAGTCTATGAAATTAGAGACTTCCATCAAATCTTTATCCATGTTGGTATAATTTCTCCAATTGACACATGTGGATTTGTTAGGCTGGATTTGGCTTGGTGTGAATCTTGGTATCAAATTGGCATTGTAACATTACTTTGATGTCCTCTTGAAGGCATTCTTATGGAATAACTTTACAAATAGATTATTATTTGGTTAGATTGAGGACACTTATATTTATAGCTCTCAAAATTAACTCTAACCCTAATGATTTTAGGTTTATTTTTAACCTTAGTTGAGTCCAAAATAACCTAGGTTGAGTCAAGATAACTTTAGGTTCGGTTAAAGTACTCATGAAGTCTTAAGAACTCATTTTCAAATATTTATGATCCCTAAAAACTCACTTTAGATATTTGTGAGTTTGTGACTGACCTTTTTGGAATATTTAGGAATTAATAAATCACTTTATTATCTCCTTTAACCTTGACCTCATATTTTTCTACGAATTTCTTTTTTAATAAATGAAATTCAGTAATTTAGCTTAGAATTTATACTTAGGAAAGATAATTGAGATTTGATTTTTAATTAATACTTCTTATTGTTTTTTAGGTTTTGGAAATTATTTTAATTTTTTTTAATTAATAGTTCAATAGGTTAAGAATGTCAAATTACTAGGTCATAAATTAACTAGGGTTGAAATCAAACTAGGTGAAAAATACACTTCTTAGAGTGTGAAAAATGAATTACAAGTCTTAGGATGTAATAATTCAAATTTTAGGCTATATATTCACCCTCAGGGTGAAAAATAATTCATTTTCACTTTAGCTATTTTGAATTTTGATCTTTGGTTTTTTGCACTAGCGAGTTGAGAAAAATCTCATGTAGAGGTGTAAGACAACATGTATCTGACCATGTGAGGGAGCACATGAAACCATCACATAACATAACACTAATAAGTAATTACACCTTTATCACTAATTTCATTTTTATTACATTTAATGCTAGGATTATGTTGAAAAATGGTGAAGTGACCATTTACATTTTAGGCCAAATGACAACATATGAAGTCATCATTCCTAGAAATGATAAAATCACCTAAAATGCTTCAAAATCAATAAAATAATTATTTAAAATAATTTTAGGTGAAGTAACCATTTTCATGAAAATGATGATTTCACCTAAGAAGGTACAAAATCATTGAAGTGATGACTTCATTATTTGGGAAAGATTGACTTTGCCTTGAAAGACATAAACAACTGGTTTATGGACCCAACAGGGGTCCAAAATCTAGGAGAGAGAAAAATAGGCTTAGGTAGAATCATAAATTTAGGTAATAACATATAATTAAGCTGACACTAACCTATTTATGTTTGTAATAGTGACTGGCTATTTTGACTTTTTGAGAGTGATGTTCACACTGACTATGCACCCCATAGATTTGGATGGTGTTAATGAGCATATTATTATAGGCCCTAGATTTACATGATGTGGCATGAATGTCAATAATTAAATAATATCAAGCTTATTTAATCATGTACACAAAGCACTAGCATAATAAGACCTCAACTTTTCATCTACCTACTAGAGAGGCAATAATCACACTTGAGGATACCTAGCATATCCTCAATTTACCAATGCAATTAAAATATATCTTATGGACACATATAGCATAGTATTATCTTGTACTATATGATTTGGTTAACTATCAGGGCATTCCCATAGATCATGGGAAGGTATATATAGATTTGATTGAGATATACACTGATATATATCTTGATGACCTAGTTCTTGGAAGTCATTCACCATCAGCACTTATTGATATGAAGCTCATAATTTTGATGGATATTATCAATGACATATTAATGCCTAACAAGAGTGATTAGTATTTACAAATGGGCCTTAGAGGTGTAGTTCATAAAATGCTAGATGAGGTGACATGTTTTTCATGGGGACCAATTATTATGATCATTTTCACATTATAATAATTAAATTTATTCTATATTATTAAAGAGTACCACCCTGATCAAGCACTCTACTAGTTTGTATGTAATTATGGAGAGAGAGTAGTCCATCAGTGATAGGGGTCAAGTATGGGTAGATGTTCAAAGGCTCATGCAAGAGTGGAATGAGGCTCAAAGAAATAGTACATAAGTAGGTTTCTTGCAGGTAATACTTGAGAGCCTTTGGTATAAGGATGAGGCCTCATATTACTATAGAGATTATGAGACTATTATTTCTAGGGACCAGTAGGTTTCATCATTTAAGGTCTGAGATGCTCAGAGAGTAGGTAGTAGATTAGGTTAATCTCAGATGAGGAACCATGTGATAGGGATTTAAGATAGTCAGTCCATTAGCCGAAACCACCACCACTAGGACCACTAAGTCTACTAGGGCCACCTATAGGCATAATTCCCATGGACACATAGATTTAGAGTTGATCATAATCATCTTGGCACTTTGGTATTTTGGCACACTAACATTTTATACTTGTTATATCAGCATACTAATGTATATTAAGACACCATTGTGATATGTATATATATTTAATGTATATGATATTTGAGATACATTGACATTCATTTTTGGGTATTTCAAGGTTGATTTAAATGTACATGATACTTATATGATGCCTTGTTTATGTTTATCTCATGTTTAGCATTGTTGATGTTTATGCTCATGTATAGTCTATCATATACTGCTTATGCCATGTATATGAGATGTTGCTATATTGCTTATCTACTTATGTTGTATGAATCATACATATTCTTATTCATATATGCATGTATATATTATCACATATTTTTTTATTTGTATATTAGTCATTGATTCAGGAATGTGTTTGGGTATTTGGTCGATCTTGACTCAAAGAAGTACTACCATTTCATTGATCTAATTGTATCTATGTGCCCAATTTTTGTTGTAGATTGTGATACTATGAACCATATCTATGAACAACCATAATGAAAATGTAAATCCTAAACATGGAAAAACTTAGTTTAAATGTAAATATGAACAACTTAAGAATAAGACATGAATAATAAAATCCCAAGTGTAAATATGAAACAAATAAATAAAGTGTAGGAATAAATATAAACATTCACAAACAAAGTACAAGATATGGATAATCAAGACTCAAGTGAAAAAAAATTAATATCCTTATGGAAACCAAAAAACACAAAAAATGCAAAAAGGTAATAAGGCAAATAAAAACAAACAAACAAAATTAATGAAACAAACAAACAAAAATAAAAATAAAACCAATAAACAAATAAAATAAACAAAACAAACAAAAATGAAAAATAAATCATAATAGACAAATGATGGTTAGTCACAATGTTAGTATAAATATTGTAGACACTTAAAATCAAACACTTTGTGTTGATTTTAACCTTATTTTTACTAATGTATAATCATCCCTAAACACCCTTAATCATACCTATTTTTCTCTAATTATAATTCATCATCTCTATTCATCATTACTATTCATCATGTTTTACTACTAACATATTTATTAAGTTAATTAATCCAAATTAACTAACTAATCATTCCTTAATAAGAAATTCCATGGATTTTGAATATTCACAATTTCTATAAATTCATAAATCAAAATAACCTCCACTCTCCAATTTTATAATCCACCTCTAATCCCATTGTCATCCATGATTTGTTTTCCTCTAATTTTATAATCCTTAGATTCTTATTTCTTCTACATGTGTCTCCTAGTATTCCTTGATACGATCCACATGTCTTCCATGATTTCAATTTGAAAATCAATATTATTGTCAACCCTTTATTCTCATCTCAAGGTGGATGGTTAAAATCCATTTCAAACATCTATAAATTTGAGGTTTTTCTTCCAAATTAGGCAAGCTTCTCTATTCTAAACTTACTATGTAGGAATCATTCTAGGATCTTCAAAATTTCTTAGCATTGTCATCATTCTAAGCGACAACAATCAAGATGAACAAGGAGATATGCTTCCCACAAAGAACTATAATTTCCAAATATTTCTATTTCACAAGCTAAACTCAAATCTTACTTCAATCAATTAGTAATAAGATAAATCACAAGGTAATATGAATTGTTTTCTTGTTTGCATTCTTTCTTTCAATTCATATTTTATCACCCCAATAGAGGGACACTAGATGTTCTAATTTTATTATTATTATTTTATTTGTGATAATACAATTTGGATCATCCTCTAGTATTTCAAATCCATATCTATATAATGGCACACCCAATGGGACTCGATTGCATAACCCACATCTTTTTCCTCTTCCAATCTTTCTCTTTTCCATTTTTCTTTGAAAAAATGAGAAAAAAAATGACTATTAAAATGGTTGTCTTTTTTAATTAGTTCACTAGTTTTCTCTAAAATTTGGTTTTGCGCTTTGTATTAGTCATATCAATCTGATCATTATTTTAGGAGATATGCTTAAATTAAACACTGTCTAGTTTTTTAAATAAAAATGAATTTTTAATAGGTCATATATTATAATTTATCAAATATTTTCTTATGATTTTTTTATAGGGAGTGCATATCTATCTTATCTCAAATCTATCCAAATGTCATAATAATTTTATTTATATTTTGTGAGATATGGTCATTTAATTGACTGTCTATTTTTACTTGTTTATTTCATTTAGTTATTTTATAGCTTGTAGGTTTATTTTTCACACATATGTATTCTAGCTTGTAGGTATTTAGTGTTTGGAAGATTTATAATATTTTAATTTTCCAATATTTCCTAAATAAATAAAAAATACAAAAAAACTACTAATTGGTTTCATGCAGAACCATGGCCAAAAAATTGGCATTTTGAGTAAAATAAATCAATTTCTATCTCAAATTTTAATTTGGGCACTAAAATGAATATAAAATTTAATTTGGGTTTAAAAAATTGTTCATTTTAAATTTATTTACTTTCTTACAAGTTTTTTTTGTTGCTTGATTATCTTGAGGCATTTTGCACTTATGCTCTCCCCTTTTTAGGTGACTCAAAAATGCACAGTATCAAGTTGTTTTATCCTAAAGATTAAATAGTAAAAATTATAAATTATAAATTTTAATTTTATGATTTTAAATTAAGATGTAAACCTCATACGGCATGACAATTGGGAATTTACACCCCAACATACATAGCAACCCCATACATCTGATAGGGTATACAAATACAGGACAATTATCATTATAGCCAAGCATGACTAGGGGTAATATCATGAAGGTAAGAGGAAAATATATACCAATCCATCATATAACATCTTTTAAGAATCCAAATCTGGCAGTGTTGCTATGTAGAAGGTAAGCATGGCATAGTCGTGGTGGAGGCAAGACCCTTCCCATAGATTTTGTGATTTAGATTTATTATTTGATAGATTTTTATGCCCACATACCACCTATTATGGTTGTTTATAGGTCCTATCTAAATATCCCATTGTAAAAAAATTAAATGCCTCTTTTACCATAGATCATACATTAATATAGGGGTGAAAAGGTAACATCCTCTAAAGTTTACTTTTATCGTACTAATTTGAGAAATAAGGGGGGTGTAAAAACCATACCAATAATTGCAATAATTTCTTTAATGAAATTTAAACTCTATAAACCTTTCTCAAGGAATTTTTTTCAAAAGGTTCAATGGGTATGATGAAAACTTGAGTTAGTTACTAAAGTGCCTTGTAATGCTTGTGTGTTGTGTGGAAACCTTGTTCAAACTTGAGACCAAATCAAGCAAACCAAGTCCAAATCTAAACCACTTTTATAACCACACAATGAGGCATTACTATACAAAAATTTTAGGTCAAATAAAAGTGACATATTAAAACTTGGTCCCAATACCTATTTTACTTATCCAAACCATGTTGTTAGGTTGTCTAATTCAAACCAAAAAGTCTTATCTTAATCCAAATTAAAAATTTCATACCAAGTGAAAACCAAACCTCAAAGTATTCAAGCCTTTTCAAAAACAAAAATCATATCCCTAAACATGACTAAGTACACACATAGTGGGTCTATTTATAACCCCTCATTTTAACAGGAAGTGGTTTACAACCCTTATAGATATGACCATTATATATAAGATGAGGATGAACAACCATATATTGGTAATGTGTCATCAAATAGTAAGTTTGAACCACATAAATCATTTACTCCAACTGTGCCAACTATTTTTGAGCAAGGCCAATGATACCAACAACATCTTCCAACTGTACCAACTCATGTTGAAAAAGGATAGCAATACCTTAAACATGTGCCATTTGATACCAAACAAATACCCAATATTATTTCCCTTGAAAAGATACCATTTAGTGATGAATTTAGACAAGATCAGTTCACTCAACAACTATTTGAAAATAAAGATGAACATCTTATCAGATTTATAGAAATGGGGACAAAATTTCTTGATGACTTTCCCATCGATAATTTACATCACTTGGTTTAAACACTAAAAGAAACATCCCTCAAGTTGATATAAACCCAAGCTACCTCTATCCAAGATCAAAGTTTTATTGAAGTTTCTAATAAATCTCTGGTTACATCAAAAAAGGGTAAAGGTTAACTCATTGATCAATATTCTCGTGTCTAATTTATTTAAAACCAAATCCAATAAGCTAAACATGTTTTAGCTAGTCTCAAAAACTCGCTCACTATATTGGACATTCAAAATCCCATCATTGATAGAATCAAATCTTCAAACAGAATAATCATTGGATTTATCCAACTATCCTATATATAATAATGATCCATTTGATGATAAGACATTAGTTGTGGACATGTTTAATACACCTCTAGTTGAAACTAATTTAGCAACAAATCCTGATTTAGAGGTCCTTATAGACTCTAACCAATGGATGGCACACAATTCTGAAATGAATTATTTCAATCCACATCAAGTACCATATAGATCACAATAAAATGGTGTTCCATCTTCCCCATGGGTTAATCTTTCTAATGCTCCAAGTACCTTGACACAAAATGTTGATGATATATATGTACCACAATAATAAATTCCAAGTACTACACCTCATTAAGTGTCAACTAGTACCCACCTCTAAAGGGCGTAGCTAATTCATCATTCTAAAGATATTCCAACAATCGCCCACCTCAATAGGTGGAGACTAATGTTACAATTTTTTTTTTACTAATTCCTTACTAATGTTGTCTAATACACATGTTTATATTATTCAACCAAGAGCTACTTCTATTCAACAAGGGGATTCTTCAAGTCAACAATAGGTTCCTCCTATGTGGTGGATTCCTATCAATCAACAAAAAATCCATTTCCAATCCAAACAAGTACTATCATGTGTTCAAAAAAATGTACCTCCATCCAAACCTTAGTTCCCTCTATATCAAATTTGTTTTTAAAAAACATAATAATGCTAACAAGTACCACATTAGCACTATAACTCCAATCCAAGAGTGACTATTCCTAGTACAACCAATCACATACCAAATTTCCAATAATCTATGTTACATCCTTTTCAAGGTCAAGGTAATCCATCTTCGACCATCCGAAAAAAATTGAATTTTCCATCTCATTATATCCATATCTTATAAGATTTAAAAAATATTAAAGATGTAATTTCAGCTTTTAAATATGGTAATTAGACTAATAAGTTCAATCTTGATGATATATGTTCTTATCCATTTGATATGAGCTACCTACAATTACCTCTCACATATAGATTTTAGATGCCCATGTTTGATAAATAAAAATGGAAAGGTGATCCAAGGGATAATTTAATATATTTATTTTTCACATGTCAATAAGTTACAATGATATATATTTTTTGAGAAGTGTTATTATTGATGTCAAGGTGCATCTGGTGAAGATGCATGGTGAGCAAACTGTGAGGTATGAGCTTATGTATTTGATGTTAAAATTAAATATTTGATAAGAGATAATTTTAAGGACACATAATTATTGTTATAAGGTATGTTTCAAGGTTTAGGTGAAGGTAATGTTGTTTGAGTACTAGTCATTGACTACAAGGTGTCTTGAGAAGCATAGTCATATCATTAGTATGTTCATGATGAGAATAAAATATGTATAGAAGTATGGAATTATTTGAGTAACATGTAAAAAATTTCATCAAGGTGTATAATCATCAAATAGTGTTTCAAATATCAGTTTTCAAGCTCTAAATGCTTGAGGAACCTTGTCATGGCACTACTTATAACATGAAGAGACCTTGTGAGAATGTTTGAGCATGGTGACTTGGTGAGATGGTTGAACCAAAGAAACAAACTAATATATGAGATTATTTAATCATGTATATTTTGAATTATATCACTCATGGGAGTCTTATAGTGATTGTACAAGGTTATGACCTATAGACCTAGCATGCAAATGGACTAGTTCTGGACCCTACCTAACGTAATAAAGTGTCATGAGGTATTATCAAGGCATATGAAGAATGTATGGTAGTATTTGATCATGGAAATATATTTTATGATATGTAAATAAATATTTTATATCTTGGATAGTGGATATAGGGGTAGTTACAAGGCCTAATTTGCTTTCTAGGTCAAGGCCTAAAAAGAAAGGAGAGAGATGGTGGCCAGATGGGGAATCAGAATTAGTTTCTAAGGAATGTGTCAGAAGGTGAGAGATTTTAGAGGTATTGTAATTTGTTTCAATCATTTTAACAAAGTTTTAGGTCATGGTTGCATATTAAAGAAAAAAAAATGTTTTAAGGTCTTTCGTATACACATAATGAAGGATTCTCAACTCAAGAAGAACTTTCAAGTGTTCAATGGCATGTGTAACCTCTACTTGATAACCTGATCCATTTAGGGTATATGGGTAAGGATATTATATAAAAGTTCCAAGAATTGGTTTCTATAACAATGGGATAAGCTTTATGAAAGATAATTAAGATTTGAAGATGGTTTAAACCCTCAAAGAACCCTAAAAGTGGCTTGATATGAAATATATTGTTATAAAGTGATAAAAATGTATTTGAATGGATATTTAAGCTATTTTAGGTTTTATTAAACTATCCTAAGCACCTCTAGGTGTGATTAGTTTGTTAATAGAATGTGTAGATCCTATAAAAGAGGCCTTATTTCTTAGAGATTTGATGTAGTAGTCATAGTTGACCAAGTCAAAGTATGCAAATCATTAGAGTATAAATTTTGAGACATTTAGTTTTTTTCGATGGTGGTTTTTTATTATATTATATCCCTATTGGGTGTTAAACTAGTCATACAAGTTGACTAGTCACTAATAGACCAAATGGTGCAGATAGTGAGAAAACCAAGCAAAAGTGAGAAGTTGAATAGGGATGAATCCAAATGCATGAAGATGTTAAAGATCTATAATACATGTTCATGTTGGATATAAGTTTTTTAGGTTAGTGGATATGATGAAAATGTTTTTCATAATTTGATCTTTCTAATGTAGATAAGATAATGAAGGTCTGAGGTTGTGAGATTGGTTTATCTTTCCATATGACCATGTTATCTATCTATTTTATATTTTTATAATGATATTATAATATCATAACCATGATTTATAAGTCTTTGAAAGTGTATACATAGGTGTTGAAGGTCATTATCACCATGAATGTGTTTGAAGGTAAATTGGTAATTCTAGGTAATCAAGTTATAGTGATGAGTTAGAGGCTCCTTGCCTTGAGATGAAGCATACAAGTAATACAATGTTGTTGTTTAGGAAATTAATGTACTATCCATGGTTTTTATAATCTTGGAAGTTATTGAAAATTATTGAAATGGTAAATCCAAAATGGGTTGACTTGTTCATGTTTAACTATGTATAATGAAGATGAAAGATTGGTTTGTAAGACCAATATTTGGAATTATAACTTGTGATATTTTCACTTTAGAGTGATATATATATTTAAAATAATATATTTAAGGTGTTATATATTATATAAATTATTATTTCAAGTGTTTAAAATCAATTTGTCCATGACTATGTTTTAAGGCTAGTTGACAGTTTTGAGTGGGCTACTTGCATAGAAGGGTTTCAGTACTTTTGCCATGAGTTTTAAAGTAAAAAACATATGGTGATGACCATAAGGTCATTTATATTATGTATATATGATTTTTTTCTATGATTGTTTGGAACAATTATGTTTTTTTCTTCAGTTGTTCAATGTAGACATTATGAATATGCATAAGACTAATATGAACAGTACTAATGGTGTGCTTCAAGTAGTGGTTTGAGCTAAAAAGTGCCATGAACGTAATAGGAGCCTATTAAGGGTATATTTTAATTACATATTATGTTTTCATATTATGTGAAGTATTTGAAGGTGTTCCAAGGAAGACAAAGTGTAACATGTCCTAGAATAGACCTATTTAAGATTTATCAAACCTAAATAGACCCAAATAATATTATATACATGAATATGAGATGCCATAATATCCATTTAATGTCTTAAATAATAGGTTAAGGTTTTTTTGTTGACTAAGAATGATATGAACAAGTAACTTGTATAAATACTAGGTAGTTTTAGTCCTATTGATGTGTGTTAGGTACAAGCAAATAGAATAACACATTGGTGAGCACA
Source organism: Torreya grandis (assembly GCA_037957365.1). Lineage (NCBI taxonomy): Eukaryota > Viridiplantae > Streptophyta > Pinopsida > Cupressales > Taxaceae > Torreya > Torreya grandis. Next base: position 1,207,743 of record JARHVA010002691.1, read on the forward strand.
AGAAGGTATTATATAACATAATAATATCATAGAGGATAATTGATGAAGATTTTATAGATTTTTTTCATATGATTATTAAGGTCATATGACCTAATCAAGTCAAGAAGAGGGCTAGTTGAGTGAAGAAAGCTAGATGTGAGTTTGAGAGGGATAAAAGTGTGATAAGAGCTAAAGAAGGAGATCACCATATGTTATATGAGTAACAAGATATTATTAAGGTTATCAAGTGTTTTAGGTGGTTTATTTTGTGTTAATTAATCCATAGGTCTGGTGCCTTCTAACAAGTTAGTGTTTGCTAAAGCCTAGTTGAGTTTGTGTTTAGCTAGTTGGGGTTAGTGCACCATGTAAAGTAGATGATTCAGTAAATTTGATGTTTATATTATAATAGTACAGTAAATTTGTATATATCAATGGTTTTTATTCTCTTTAAGGGTTTCCCACACATATTTTGTGTTCTTATGTTTCATGTTTATATAGTTGACTGCTAATGCATTATTTGATCCACATGCTTGAATGAATGTTCATGAATACTTAAGTGGAATTGAGAGAAAGTTTTTTGAAGACTAATTTACCCCCCCCCCAACCCCACTCTCAATAATTTTCATTCCAAATTTGGTATCACAACATGGTCCTTTGAATTAGGTCTAAAAACCTTAAGGAGATCCTAGAAGCAATGATGGTTAGTCAGCAAGCTCAAGGTGGTTTCTCTACTAGTAAGACTTTATTACTAAATGGATCTAATTATAATTTTTTTAATGTTAGGATGAATATATATTTTATTTTTAAATTTCATGATATTTGGTATTCAATTATGGATGGCTATAGTGTTCTTCTTATTCCACCTATAAATACAACATGTAAGAAATTTACTAAAAACAACTACAAAGCAATGAATACCATTATTTATGGCCTATCAGATGTAGATCTTGTGAAGGTAATGCATTGTGAATTAGATAAATATATATGGTAAATATTGAAGACTATCCATTAAGGAGACACCAAGGTGAAAATGGTCAACTTGCCAACCCACTGAAGATAATTTCAAAGATTGAAGATGAAACTATTCCATATTACCTATTGAGGGTTGATGAAGTTATAAATATCATTATAGGATTAGTATAATATGTGAAAGAATGTAATATTTTTCAAAAAGTGTTTACATCATTAAATCCTAGGTTTGCCTCTAAGGTGTCTTTAGTATAAGGGATGCAAGATTTTGATAAACTAGAGATGGATGAGATTTATTGCATCTTGACTACCTATGAGATGAGAACAAATGAAGGAATACCTCCTAATCAAATAAGTATATTTCAAAGTTGAGAAGAAATCAAAATCAAATAAGTTCAATAATTATAAATTTTCAAATTTTGATGATGATCAATTGATAACCATGTTTGTAAGGAAATTAAGGTTTAGCTTAGGTAAGTACAAGGGTAAGATTCCCTTGAAATGTTTTAAATATGGAAATATTGGTCACTTTGCATCCATGTTTCCTAAAAAGGATAAGACTGAGCATGAAGGACATGATGAACATCATGGAGATGAGAGGAAGGCCTACAAACTTGAAAATAATAAGGCTTTTAGTAAGTATGAAGTTAAGAAAGGATCTTTCAAGAATAAGAGGAACTTATATATTAAATAGGATAACTCTTCTCATATAACTGACTCAAGTTAGTTTGATAGTGATGGTGGTAGTAATGAACATAAACATGATAATAATGAAAACGTATTCATGGCCATAGAATCAGACAATGAGTGTTGATCAAATGGGAAAGGCCTTATGATTGATGTAGAATTAGATGAAGAAGTTGAACTGAACCTTAAAAGTAGAGTTGGTAAGTGCTTTAGAGGAGTTGAAGTTCCAAAGGAGAAATAATAAAAAACTAATACAATTATTTAAGGATTATTAGGAGCATATTTTCTTGTTTGAGGAAAATTTGAGTAACACTTCCAAAGAGTATGATGACATCATCAATCAAGTTGAGGCACATATGGAAGTAGTCAATGCAAACCTAAAGGCTAAAGAGGAAGAATGAATCATGTATAAAACTAAATTAGAATCCCTAAAATTTGAGTTGGATCAAGAATAGATAAATGATAATAGCTTTGTGAAGTTTGAAAAGAGCATTGAGGCCCATTATGATATATTAAGTAGTCAAAAGTCTGCAAGTGACAAAATAGGTCTCTGTTTCAAAGAAGATCAAAAGGTGGAAGTTCATGTCAAAGATAAGGCTATTAAAGAAAAGAAGGTCAAAATTAAAATACCTATCAAACAACCTAATGCTATAAGTTATGATAGTTCATTCAATGGTTACTATTTTATATGTCATCAATTTGGTCATAAAGCAAGAGCGTGTAGAAGACTCTCTAAGAATGACAACTTATGAAACTATGGAAGGAGTCAAAGTTCACATCAGTTAAGAGGTATGCATAAGGTTTTTTTTTTATATTTTTCATATGGTAGGACACATTAAAATATTCTATCCTAATAAAAATTTAAAGTCATCAAGTTAAAATAGGAAGTTTGAATCCCCTAGAGTGCAAGAAAGAAGGCAAATGAATGTATGGAAACCAAAGATATTGAAGATGAGTCATGATAAATTTATAAGATCAATTGGACTAATTGATATGATAGAACATGATTTAAATTTTAAATCAAGTCATGAATTCCATTTATCATCCCATAATCATGATCAAATGGTTGAAGAAGATATCAAGCCTATAGTGCCAATCAAGCCCAAAAGGACATTGAAGGATATTCAGTGTTGTAAGAACATGGAGATCTAGGAATCTCTTGAGATGGTATTTTTTTAGTTCCCTATAGAAAGGGGTGACTTCATTAGGATTCATGAAGATAATCTTTAGTCAAAAAATCATGGTGGATGCTTGGTTTTAGGAGTTATTTAGGTTGTTGACTAAATTTGATCTGTGTTGCGAACTGGTCTTCTAATCTAAGTTCATCTGAAGAAGGTATCCATGGAATAAGGGGGATCATGTAACCTTAATAATTCATATTCTATGTGTTTATATCCTATATTAAGAAGGTATGATTCTATATGGAAATATATGTAGGACCCTTTGTCATTAATGTCAAAGGGGGAGAAAGTCAAAGAAGGGAGATTGACCAGACTAGGGAGATGTAAGTGATCAGTTTGAAGAATGTTTTTCCATCGATGATAAAGGGGGAGTTTTGATGAAAATTTCATATAGCTCATTATATCTAATATAAATTTTCCATAAGTTTTGATTTTTATTTATATATTGCATTGCATTTAATAGTTAAGGTCTTATCTATGTAGGAAATGAATGCAATTTGTCCTTTGTTTATATGTAATACATTGTTGATTCTTTAACTTTTTATTGTGTCTAACTTGGATGAAATAAGCACATTTGTTTTAATATAAACACATCCCTATGGAAGGATAATTTTTATAAGACATCAAAAAAGTTTTGGCAACTATTTTTTGGTTATAGTTTTGAGGATTTGGAAAATGAGCTTCAAAGATGCTCCAAATATGCTCTAGAGGTGTTTGGAAGATACTTAAAATATGCTCAAAAATCACTCTAAATACATATATATAATGATATAAAAACCTCCAGGGACACTTCAAGGAACTGTACATAATGCTTAGAATACACCTAATCATGCTCTGAAGAATGTCTAATTGGATCCTGGTGATTGAGATAGTGATTCTAAATATATCTATTGTGTATAAATAGATTTTATATATTTAGATATCTTATTTTAGACATTTATATTTATAATAATTTCCTAAAGTGATTTGGATATACTTTTGATTATATTTTGTAAAAATGAATAAGTATCTTCATATCTATGTTAGTTATTTTCCATCTATTTTGAGTTGAGTTAGTTCTAGTGCCTTCTTAAAAGCATGGAATCTAATTCCTAGATTGTCTATATTTTGAATAAGAACATTTGGCTGATTTGATCATTATATTTTTTACTCTATGAATATATGTTGAGATGTGATTAAATATGTATATCCTTCTCATTCTAGGTAGTTAGTAGTTGGTGAATTAAAAAGTTGTTAAAGTTAGAAATCAAAAGAAGCATTTTAGTTTAGTTTTGCATATCTCTATATGTTCCTTTGATAATAACATAAAGTTAATCCTTAATTTTAATTATTTATTAAAGTAGTTCTTGTTCTGAGAAAGGAGCAAGGGCTCACTTCTCTTCAAAGATCAAGACAAATCAGTACTTTTTAGTTTATAGTTTAGAATTATTTCTTTAATTTAGGTATGATTCATTTACTATAGAGTGTAATTTATTTTTAAACGAAAGAGTGATTTATTATAAACACAATTGTGATTTCCTTTTCAAAATCAAATTTGAATTTCCTTTTCAAAAGCAAAGTGTGAATTTCCTTTAATGCAATTGTGTTTACATTACATACAAGAGTTATTTTAATTCAATGCAAGAACGTGTCTTTCAATTTCTTATAAAGTAAAGTTTGTTGACCTATCACATATTTAGAATTTGTGAGAATCCATTTAAGTAATATTAGACAACATTCTTAGATTCTAGAATATGACACTATCCTACCCAGCTGGGCAAGTTGAGTGAGGACATCATATGCCTTATGACAGTTGTTTAAGTATTGGATGTTGATGGTGTGAATGCTAATAGGAGATATTTATTTAGAAAATATATTAGATTTTATTTTTTTAAACATAGAGTTAGATTCTTATTACTATTTTTAGGATTTATAAATCACAATAGAAGTAAAACCCCTCAAATAGTGAACTATAAAACTTCAGTATTTAATAGTCTCATTTCATATAGCTTTTGGACATTGACCTTAGTAGAAAATGACACCAATTTATTGATTATTTAAATGACAAGTATAATGATAGCCTATCATTTTTGGTGCAATTACTATGGGAATTTATCATTAAGTGTTAATGAGATCCTACATTAGAGTTATACAAGAAAATTAAAAAACATTCATAAAACTCAAAAACAAAAAACAATCCAAGAATCTCTAGATTTATGAACCACCAAAGAGATTCTAAAGGATACTTTATCTCTAAGGGATCCCAAATAAATCAAGAAGAAGAGATGATCCAATACTTTCTAGCTAGATTAAGAAGTAGAAGAAAGGAAATTGAAATATGTATACAAGAATTATTTGATTCTTCTCCTAAACAAGGTTCATCCTCCTCAAATAGATTCTACAAGAAGAATCCTATTCAAGACATCTTCTCCCATATGGATAATTGATCCTCAAAATCCCCTTTATATAATAGTCGGATTTGATCCACAATTTTTATAAGAATAATTTATGATCACCAATGAAGACTCTCCTCCTAAGGTAAACCATAGGTTGAGCACCTGAGAAGAGAATTTAGATTGGATTGATAACCAAAGTTGGGAATAAAATATGGGAGATGAACATGTACATGTGGAAAACCCTGATTAACAACCCCAATAGGATCAAACTTTCTCCTATCTAATCAAGCTAGGTCCTAATGACATAACTTCCATGAAAACAATCTCACCATTTATTTTACCTACTTTTAGAGGTAAATCCTTATAAGATCCAAATCAGTTTTTCTTTGAATTTTAGGTTATCTACCAAACATACAATTATGTGACAGACAATCAAAATTTGAAATTATTCCCATCTAAACTCTAGGATGCACCCATGAGATGGTTCATGGGCCTTGAAGGTAATTCCATAACCTCTTGGGATGAAATGGAAACTACATTTTTGGACATATATCAAGATTATTCTAGATTCAAAGAATGAAATGAAGATTTTTTCAAGATCAAACAAAATGAATATGAAACCTTAGAAGATTACCTTGATAGGTTTATATTTACCAATAAAAGGAGTGGTTACCAAATCAATGAAGAAGTTGTAAAAATGGTCTTTATTAAAGGGTTAGATGATGATACCCATGACTCTTCAAACCTAATGGGAAAAGATGACATTGACAAGTTAACCTTTCATCAAATTTCAGCATTATGTATTAATTAATCTAAGACAAGACTTACCATAAGGAAATCAAGGTTAGGAAAATCACCTGAAGTTGGCCAATTAATTGAAGAATTTTCTAATTTCAAGATAGACATTCTAGTATAGTTGACATCCACATTAGATGGCCTCAAATAAAAAGCCAATGCTACCAATACTATATTGTCCTAGATGTAGAATCAAACATGTGATAAAATGTTTCCCTTTAAACAAAATAGAGGTATATGGTATTTATGACCTAGACCATGACACCAATAATTATAAACACCTTCCTGCTATAAGAAACCAAGTGAAACAAGTAACACATATAGTTAAAGAATTAAACTATTCCAAAGACAAGGAAACTAGAACTCCCAACCTCAAAATCAATTTGGTCCAAGATTTCCTCCCAATCCATGGATGGTACCATGGGATGGATAAGTCACATAACCAATATGGGGCTCACTACAACCAAAACCATGGATTACTCAGTAATATATGCCATAGATGTGGGGAATGCCTCAAAATCAACTTTGGACACAATAACAAAACCAACAACCACATTGGGTACAACAATCACCACCTCAATGGTCAAATCAACAATATCAACCATAAAGAATATTTCCTCCATAGTATGCCTTTATGGCTTCGTAAACTTAGCCACCACTAATTAATCAGTAGGTTAATCAACCATAGTTACTTACCCCACTAGTGGAAAATCTAAAGAATATCTAAAATAAACTTACTTATGGATATGATCAATAAAGTAATGTTACAAGTGGTTTAGCTAAATTTAATAATATTCAAATCAAATTAGGGAATGTAGTAATAGATTCACCCATTACCATAACTAAAATTTTTAATGATGAAAACACTCTTGATCCCTATATTATAAGAATGAACTAAAAAAAAGGTAGAAGTTATAACCACACCAACCACAATTCAAGATCCCCCTGTAATTCCATTAAATAAGAAACTTAAGGAAGAGAAACCTAGGGAAGATTATAAATTAATTTATGGATTAAAATAAATGAAGATAGATATTACACTATTAAGATCCATTAAAGATATTCCTGATCTAAATGAAATCACTAAAGGATTGTGTATCAAAGCACCAAGAAGAAAGAAGTAATATCCCAAAATAATTTAGGTAATTAGAAAAATTATTGATTTACTAGCAAGAAACCTACTTATTCTTAAATATGGAGATCCTAGTAGTCCTATGATGACTATGATAATTGGAAACAAGTCCATTCTAAATGTTATTATAGATTTATATGTTTCCATAAACATAATGACTATCAACATAGTAGAGTCATTATCTCTCACATGGCTTCAGCCTACCATTACAATTTTATAAATGATTGATCAATCCACTGCTACCCTTGAAGCAACCATAGAGAATGTACCAGTCACCATAGAATCCTAGGAATATCCTATTGATTTCATGATCCTTCAACTTAAGCCAAAGAGAGTAGGATATCAAATCATTCTTGGTAGACTTTGATTAGCTACAATTACAACATGAATTGATTGTAGATTAGAAATATGAACATTTATAATAGAATTCATACTAAATAGATATATCTCTATCCACCTTATAGACCTTTAATGGGTCTTTTTGAACAAATATGGGTGGATCATCCTGAACAAAACCAAACTAGTGTGTCTTCTTTAGCCATGGTTACCATCAAAGAATATTCCCAAGAGTTTTAGGAACAAAAAACAAAATATTTAGATCAAGAGAGCCTAGCTCTGAAATCTGACAATTTTACTCCAAAGTCCAATAGTTTTACTCTAATGTCTAATTGTTTTGATCCAAAGTCTGATAGTTTTGATCCAAATACTAATATTTTTGCTCCAAATCCTAAAATCTTAGGTCTAAATACTAGTAATTTATCTTTGAAGACTAGTAGCATAGGTCCAAAGACTAATGGCTTAGCTCTAAAGACTAATAGCTCTGCTCTAAAGATGAAAAATCATGAATGGAAAGAATCTACCTCCATTATTGAGAATCAAGATAATGTTATAATATCATCAAACATGTTATCTGATCTATAAGACATTCAACAAGCCATAGTTGATTGAGCTCAAAATGGGTAGAATTCATTTTTACATGATTTTCATTATCCTTTGAGTAATATGCTTTCTATAATTGAAACCTTTTAAAAGGATGTAACCACACTTCACATATTAATACCACACATATGTACATTGAATGAATTGATGAGTGAATACAAATTGTTAAAATTCTATTGTTCTAGGAACTAAATAGATTTCAATTCAACATGGTAAACTATTAACCATCAAAAGTTGGTTAAATGGCTAGCAGGAAAGAAAAGTATTTGATGCATTGGTATAACAAAAAAAAACTTTTGCTTACGATTATATTGACATAGAAATTAATACATCCCAATGTTCTTACACATCACATCTTAATTGAAAATGTTAGACTAGTCAAATGACCATAATAGAGGATTAACCCAACCTTGAAAGAAATTATTAAGAAGGAAATAGAAAAACTATTGGAAGTCAATTTTATCTATCCTATATCTTATAGACAATGGGTTTCACCTCTAGTCAGTGTTCCTAAAAATAATGGAAAATGGAGATTTTATGTAGACTACAGTGAAATGAATAAATCCATTATGAGAAACTACTTTCCTTTGCCCTTTATTGATCATGTTTTGGACAATTTGGCAGGAAAACAATATTTTTATTTCTTAGATGTTTTATATGGATACAATGAAATTATAATATACCATAAATATCAATATAAAACTACATTTATATTCCCCTAAGAAACATATGCTTATGCATCCTTCCTTATGGATTTTGCAATGCACCTTCTACCTTTTAGAGAGCAGTGTTAGCCATATTTTATGATCTTACAAATGATTGTGTGGAAGTATACATGGATGATTTCAATGTCCATGGTAGTATATCTGATGAAGATTTGAAAAACTTGGATAAATTACTTACTATATGTGAGGAACATAAAGTATATTTGAGTCATGGAAAATGCATCATAATGGATGATGAAGGGATAGTCCGAGGACATCAAAACTCTTCTCAAAGAATAAAAATAGATATCAAAAAGATTGAAGTAATTTATAACCTCCACATTACACAAACATAAACTAGTGTTAAAAAGTTTTCGTGGTCATGTATGATATTATAGAATATTTATTGAAGACTTTAGAAAGATAATTTACCCTATGCTTTTGTTGTTAGTAAAAGATAGTGAATTTGTATGTAATGATAAATGTCAAGAAATGTTTGAAACATTAAAAAAAAATCATGACTATTCCAATCTTGAGGGGAAATAATTGGGAAAATACTTTCATATATATTCTAATGACTCCAATAATGCATTAGGATAAATTTTAGGATAAAGAGTTGAAGATGGAAAAATGTATGCCATTTATTATATCAATAAGAATATTACTCCCACAGAGAAGAACTACACTACTAGAGAAAAAGAATTTATTTATATTGTCTATTATATTAAAAAAAAAATTATGAATTATACTATTATCTATTGTATACATGTAAAAGTGGTCACCAATAACCTTCAACTAGGCTTTTGACCAATTTCTAAAAAAATGCATAATTTGGCCTAAAACACTAAAATGTGCTAAAAGCTTTAAAATTATCATATAAAAGTGCCAATTTTGGCCATATTATCACTAAATTGGGTAGTAAATTTTATGAGATAGCTAACTTTGATCAGATCATTTCGAGTCAAAATGACATTTTCACACCTGCGTGATCTAGATTGCTCTTTTCTATCAAATTTATTACACTAGACATGTGCCTTTAATATTTTTTGTTGAAAACATCCTAGATGGGATAAAAAATACAAAACATCTAAAATCACATCCTACTTCCATTTCAGTCAAATTTTAAGCCAATAATATGACATTCTGACCAATTTGATTAATTTGTGCACCAATTGCCAAGATTTGCATCAAAATTGATAAATCATGTTTAAATCTAATAAATTAAAATAATGAGCCTAATTAATAATTATATGGATATTTTTGAATATTTTTTTATAAATTGATATTGAATAATTGCATCATCAAATGACATCATTTCTTGGAAAGACATCCCTAGGCCATAAATGCATAAAATATCAGGATTAAGCCCTTCCGTTCCTCATTAAGACCTTCCATTAATCTTTAATGCCCCTCTTCCCCAAATATTTATGAGGGAATTTATTGATTTTTTCCTCAAAAATTAAATTAATTATTAGATACACATATTCATCTTGAGATGGACAATTCAGGTTCATTCTAATCATTTTACAAAATCTATAAATAGGAGCCCTTGCCTATTGAATCTGAAGTTATTTTAAGCCAAAGTTGCCATTCCCGAATAGATTAAAACCGTATCTTGATGTAGTGTTATTTTTATAAAATATTGATCCAAATCCATCACAAGCCAAAGGTTCCAAGAGGAGATGAAGGTAGCCACACTCTATTGATGAAAATATCTTGAAGCACAAGCCGATCAAGCCAATGAAGGAGCCTTTTAGAGAAAACAAAGATTTGGTAATAAATTGGTGTTTGTATTCATATTTATCAGTTATTTACATTCATAGTTGTGTTTTCAAATATTTTTTCCTCATTAATCTCCCCCTTGTGTCTAGGCCTAAAGATGTTATGCTACCTAGTGTGTTATTTCTCAATTTTATTTAATTTTAGAACTAACATGATACTAACTATCCTCTCTTGAGTAAAATTCCAATATCACATAATTTCATGATAGGTGGGACCCTAGCCTCAAAAATTTGGTCATAAATTACCTAAAATATAATTACTAACCATTTTCATGTAGGATCTTGGAGTGTGGAAGTAAGGAAGGTAAAAATTAGACCAAAAATCCATTTTTTTGGAAGTCATGGTTTTGTCCCTATGAAGTCACGGGCTTATCATTTATACCACAGTCTTGCCACTAAGTTAGTTATATATTTATCATTTCAAGTTATGATATTGTGTCTAAACTATGTTTTTCTAGACTAACCTTGATTCTATCTATAGATTCCATAGCCATATTACAATACCACTACTCACAAGTAGTGATATTGCAACCTCACTAATTTATAGTAGTGATATTATAATACTATAACTATCTAGTCATAGGACTACCTACCTGAGCCATTGGATTGACAACTCAAATCATAGGATTAACAACCTAACTTTTAGGATTGTCAACCCAATCATAGGATTGCCTAACTGAGTCACATTATTACCAATAAACCATTAATGGTTAAGAAATGATAGCATAACTCTTGTAGTGGAAGTATTGCCCTATAATTGGTGGGATTATCAACCAAATATAAATATTATGATTTATGCTAAACTAACCTGAATAGTGATATTATTGACCTAAATAATGATATTGTTGGGCTAAATAACGAGATTGTTAGCCTAAGTAGCGATATTATGGATTTATGTTAAACTAACCTGAATAGTGATATTGCTTGTCTGAATCAAGATTTTTTAGATTCATGGGATTTCACTATGGAGTATTAGGACTGCATTGTGTGAAAATCCCAAGAGCTCATTTTACAAAGTTATTTGCTCAATCTCATAAGTGCTTCAAATCAGGCAATCATAATCTTATTTTTCATAGGTTGAAAGGCTAGTTTGGAAGTTAATTTGGGTGTTTTTAACTAATCATATAATTAAATTTGGGGCTTCAAAAATAACTTGGTTAAAATCATGCACACTTCAAATTTAGTGCCTATAACTAATCTATCATGCTAGGACTTGAACACATCAAACATTAGGATTAAAACAAACTTACGTGCTTATTTTTTCATATATTTCTTTTGTGTAATATTTTCCATTTTTGCACTTAAGCCAAAGGGATAGTAATGAAAATAATCAAACACTTTCAATTTGGTACAATGAAACTAACTTCACTTTAATTATTTACAAACATGCTTGTTGATTGTGTGTTTTAATGAAAAGAGATGTGTATGCTCTCCCCTATCCATTATAGGGAACTCAGGTGACTAAAAGTTCCATATCATCACACTTTGATCCTAGTCCAAGGCATAGAAAGAACGTCACTTAAATCCCTCCCCAAAACTCACATTGTATTGGGTGATCTTGAGGTGACCATAAACTATTTCTATTTTTATCATTTATTTCATTACATCTTGTCTTGTGAGGGGTAATTCATTACATCCCATAAGTTTCTTAGGGAAGCCTTAACCTAGGACTTCATCTCCTACCATTATCTTCAACCCCTCTCCATGGGAGGGTATAGAAATTGGGATCAACCCACTGAGACTAATGGTTTGAGTACTTAAACCATATCCTATCATTGGGGTTAAGATCAAGGTATTTGATCACATTAGACATCACACTATAATAAGTGAGTGATGGATTTAGTGGTTATAAAAAGGGAAAGACCTTTTTATAACAAGTCAAGTGCTATGGACCCAATTGACATGCTTATTATCTTGCATTTTGGCATGAAAGTCTTGTGTATCTGATCCATCTAGAACATTTGAAAACTAATTAGTTTAGTTAGCCCACTTTACCATACCTTTTAAAATAGGGATTAAGATGATTATTTAGTATATTTGTCTTTGTATTAAATTACTTGGTTTTTGTGTGGAGTCAAAACTTGGTGTTAACAAAAAATGACATAACCAAACACATTATACCCAAATTTCTTTGAACAAGGAGGTGTTATGATAACCAAGTGAAAAACATATTTTTTATTGATCAAATTCATTATCATATACTTTGTGTCATATCTACCAATTTGGCACAGTTATGCTACTCATTTATGTCTAGACCTTTTGCCACATTTTGTTAATGTCCCTCATTGATAGTTTATATTTGAAATTGGACTCTTCTAAGTTTTAAAGGTTGATGTGTTAAATTGAGTTTATAACTTTGTTGACTTGTTATAACCTGATTTCAATTCCCAACTTGAATTGAGGGCCATTTTTAGATTCAACATCATTATCATCATTTGGTAGGACTCAAGTCATCTCACATTTTTAATAAATTCTTTGAGTCCTAGACTTTGTACTACCCATCCTATTTCACCTTTGTCTTAAGTCCATTTGATAGCACACTCATGCCTTATAAATTTATCGAAATTTGTGTGTGCGTATCATTTGAGTTTAGGAGAGTGGTGTCAAACTACCAAAATTGTGTTGAAACCATTTTTCCTTAGAGTCTTGAAATTAAGTATTTACCACACCTTTTGAGAATTTTATCACTATTATGTTGCTCAAATTATTTTAAAACTTGTTTCATAAGACCTCTTTCCATAGAGTCTAAGTTTTTTCCAAATTCCAACCAATTTGAATGTCCTTTATAAGTCTTTATCTAGCATAGTTATGCTATTCATCATTGTCTATCTTATTTTCCAAAAGTGCCAATTTGTTCCATTTTTTGGGAGAAAATAAATTATATCCAAGAGCCTTTTTTTTCATACGTCATACTTATCGATTATGTTTATGTCCAAGTGTCAAATGCCTAGTTTTTGTTAAGAAGTGTTTCAAATATGTTAGATTAAATGTCTCATCTTTTAAAGTCTAGCTTTTAATGCCATTTGGCTAGAAGTCCTAGCACATGTTTGATCTTAAATTTTGATGTTTTGTTTGGCCAAAATACCTAGTAACTTTTATTTTTCATAGATTAGACTTATTTGAAACACTTTGACCTATAATTTGGCATTTCATTATAGTCCTTTTACTTAACCTTTATGTGTAATATGTGTAAACATTAGATATTTGATGTTATATTGTTTTATCATAAGTCATTACATCAACCATTTTAGATATACATATCCATCCTTTTGACGGAGTTACATCACATTTGAACCTTTTTTTGGACATTGATTTTTTAGAGTTTGTAGAAGTCTATTCCTTTTTTGTCAAGAAACATTTATTATGGATCTAAACATGTACTCCTACACTCGTAGTAGCCTTATGTACAATATGGGATTTGGTAATGTATCTATACAATAATAAATGGTTTAAGACCCATATGTAGACAATGTTGATTATGAGATGAATTCTTATCCATCTTATAACACTCAAATAGGGGAATCGAACCAAGACCCCTTATCTCATTATCTAGTAAACACACCTCTATACTTATACCAAGATCAAGAACAAAAAGAGCAATATCTAGCTTTAGTGCCAACAATTGAAGAACTAGTTTCTCAATAATCATACTATGTTACTGCATAATCCACACATGATTCTTATCTCTTTGATCATCACTTTTTGAAAAATACAGATGAAATTTTGGTTAGAGATATAGAATTAGGGGCCAAGCTTTCATCAGACTTCCCCAATGAGAACTTGTTAAGTCTAGTAAGAATGCCTCACAACATAATTTATAGTCAATAGGATTCTTATATAAATCCTTTATCTCTAGTCTAAAGACACATCAAGACCTTAATATCCTTGTCAAAGGAAATGACCTCATGGAGGATCACTTTGTATAAATACAAACAACATACCAAGCCTACTTGAACCTAGCACATAATTTTAACCATAAGACCATGTCCAATAGGCCTCTCATAAATTTAGTTCCTTCAATAGGATTATTAATGGAATTGACTATTCAAGACAATCAAGGTGTAGACCCATCCACACAAAAAAATTTAGTTGATAACTTGTTTCATGTGACAACCATCGAATAAGTGTTTTTTTCTTCTATACAGAACATTGAGCAAAACATAGTGGACAAGACGTAAACAACATCTAATCCAAACCAAAGTGGTGTCAATACATATAAAAATATTACATAAATAAGTGTACCTTTAGTTAACACTATGATTTTTTCTCCACATTAGGGAGTAGGAGTTTCTACATCCCAACTTCAACCAATAACTACCACTAATCCTTAACCAACTTCTTCTTCAAGTGCTCAACCAACAAGATTAGGCAGTTATCCAGTGACCAATGGCATGCCTCCATAACAAATTATGATGAATCTTACTCAATAGGTAACAATTAATATTCCATAACAATAGGCATAATCTAATGTACCAATATAACAAAGGTAGAATATATTTCTACCTCAATAGGTGGAAACTAATGTTCCACCTCACAAAGTAGTAGTGAATATACATCTTTCCTTGTAAAATAATATACCATTTTAAAGCCAATATATGTCTAATCAATAGGGTATGAACATTGGTCAATAAAAAAATTTGAATCTTCCATAAATGTCAACTTATTAATAAGGATTTGTGAAACCTAGAGGTTACCATGTTCCTCAAGTACTAATTAGGCAACCTTTGCCTTTTATGTAGAATGTGCCACTAGATCAATGACAGGGTCTTGGTTTACAACTACCCCCTTAACAAATAAGTTTTATTAGTCAACATCATGTATCTATTTAATCCCAACAAGCATAGTATAGCCATATCCCTCCATCCCAACCTTGAAATCCCCAAACTCAAACCTACTTACCTATCCTAAACCATAATATCATACCACAATACATGTAATTCCAACAAGCAAACCCCAATCCATCCATACATATTCCTAGCCTTCTTCCCAACCAAACCAATATATCCCAATGAATACCTCCATCATACCCAATCAAAATGATCCACTTGCGACTACTCAACCATCTACCTAGGATAATGTTTTGCCTCAAGCCAATATTCCTTCTAGTTTCCTATCCTAAGAACTACAATAGATGAAGGATGAAATTATTGCCATCCAAAATGGGAAATAAACCAAAAAATTCAAGTTTGATGATGTGTGTTATTATCCATTTAATATGGATTACTTATAAATAATATTTCCTCCAAGATATAAACCACTAAAATTTAATAAATACAAGGGGAAAGGTGACCCCAAGGCTCATTTGACTGAGTTATTTGTTGCATGCCAACCAGTGGCATATAGTGACATATACCTTTTAATGTTGTTCCCAAGGATTATAGAAGGATAAGACTTGGATTGGTTTTTAAAAATTTCCAAAAATTTAGTAACAGATTTTGATGATCTTTTTGATAAGTTTGTGTAACACTTTTCCTACAATATCAAACATGAGATTTCACTGGTCAATTTGATGCAAGCAAAGCAGAAGGCTGATGAGAGTTTTGAAAGTTATCTATAAAAATGGAGATCCCTTATAAGATGATTCACCTAAATTACCAAATAAATAATTAGCCACTATATTTACTAAAAAATTGCATAGTGATATATCTTATCATCTAAAACTATAGTGTTTGCATATCTTTAAGGAAATCATTGACAAAGGTTTATTGATTGAGAAATCAATTATTAACAAAGGTATCATCAAGATTACTTCATAAAATAAAAATCAAGGTACCAATCAAGGAAATGGGCAAGACCAACATCAAGTCTAAGCACAAGCATCACAACTAGCGCATGTTAATAACAATCATAGACCAAGGTAATTCTACTGTAACAAAAATGTCATGGGAAATAGAGTAATAAAGTCACATAATTTCTAAATGGTAAAAATACCATCTACTCAACCCATGCAGCATATGCAAATTATGCCTAACCCATAACATTTTTTGCTAATATAACAAGTGCAATAGCTTAGGCCTATACAACAAATGCAATAACATTTGCCATTAAAAGTTCCTCCTTTGATGAAAATAGTGCCTACTCATCACATTTTTAGTGACCTTGAAGAGCCTATTGAGTTTATATTTCAAAATCTTTCTATTGATAATCTGATTAGCTAGACTATACTAAAACATTATCCTCAAAGCATTCCATGTCTTAATTGGTACCACTAAAATGGATTCTATTAATATCATTGGGTTAATAGACATAATTTGCACCATTGTGTAAAAATCAAACATTTGATTCAAAATATGTTGGATAGTGGGGATATAACATTAGATTGTTGTGCTTCCACTTCCAATCATACCCTTGGAATCTATCAAAACCCCTTTCCCCAACATAACAACCAACCACAACTATAACAACAATAATGACCAGTGCAACACCAACAACAATAGTTTCAAAAACCAAGGTTGAACCAATAGGTTCAATAGAATCACCAATAATAAAACTAATAACATCCAAATAATGGATATAACCAAGTTCAAAATGGAAACAACCAATATACCTACCATGTAGTTACACATGACTATAAAAAATTTGTAGGCCATATTGTAAGAGGTTATGTTAACACCATTTCCAGCAATCCAAGACCAAATACCAATCAATCAATACCTATTTTAAACAATTCCAATCCACCAACTCACATTGATAATCCTTCCTTGACTTGGAACCATATACAAGTATAATAATAAGTAGGGATTATTAATTTTGGACCCTATATCGATAACTCATCATTACCTCATGGCCATGCATAAGTTCACTAACAACTAAGACTTATCCTATCTGATACCCTACCATCACCATCATCTATTAGATATCATGGTCCTATATTTAATATTGATTGTATAATCATAACTTAGAGGTCAAAGATTACTATCCCAAGCCCAAAACCATCTGCCACTTCTCCAATCACTCAACTAACTATTTGGCCTTAGAATAATCCATTTAATACTAACCAAGAGAGGAATTTTTACATTATGGAATAATTGAAAAATATACCCACACAAATCTCCATTTTAGATTTGTTTCACACAACAACAGTCAACAAGAACATTTTGAACAACTTATTAAGCTAATCCATTATTTCAAGTGACATATCCCCTGATAAATTCCAAGCTTTGGTTGGATACCTAGCTCCAACACAACAAGTCACTTTCAAACAAAGTGATATGTCATCCCTTATCTTGCTACATAATAATCCCTTATACATTAATGTTTCCATAAAGCATCACAAAGTGAAACATGTCCTTATATACAATGGATTAAGTCTAAACAGAGTGTCTCTAAAGCTCATCAAGCTTATTGGTTACATAATGGTATATCTTCAAATAAAGACAATAACCATAAAAGCCTACCATAATGAAGAATTAGAATCATAAGGCACCATCTATTTACTAACTATCCTTGGACTCTTGACCCATGATATACTTTTCCATGTGCTATATCTTGATGTTTTGTATAATATTCTTTTGGAAAGACCTTGGTTACATGAAATTTGTGTAGTCCCATCAACATTAAACCAATGTATCAAGTTATCCCATTTAGGGATGGAAGTTTGTATATCGATATATTTGCATCCATAAAATCTCTACAAACACCTAGAGGCTAAGTTAAAGATCTATAACTATCATTTTGGCATGAATCTAATGGCCAAGTAGGATAAGGGAAAATCAATAGTCCTTGATCTACAAGAGGACAACTACATTGATCCTAATACCTTAGATACCCTTTCACACATGCTACCTCTTGAAATATTCAATCATTTTATCATCTCACCTATTGAACTAGGGGAATATGTGACCCATGATATGTTTCATATTGAAAACCTTCCATAGAAGCCAATGTCAGTTGGAAAACCTAAATATAAGCCACTTCATCTAGAATGTAAACCAAAGGGAAAAGGTAAAACGTATAGTCTAGGACTTGTAACATTTATACCAACATCTAGCTTAGAACTAGACCCTCTTGAAGGGGATGAATCATGGTTGTACAATGATAATTCAATTGATTGTTAATAGAATGTAAATTATCCTTTTCCTAATAGGATCATGAGGAATCACAACTATGAAAGAGGAGGTCTTAAACCAAATCAAAAAGGAACACTTGAGTTAATTTCTATGACCAAATATAAAGGGACCTAATGAATTGGAGTTAAACTGCTTGGGAGTTACCCCATATACCTCAATCAAGTTCCATCACCATTGTGTAATGATGAAGATGTCGATAATGAAGTAGATTCTAATCATAAATTTTTTAATGAACTAGTTAAAACCAACCTATTTGATCCACATTTTATTTGTACCCTTAGACTAGTCATTCATCACAACCCACTACAATTGTATTATCCCCAACTAATAAAATGGGACCAACATGAGTCCAAAATGTTGATTATTGAGTTTCAAAATGATGAGGCTTTATATTATTTTCTTGGCCTTAGATATAATATTTCATTGGGGGACCATAAATCATGGTTCTCAATCAAGTTGGATCCTAAATCCTATTTTAAAGAGAGAGTGAACACCCTTAGCCAAAAGAAAATAATTAAAACCTTAAGGTTCTAAAGTGAAAACCTCTTTGAGGTGATTTTTAACCAAGGAAAAAGTAAATAAAAAGGCTAGTCTAGTGGTGAAAACCTATTTAAGGTTTCATTAGATGGGGGTGTTTAGCCTTTTTCAAACATAGCTTAAGAGACTACCAATGAAGAAATTATCTATGAGTCTATGTTTAGTTTCAAATAACAACAAGCCTTTGATAAAATAATTCAAGAGTTTCCAATAGTTTTTCTTACATGGCCAAACCTCCCATTGGGGGAATCTGATTCATCATGCCTAGGGTAACTCAAAGATTCTATCCTAATAGAGGACTCTAGTGTTGCCAACCAACTCAAATCTTGTCCCACTATCCTTGAAGATGGTTTGACCCTTCTAGTGGAGGATATAGTAGAGGTTAACATTAGGTCCTCATTTGACCCAAAGTGGATCAATCTAGGTGCATCCCTTACTTAGAAGGAGTGTGAAGTCCTTACAACCCTTTTTGAGAAATTTATAGATATATTTGCATGGGCATATTCTAACAACTTAGGTTTATACCCTACCTTGGTTCTACACCACCTTGTGGTCAATCCTAATGCCAAACTAGTTAAACAAAAGTTATGTAAGATGCATCCTTGAATTTTTGTATTAGTAAAGAAAGAGTTGTAAAAACCCTTAGAAGTAGGATGTATTTGATCAATCAACTATTTATAGTGGATCTCTAATGTTGTGCCAGTGAGTAAAAGGCTAGAGAGGATCAAAATTTGTACTAATTTATGTGATATAAACAAAGCTTTCCCTAAATATGACTTTCTATTTCCAAACACTGACATGATCATTTAATCCATAGTAGGTTATGAAATTCTTTCATTAATGGATGACTTTTCAAAGTACAACCAAATCATGATAACACTAGAAAACCAACATAAGATAATGTTGACCACTCCATAGGGAACATTATATTATTAGGTTATGCCATTTGGTATTAATAATGTAGGGGCCACCTATCAAAGATCCATAAACATCATATTTCATGATATGATGCATGACATTATTGAATATTATGTCAATGGCATTTCTGGAAAATCAAAAACTAAGGCATATCATCTAGTAGTGCTACATAGAATATTTGAAAGACTATGTCAGTAAAAGATAGACTTAATCTTGAGAAGTGTGTCTTTGAAGTAACATCAAGAAAATTTCTTGTCTTCATTGAGTCTCATTCAGGTATTGAATTTAATCCATCTAAATTGCAAGCCATAACAAAGATAAAACCACTAATTAATTTAAAGTATATCCATAATTTGCCGAGAAAGATCTAGTATATTTGATGCTTCATATCATAATTAGCTAAAAATTTCCATCCTTTTATGCATATTCTAACTAAAGGAGTCACATTTCATTGGGATGATCACTTACAAACAACTTTTTAACAACCAAAGTACTATTTATCAAATCCACCTATTTTGGTGCTTCCTAACAAGGAAAGCCATTCTTGTTGTATCTCTCCACTACCAACAATGCCTTGGGGGAACTTATGGCTCAACATGATGATAATGTAAAAGAACATGTACTTTAATATTTAGTTTTTACATTATTTGTGTATGAGCACAATGATATGCCCATATAAAAAGCCTATTTAGCTATGGTCTTCATAACTAAGAAATTGTGCCATTACATATTAAAAAATAAGACCATGATTATTTCAAAAGTAGATCTACTTAAGTATCTACTATCTAAAAAAAATTTACAAGGCTGCATGGCCAAGTGGATCATGCTTCTAAGTGATTTTAATGTTGATTATGTCAACCAAAAATCCATTAAAGGGCAAGTTTTTATAATTCAACTTGTTAAAGCACCCTTTGCTAATATAGATCCACTCACATTCCAATTTCTTGATGAATCCATAATAAACATCATTGATGCACCTCTCAAGGAGTAGCACTAGAAGTTTTATTTTTATGCATCCTTTACTTCACATGGATCAAGGGAAAGCCTTTTATTTATTATACCACAAGGGGAACTAATCCCTAAATCATTTAGGATCAGCTTTCCTTGTACCAACATGGATGAATATGAAACACTTATTGTAGGGATCCACCAAGTGGTATAGTGGAACATATCTCATATAAAGGTTTATCATTATTCTTAATAAATAATTAATCAATTTATAGACCAATTTTAGACCAAAGATGACAAGTTGGTTCCATATAAGGCCATGGTTAACACTCTCAAGTAGTAAATTACTGACATTTAGTTTGAGCACATACCAAGGGCAAGTAACCTAACCACAGATGTGATGGCTACTATTAAATCTCTGATTCAAAAAATAGACATATCTAAAGAGTATCAGTTCTTTGTCAATAATTTTTTATCACCAGCTCATGAACCTTTAAATGTCATGATGATTTTTGATATTTTTAGTCCTAGCTCTATCTAGTACTCAGACCTTTAAAATTATCTCCAAGACCAAATTATGACACCTGACCTATCCCAAAAATAAGCCAAATCCTTCATCCATCAATCCACTTATTATACCCTACTCATATCAACCCTATACCACCACAGTTTTGATGGAAATCTATTTTTTGTCTCAATTTAATGGAGTCTAATCTAGCATTATGAGAAATTCATGGAGTATGTAGAGCCCACACTAGCAAGGTGGTCCTATCCTAAACAATTTTGCATACTAGTTATTATTGGCTGATGATGGATGCAAATGTAGTTGTATATGTAAATAAGTGTGAAAAATGTCAATGACATGTTAATCAAGTTCATGCCCTAGTCAAGAATTTGAAACCAATATTGACACCATTGTCATTTTATACATCGTGCCTTGACCTCATTGGGAAGATAAATCCCACCTTATTAGATGGTCATAAACATATCATTATTACCATAGAGTATTTCACTAAGTGGGTCAAATTTATACCCCTCACTTATGTGATTGGAATGTAAATTTCTAGGTTCATTTTTAACCATCTCATCTACCATGATGGCATCCTTTCAAACACTATATCTGATAATGGAGGATCATTTAAGAATAAATATGTTGAGAAATTATGTGTTGAATATAATATCACACAACATTTTTTCACAACATATTACCCTTAAGTTAATGGTTAAGCCGAAGCATCAAACAAAACAATTATCAACATTCTCAAAAATATTATCAATGATGTTGGTCATGACTGGCACCTTCAGATATTCCATTCCCTTTGGACATATCATACCAATCACCATATGCCCACAGGATCCACTCCATATTCAATTGTTTATGAAATTGAATCCATACTTCTCATTAAGGTTGAGTTACCTTCATTATGCATCTCTTACAAGCTTGTCTTGGATTACCATGACTATTGAGTAGCTCACCTACAAGAGCTAGACCTACTTGATGAGAAACACACATTTACAATCAATAATCTTTAGGCCTATCAGAACCAACTAAGAGGAAACTACAATCAACATGTGAAACACATAGAATTTAGATGTGGTGATCTTGTCCTTAAAGAGAACCAAAAGAATACTACAATTGAAAATAAGTAGAAAAGTCAAATTCAAACCAAACTAGATAGGTTATTTCATCATCACAATAAAATCTGGAGCAGGATCATACAATCTTGCCACACTATACGGGGATGAACTTCTTGAGCTTATGAACATTATTCACCTCAAGTAGTACTATTCTTGAGTGACTTGGTGTTATTATCTATAAGAACCATTTTAATTTGTGCCATATTATCAATATTCTTCTTTGTATGAATATAACTCTAACCATTCATCTTGCTTATTATTTATCCATTCTACCATTATGTTCTATCAACCAAACATGTTTTGAACCCTATCTACCTTTCCCATTTGACCTTGGTTTCACCATTGGTTTCATGTTTTAGAATAATTTTTTTGAATAGTTTCAATATTTGTTTCAATAATTCCAAATAGAGGTAGCATTTTGGAGTAGTATCATAGAAGTTTTGATACTTACATCCTTCATTTCTTGTTCCCTTATTATCACTAGTCTTGCTAATAATTATAACCACCTATGGGAAAATTAGTGTTGTTGACCGATGTCATTGTATCGTAGTTATAATTGCCTATGGAAAAACTAGGGTCAACATTTGTTTATTGATCTTTGACATACCAACTTTCCATTTCTTTTATAATACTATGCCTTTATACTAATTGTTCCTATTTTATTTGAATTGGCTACTACACTAGTCAAATTATTCCATTGAAGGTGAAACTACTATGATCTAAGGCCATTTCAAGACTATGTGGATCATGTATGATTCATGTTAATATCATGTTCTTGTCATTTTACAAGAATTTTATCCTACCAATTTTATGTTGTGCAAGTCATCTCATCCCTTTTGCAATGCTTTTACTATTTTACAAGCTTGGACTATTTAGTATCTTTTCAATCTAATCAAGTTGAGATACCTAGAAATTTTCAAAAACATTTATAAATCCATTTAGAAAAACCAAAAACATAGACCATTTATTTGCCTTATGGATTCTTCACTAAGTTAAAACCAAACACTTGTTTCTTAGTTTCCCCATCCTTTTCAACCTTTTATTCCATGTTCTAATCATTTCTTGAGTTCATTTGTATTATTATATCATATCCATTATGTTTATTTTCATTTGTTATCATTTTTCTTCCCATTTCCTGGGAGAACTACATTTGACCTAAATTTTTTATTGGATATTATGTCCATAGAACTATGTAGGCAACATCCACTTACCTAATACATATGGAGATAACTTATCCACCCCATTCCTTTTCTTTTATTCCCCCATTATATTTGTTTGTTAATTTTTCACCTATTTTCTAGGGTCAATGTTTATCTGGTTTAAGTCAAATTGTTTATACTAACATTACGAATAACTATTCTTTGTTTATTTTGTTTGTTTGTTTCTTTATTTGTTTTTTATTGGATTTAAATACTATTTCTATGATTCCATATTTGTGCATTCATTGGGTGATTCCTTTCACATTCTTCTTGAATATATCCATATTATGTCGACATTATCATCATTCTTTTTTATCATTGGTGCATTATTTTTGAGTGTTTATTAGATCAGGATTCACTTCTTATGTATATTTTAGGATAGTCTTCATGGTGTTTTATCATGATGCTTATTGTCACATGCTACATCAAAAATCAACTTCAAGAATGTCTACAATAAATAGAGCTATAAAAGTTTCTCCTTGGTACCTTGGTAAATCCTCCCATCCCATCTTGATCAAAATAACCCATTGACCATTCTAACAGTATCATTAATAATAAGGAAAAGCATCTCCTCATTGGTATGTACATCTAAATCATTTACAATGATAAATATTATTCTTTGATCCATCCTTTCATCACTTTTCACATCTTTTTATGACTAGTTATTTGTGGCTTTTTTAGTCATTAGACCATCACAACTACATTTTCACCCACTCATCTTTCATCTATGCAATAGGTTATATCCTTAAGTTATACTTGCTAATTTTCCCTAACTAGGTCACAACCATATCAAACATCATCTTTATCAAAAAATCCAAAGGCTCTTAATGATTATAATTGCATATGGCCAAATCATTATTTTGACTTTTATTCCTGATTATAAACACCTTTGATCAAATAAGTATACTTTTTAAAATCAATGCATGTAAGAATTTTCTCATTTGTATTAATATCAACCATTGGTTACTTTGACCTTTGACATTTATTGTTTCTTTTTTTCAAGGGACCATCTATCTACATATGTGATATCCACTCCCTTGAGGGGGCATCATCCTAGGCTTCCCAAACACCATTTGGACATTTTTATTCAATCATCATCTTCCTTTTAGAATACATGAATTTACTCATTATTTATGAATAAATTGTTTTCCTTATGGTTTGTAACATCTTCACAAATAATGGAAAATTTTAGACATCTAAAATTGGCCACCAATAACCTTCAACCAGGTTTTTAACTAATTTCTAGAAAAATGCATAATTTGTCCTAAACCACTAAAATGTGATAAAAGATTTAAACCTATCATATATAAGTGATGATTTTTGATAGAGTATCACTAAATGAGGAAATTCATTTTATGAGATATCTAACTTTGATCAGATCATTTAGATTTAAAATTATGTTTTCGCACTTGGGTGCTCTAGATTGCTCTTTTATATCAAATTTCTTGCACAAGACATGTGACTTTGTTATTTTGTGTTGAAAACATCCTAAATGAAATAATAGATCCAATTCATCTAAAATCACATATTAATTCTAATCCAATCAAATTTTGAGCCAATAATACAAAATTATAACCAATTTTATTAATTTATGCACCAATTCCCAGGATTTACACCAAAATTGATAAATCATGTTTAAGGATAATTAATTCAAATCATGATCTTAATTTAGAATTTCATGGAGATTTTAACATATTTCCTTTTATAAATTGATATTGAATAACTACATCATCAAATGACATCATTTCTTGGACAGACATTCATAGGCTACAAATTCATAAAATATCAAGAATAAGTCCTCCCATGCCTCATTAAGATCTTCCATACCTATTTAATGCCCCTTTATCCAAAATATTTATGAGGGATTTTATTTATTTTTTCCGAAAAAATTAAATAAATTCTTAGCCACACATCTTCATCTTCGGATGGATGATTTAGGTTCATTCTGATCATTTTGTAAAATCTATAAATGAGAGGCCTTGCCTATTGAATTTCAAGCTCTTTTAAGCCATAGTTACCATTCCCAAATAGCTTCAAACCACATCTTGATATAGTTTTATTTTTCCAAATTATTGATCCAAATCCATCACAATCCAAAGGTGCCAAGAGGATATTAAGGTAGCCACACTCCATAGATGAAAATCTCTTGAAGCACAAGCTGAGTAAGCCAATGAAAGAACCTATTAGAGAAATCAGAGATTTGGTAAGAAATTGGTGTTTTGTGCTCATATTTATTATTTATTTCCATTTCTAATTATGTTTTTAAATGGTTTCTCATCACTAAGCTTCCCTTAGTGTCTAGGCCTAGAGATGTTATGCTAGTTGGTGTGTTCTTTCTCAATTTGATTACATTTTGGAACTAACGGGATACTAACCATCCTCTCTTGAGTCAAATTACAAGATCATAGTTATAAAGTATTTATCTATATAGATCATTCATCTATTAAGTACATAATGAATAAACTAGTAGTAGGTGGGAGAATAATGAGATGGTTATTATTGTTGCAAGAATTTGACATAACCATCATAGATGAACTAGAGAAATATAATGTTGTTGCCAACTTTTTGTCTAGATTAATCACTATAGGTGAGGATGAACTTATGGAGGACTCTTTTTTAGATGAAATATTATTTTATATATCCACATACACCCCATGGTTAGTATACATGGTAATTTACTTGGTAATAAGGAAGTTCCCTCATTCCTTCATCTCTAAAGAAAGAAAATGTTTGGTAAGATCTATTTCTTCTTTCAAATGGTTTAAAGGCATGTTGTTTAAAACTAGATATGATCATGTAATTTGTAGGTGTGTCAAAGAAGATGAAGTGTATGACATCATAATATCATTTCATAGTGAACTAGGAGAAGGACATTATTCAACAAAAAGGACCATTCATAATATCTTTGTGTAGGTTATTACTGGCCATCTCTTTACATGACTATCAAAAGGTTTGTATGGAAATGTGATCCTTGACAAAAGATGGGTAAGCCTACTTTATCCTCTAAAATGCATCTTCATACTAAAATAAGTTTAAAACCATTTGACAAATGGGATTAGATTTTGTTGGACCAATCAACCCACCATCTCAAGGAAAATAATATTTATTAGTGTGTACTAATTATGTTACTAAGTGGGTTGACGTGGAGGCACTCACTTTTGCTAGGGAATAATTTTTTATTGATTTCCTATACCATAATATCATGTTGAGATTTAGAGCTCCTAGATATATTATTTTAGGTCAATGTCCGCAATTCATGTCTAATATGATCAAGGCTTTTACAAAGTTATATCCTATCAATCACATGAAATTTTCATCATATCATCCCCAAGATAATGGGCAAGTGTAGATCACCAAATGAGATATGGAAAAAAATTTAACCAAAATAGTGAACAATAGTAGAAATTATTACATAGACAAATTACCTAAATTAGTTTGGGTGTACAATACAACATGGAAGACAACTACATGATTCTCTCTATATAAACTTATGTACAGAAAAAATACCTTTGTTACCAATATAATTTTAATTTTAAACATTGAAGACAATAGATGATATGAAAATTGATCTTGATGAAGTAAATAAAGAAACAATAATGTAACTAAATGGGTTGGATGAATTGAGAATAGATGCACTCACTCAAACTAGCATGATATAGAAGTAGAGAAAGTAGTGGCATGATACCCACATCAGAGAAAAATAGTTTGAAGGAGATTTGGCACTTATATTTG
The DNA here is from genome assembly GCA_037957365.1 of Torreya grandis. Classification (NCBI taxonomy): domain Eukaryota; kingdom Viridiplantae; phylum Streptophyta; class Pinopsida; order Cupressales; family Taxaceae; genus Torreya; species Torreya grandis. The sequence goes on from JARHVA010002691.1 coordinate 1,235,326, forward strand.
ATTCTAAATTATATAATTTTAAGGGTAAGCTAAGGACAAGATGGTTGGGACCATACTTGATCAAAACCATTTTCATAAATGGCTCTACCTAGATTCAACCAATTGATGGTGAGCAAAGGACACTCTTGGTCAATGATTATAGGCTTAAGGTGTACAAAAGACCTCTTAGTAAGGAAGAGTTTATTGAGCTAAATCAAGACCAATTTGACCTTATATAAGAACCTATTTCTTGAACTAAGTACAAATGATGTTTAAAATAGGCATCCAATAAAGGAAGAGTGCTAAAAACTAGCAAATGGTGGTTTTCCTTCTTTCAAAATTTAAAAAATACATAAAGAAAATATAAAAATGAGAAAATAAAAAAGTATAAAAAATAAAAAAATAAAAATAAAAATATTAAAAGATGAAAACCAATCATGACACTTTTTAGGAGAAAAATCTATAATAATATATGAATTTTTTTCAACTAACCTATCTTATTAGACTTGTTTATCCTTTAAGGACACATGGAAACCCTATAAGATAGGCATGTATTTGTATGATAAAGGTACAATTGTATTTATTTTCCCAAAAGTTTAAGCATTTTCTATTTCATGTCATGCATGTGTAATCATTAGGTAATCGGTACTTTTTCAAATGGAAAGTTTTGGTGACATCATGTGGATATGATGAAGTCAACAACATCATCATTACGTTCAAGGATTTGATGTGAATTTTTTTTTAAATGACATTTTCAAAAAAAATATGATGCAATGCAAAAATCATTTTAGATATTGCCTCAAGTACTGCCAATTATGACATTTACACCACATCATTGATAATGACCAAAAAAAACACTTTCTCATTAATTCTCATATGCTCCAAAATGATCACCATAATTGTTGTCATAATTCCATGATATATATTAATTTATTATTCATTGTTTCATTATTGTCACTATCCATTGTTGCATCATATCCATAATTGCTTACCTTCCTCTATCTTCTATATAATTCTAAGCTCTATTTTTTCATAGTATAATTAGGTTTTCAAAAAAATAATGATAGATCTAAATATGGGAGGAAGGAAGAATAAAATTGAACCAGAATATTCATATGCATTACTTCAAGATGAATCGGCTAGAGATATTTTTGAGTCAGTAGGGTGGTTAAATTTATTAAAAATGTTTTAGGGTTTTCACAAAGATATTGTGCATGAATTATTTGAAAATTTTGATTAGGGCCATTCTATTTTTAGAGGTAAATATATTCCAGTGGGTCCTTATGTGATTAGTGCACTCTTTAGAATTCCTAAGGAGGGTGTATTTATCACAAATAAAATAATTTTTGTTGACTTAATTTAATTTTTTATTGAAGGAAATGAGATCCATCCTATATTGGCTAAATCCCTACAAGGTGTGGCTAGAATAATTATGAGAGGTAACCTTCCATAGCCATGGTATAATGTTACATCATGGGTTATGAAATATCTTGCCTAAAATGGTCAATTTATAGTAGTTGGTAGATATGCCATGTGAATTCTTATTCACTTAAAGAAAAGAGATACTAAGATAGAGTACCAAGTAAACCTTCCCACTTTTCTTTATAATTACCTAATCAATGTTTATCAAAAATTAAAAATAGGTATTGGGTCCATTTGACACCATGGGTTGGTTACCCTCATCTATCGATATTATTTTCTGCAAAAACCTAAGGGTGAAAAGGCCTGATCCTCCTTCCTCCATAAATTCTCCCAAATTTATATCATGAAAACACCACACCCTATCTCTCCTTATTCCACCACAATAAAAATTAAATAAGTCCCATCTTCATCTCCCTTAGATCTAACGACATTACATCGATGATAAAAAAGATGAATGGGAGTTTCCACAAAAAATGCTAGTCTTCCATTCAAGCTCTAACGAAGTTGTCAACTCATTATACAGGAGGAAGAAAAAGAAGATGTATAGGTAACTAACACTTTAAGAAGCTTAATATCTCCCATAGATGTTACATATGTCAAAAAACTAGATGAAGAATAACCCCATGGATAATAAATTCTATTCAAAGCAGAAACCCTTATATAAGAAATCATGACTCAAGAAGCAGAGCAACCTTTAACATCTATAAATGATGAGGGTAAAGCACTATTGATATAATAAGGTACATCTTCCCCATGTCCAACTAATGAGGATGAAGATACATATCATGTCATGGCTATGTCTCGACATGAAGAACTAATTTGGTAGCAATAAGTAGAATTTTATTTTTTACATTTAATGCTACAAGACTAATGAGTTATAAGCCTCTCTAAAAGTCATGTAGATAGAGACAAGGTAAATAATAGTATAGACCAAAGGAACTATAAGATCTATTCCTTCTTTCCCCTTCTATTCCATGAAATGATTCAAGTTTGGAACAAAACCCAACATAAAATTTAGAAGATTGAGGAAGAAAATGTTAAGATTAATTTAGAGTATTAGCAACAACTGGTAGATTCTCAGCAATAATTGTTAGCATGCAAGCAACCTTCATTTGTATATGTTATTTTTATTCATGAGAAATTATAAAAATGGAAGACATACTTGATTTCTCTTGGATTTCCTAATATTATTGAATATGAAAACATGTTTATGGAAGTCTTTCTCAAGATTACCATAGAAAGACAAGACGCAATTTTTGAATTTTATATTTTTAACATGTTGTTAGGTTATCATACTAGTTTTTTGGTTAATTACTTTGTAGGGGAAACACAATTGTGTGCTTTCCTCTCTACTATCATAAATTAGACATCATGGAAACAAGCTAATAAATTTATAAAAAATTTATAAAACACCATAGGGCTATGTATGAGACCCAAATTTATAGAGGCTATGAAGTTTCTTATTGTTTTTAAACCAATGTACCACATGTACATGATGAATAAATACCATTACTTATCGAGAGCTAATGTTGTATATTTTAGAACTTTTCTAAACCAGCATTCCACCAATTCTATCAATAATAGCATATCCAAATGGGAGAATTTACCTATTTATTTAAAGCATAGCGAAGTCATGAGTCCCACCGCCAAGTGGAGTCTTAGGATAGCTTGAGTAATTTCATAGTCAGATCTTAGATGAAAAAAGTTCAGATGTATAGATTGGAATGAGATTCAAGCCTCCAATAATTCATTGTCCTCTATCTCTATGGAATAATTTGCATAATAAGGTGTAAGTTGACTTTTAGGCTTGGTTGCACATAGTAGTGAGGTATTATGGATTCTTGCCCAAAGGTCATAATGATTGGGGTCATCATTTTGATATTTATGATCTTAGTTAGTGGCTAGAATCTATAATTTTGGATTGAAGATTGGTTATCCCAATTTTTTGTAAAATGAATTAAAAAAATTAAATTTTGGTGGATAAATGATAATAATTTCATATATCTCATTATATCTAATACAAATTGTCCATAAGTGTCACCTTTTGGTTATATATTGCATTGTATTTAATAGTTAAGGTCTTATCTAAGTAGGAAATGAATGCAATTTTTCCTTTATTTATATGCAATATATTATTAATTACTTACCTTGTTATTGTGTCTAACTTGGATGAAATGAGCACAATTTTTTGTATAAAAAAACATCCCTATAGATAGATAATTTTGAGAAGATATCAAAGTAGTTTCGGCAACTCTTTTTTGGCTACAGTTTTGCAGATTCGGTGAATGAGCTATGAAGATGCTCTAGAGGCACACCAAACATGATATGAAGATGATTTTAAGGTGTTCTAAATACCTCTAAAAAATTCTCTAAATACATACAAGAATTCTTTGAATACCTATACAGAATGCCTTAAAGATACACAAGTATGCTCCAAAGAATTTCCAACTGGACCCTATTGATCGAGATAGTGATATTAAAGATATATATTGTATATAAATTGAATTTATATATTTAAATATATTATTTTATACAATAATATTCATATTAATGGCTTAAAATGATCTGAATATATTTGTACATTTATTTTGTAAATTTAGATAAATATCTTTGAATCTATGTTAGTTATTTTCCATTTATTATTAATTGATTCAGTTTCAGCACCTTCTTAGAAGCATGTGATATGATTCCTAGATTGTCTATATTTTCAATAAGTATATTTGGTCGATTTGATTTCCATATTTTTTTCTTTGTGAGTAGATGTTGAGATGTGCTTAAATACATCTCCTTCTCAATCCATATATTTAGCATTTGATGAATTAAAAAGTTGTTAAAGTTAGAAATTAGAAGAAGCATTTCAATTTAGTTTTTCATATCTATATATGTTCCTTATATAATGTAATAAAGTTCAACATTATTTTTCATTACTGATTAAAGTAGTTCCTAATCTAAAGAAGAAACAAGCACCCACTTCTCTTTGAGGATCAAGATAAATCAGTACTTTTTAGTTTATAGTTTAGAAATATTTCTTTAATTCATGTATAATTTAGTTAATGTAGAGTGTAATTTCATTTTAAACATAAGATTAATTTATTTTACACAAAATTTTGATTTCTTTTTCAAAATAAAGTGTAAATTTTCTTTTCAAAAGCAAAGTGTGAATTTTCTTTAATGCATGTGTGTTTCCATTACATGATAGAGTTATTTCAATTCCATACAAGAGTGTGTCTTTCAATTTCTTATAAAATAAATTTTATTAACCTATCTCATATTCATAATTTTTCATAAGTAATCTAAGTGATAGTAGATAAACTCTTAGATTTTTGAATATCACACTGTCCTACCCAGCTAGGTAAGTTGAGTGAGGACATGACATGTCTTATGCTAGATGTTTAAGTTCTGGATGTTAATGATTTGAGTGACAATAGGAGATATTCAGTTAGTAAGCCTTTAGATTTAATTTTATATAAAATATATTTAGTGTATTATTACTATTTATTAGGATTTATAAATCATAGTAGAAGTAAAACCCCCTAAACAACAAAATATAAAACAATAATATTCAACGATCTCATTGCATATGGACTTTGGACATTGGGCCTAGTATAAAATGACACCAATTAATTTATTAGTTAAATTAGAGGTATAATAATATCCTATCAATTTTATTGACAAGTGTTGTCACTGATCCCAAGATTGATGTCATTTGATGTCAAGGTTGATGTCATTAATGTCAAGGTGCATCTAATGAAGATGCTTAGTGAGTGATCTATGAGGTAAGAGCTTGTGTATCTAATGTGACAAGTAAATATTTTCTGAGAGATAATTTTAAGGAAACCTAATGATTATTCTATGGTTGGTGTCAAGGTTTAGGCCAATGTAATCTTGTTTGAGTACTAGTCATTAAGTACAAGGTGTTTTGAGAAGCCTAGTAATATCATGAGCATGTGCATGATGAGCATAAAATAAGTATGTAAATAAGTATTAAATTGTTTATTAGCATTAAAGGAATGTTATAAATGTGTTTAATCATAAAAAATTGTTTCAAATATCATTTTTCAAGCTCTAAATGCTTGAGGAACCTAGTTGTGGCACTAGTCATAGCATGAAGAGACCCAGTTAGAAGATTTGATCATGGTGACCTAGTGATATGGATGCACATAGGAATAATATACTATATTTTTTTATCATTAATATTAGGTATTTTATCACTCATGAGAGTCTTAGAGTGATCCTACATGGGTAGGACCTATAGACCTAGCAAGTAACTAGACTAGTTCTAAACCCTACCCGACCTAATGAGGTGTCATGAGGCATCATAAATACATATGAATAATTTATGGTAGTTTTTGATCATTTTAATATATTATATTATATGTAAATAATGTTTTTACAAAATGGGCAGTGGATAGAAGGTCAATTTCAAGGCCTCGTGTGACTTATAAGTCAAGACCTATAAATCAAAGAGAGAGATGGTGGCCATATGGGGTATCAAGATCATTTTAAAAGGAATTTGTGAGTATTTGAGTATTTTTATAGGTATGTTACATTATTTAAATCATGTTCATAAAATTTTAGGTCGTGGTTTATAGATTAAGGCAATAAAAAGTGTTTTAAGGTATTTTATGTACACAAAATGAAGGGCTCTCAACCTAAGAAGAACTCTCAAGTGTTCATTAGCACATGTAACCTTTACATGAGAAGATAAAAAATTCATGGTATATTGGTAAGGTTCATATAAAAATTTTATAAGCATTGGTTTCTATAATAAGGGGATAAGATTTATGAATGATTGTTTAGAATATAAGATGGTTTAAACCCTCAAAGAACCCTAAAAGTGACCTGATATGAAAGATCATATTATAAAGTGTTTGTAATGGATTTTAATGGCCATTTAATTTATTTTAGGTTATATTAAACTCTCCTAGTCACCTCAATATGTGATTTTTTTCAAAAGAATGAGTAGACCCTACAAGAAAGGCCTTGTTTCTTAGAGATTTGTTACAGTAATTAGAGTTGACCAAGTCAAAGTATGAAAATAATTAGAGGAACAAGTTTGAAACTTTTAATCTATTTCCATGGTTGTTTTTTATTATGTTATATCCATAAAGGGTGATAAACTATTCATATAATTTGACCATTCTCTAACAAGCCAAATGGTGCAGATAGTGAGGAAATTAGGTAAAAGTGAGAAGTTGATTAGGGATGTGTTATTATAGATTAGGAATGAATAAAAATTCATTAATATTTTTTTAAATAAATTTAATTCATTTTAATTATGTATAAAATTTTTGGAGGTCATTGGATATGATGAAAATGTTACTCATATGTTGACATGTCTATTGTAGATAAAACATTGAAGGTGAGAGGTTTTGAGATTGGTTTGCAAGACCAATACTACCATATTACCATGTTATCTATCTATTTGATATTGGTATAATGATATTATAAGATCATAAAAATACATTATAATTCTCTTAAAATTGTCTACACAGTTGTTGAAGGCCATTATCACCATGACTGCATTTGAAGGTCAATTAATAGATCTGGGTAAGTAAGTTGTAGTGATGAGTTGGAGGCTCTTTGCCCTGATCTAAATCATCTAATTCATATTATTTTATTTTTTAGTACCTTAATTTTCTATCCATTATTTTCAAAATATTTAAAATCAGAGAAAATTATTGAAATTGTAAAGCCAAAATGGGTTGACTGGTTTAGGTTTGACTGTGTCTACTAAAGACAAAAGATTGGTGTACAAGAGCAATATTTGATATTAGACCTTATGATATATGTAATTATGAATGATATAAATATTTAAAATAATATATTTAAGGTATAATAGGTCATATAAATTATTATTTAAGGTTTTGAAAATCAAGTTGTTCATGATTGTGTTTTAAGGCTAGTTGGTAGTTCTAAGTGGGATACTTGTAGAGAAGGGTTTGAGTAATTTAGACTTGAGTTGTGAACTATAAAAAATATGGTGATGAAACTAAGGTAATTTATATTATTTATATATTAATTTTTTCCATGATTATTTGGAAAAAATATATTTTTAATTCACTTTTTCAATACAGACTTTCTGAGTATGCATAGGTCCAATATGAACAATACTAATGGTGTGCTTCAAGAAGTGGATTGAGATAAAAAGTTTCATGGACCTAATATGAGAATATATTTGTTATATTTTAATTTAATATATTTTTACCTTCATTTTTATGTATTTTAATTTTTTCTAAGTAAAATAAAGTGTAACATGTCCTAGAATAGACCTAATGAGATTAGGTCTCTATGAGAACTAAAGATGAGATAAGGCCTAATTGAGATTTGTTAGACCTAAAGGAACCAAAAACATATTTCATTGATTAATATGATATTTAATAATATCTATTTAATTTATAACCTAATAGGGTAAGGGTGTTTATCCTAATATGAAGGATATGAACAAGTGACTTGTATACATACTAGGCAATTTTAGGCATATTAGTGTGTGTTGAGTGAAAGCGAATAGAATAACACATTGGTGAGTATAAGGTATTATATACCATAAAAATATAATATATTTTCAATTATTAATATTTTATATAGGTTATACATATTAGGATCAATGTCATATGAATCAATCAAGTCAAGAAGAGGGTTAGTTGAGCGAAGAAGGCTAAAGGCTAGTTTGAGAGGGATAGAAGTGTGAAAAGAGATAAATAAGGATATCATCATATATTTTATGATGAATAAGTTATTATTAATTTTATAAAGTGTTTCAAGTGGTTAATTTTGTTATGAGTCATCTAGGGGGTTGGTGCCTCCTTGCAAGTTGGTGCTTGTTAAAGCCTAGTTGAGTTGGTGCTTAGTTAGTTGGGGTTGGTGTTCCATGTGAAGTGGGATATTCACTAAATTTGATGTTTATTTAATATTAATATATTAAATTAGTATAAATAATTATGTTTTCATCCCATTTAGGGTTTCCCACAAATATCTTGTGTTCTTATGTTTCATGCTTGTATAGTTGATTGCTTATGCATTATTTGATCCACATGCTTGAATGCATGTTCATGAATACTTAAATGGAATTGAAATAAAGGTTTTTGAAGAATAATTAACCCCATATACTTTCATTAATTTTTCTTTAAAAAATATTTTATTCATCTATTTCCCATAGTTTGGTAGGAAAAGCATTAGAATGTTTCATAAAGCTACCTAAGAATTTTATTGATGACATGGATGACTTGTCTAATAAATTTATCTAAAATTTTTACTAAAATTTATAACTTGAATTAACCATGGTTTAATTATGTCAAGATAAACAAATAGGAGGAGAAATATTATCTAATTATCTTTAATGGTGGTGTGCATTGGCCAGCCAGATTCCCCATAATCATCCTGATAAATAATAAGCTACAATATTTGTAGCCAATATTCAATTTAATCTAGATCATAATATAAAACTTAAATATGAAAATACATTTGAAGAAATAGTTCATAAAGGATTAAAAATTGAGATATCACTCATTGACAAAGGTATTATAAAAATGTACTCTCAAAACCAAACATAAAATAAATATCAAGAAAAAACTTTAGCACAAGCACAAATAAATATGACATAGAATCTTAAACCTTTTAATATAAAAATGAATGTTATATAAGATGGAGTGACATAGTATATACATGTATAAATGTTTCAATAACCACTTGTTCAAACTAATCCTCCCCCTCAACAATGCAATTTTAAAATGCCTCCTTCAATAATCCATCATATACATCATAAACCTTTTAGTGATCTAGGTAAGCCTATTGAGATGGTCTTTTAGAAAATAGTCATTTCCAACATGATCATATGGCTAGTACCAAGACCTTTTCCCAAAACTCAACCTAATCTTGATTGGTATAGGTATAATTATTTTTGTGACTATCACAAGGTCAAAGGAGATATTATTCATACCTGTGCATAACTATCTCATCTCATTCAAGACTTGCTTGAGAATCATGAGATAGATTTGGATAATGTAACATTGGAAACCAATAAAAATTTGGGTATATATTATAATCCATTCCCACAACACAATAATCAAAATCAAAACCAGTGACAACCTAATAACCAAAATCATAACAAGCCATCAAATAACCAACAACAATGACAATCAACAACATCAAAACTAGAATCAACATCATGATACCCAAGTTAGTTATAATATTATTCCTTATGATTATAATTTTTTAGGTCACATTTCAAGTGGGAGAGTAACTACCATTAAGATCAAATCCCCTACCAATAATACCCATAGACTTATTGTGTCCATGCTTGGATCTCCACCTTCATTATTTGGTAACCCTCCTTTGGTTTGACCATGGATTATCATATCAAGTTATCATCTACCTTCATCTAATTACAATAACCTTCCACCAAATCAATATTGTGAAGTCACAAACTAATTTCTAAGGTTACCATTCAATGTCCTGTACCTCCTTCTTCCAACCATCCTATTCAAGTTCCCCCACAAAAAAATTAAGTCAAGTATCCCCATTAATGATAAACTATATGATATTATGGAACAATTATAAAAAAACACCTATATAGATTTCCATTTTATATATCTAGTGTACATTTGATGTCCATAAAAACATATTGATTAAACTTTTGAGTCAGTCTAAAGTTCCAATCAACATTACACCTAATAAATTATAAACTTTTTAAAGTCATTTGAATCATGTCCAACAAGTTACCTTTTATAAAATAGACATGTTACCCCTTAGACCTTTTCAAAATAAACTATTATACATAGAGGCCATAATTTATCATAACAAGATCAAATGAGTCCTTATAGATAATGGCTCAGGACTCAATATTATGAATTTAAGGCTAGTCAAACATTTGGTCTACATAGATAAAGCTATTCAAATAGACACCATTACCACTAAAGCATATGATAATGAGGACTGTGAGTCTCAAGCTACCATATATTTACCAATTGGTGTTGGGCCTTTAAACCATGATATACTATGCCATGTTATAGATATATAATTTACTTCTTGGGAAACCATGGATCAATGAAGTGCATGTCATGCCATATACCCTTCATTAGTGTATTAATTTATCCCATTATGGGTTAGATTACCATTTCTAGTGACATGTAGCCACACTAGTTCTATACACATTTAGAGGTAAAATATGAGAGATATAATTATTGTTTTAGCCTAGATCCAATTCCTACTAAACAAAAAGAGGTGGTTGATCAACTACTAGAATCTAATTATGTAGATACAAGTACACTTGCCTCCACTTTGGCTACCCTGCCTACAAATATACCTAATCACTTCACTTTTTAGAATAATGGCCTTAGGGAATGTAAAATTGGTGATGATTTCGCATTGCCAAATTGTCTAAAACACAAAAATTATATGGTAGGACTTAAAAATAAATTCCTAAAATGGAATGGCATAAAAAGAACACTTCCCCTCAAATAGGACCTTTGTATTTTATCCAGGTTACTTCTCAATAACAATAAAAAATCCAAGTTGATGATTATTATTGGTTATATAATGATGACTTCACCACCTATTAATAAAATACAAAATATGATATCCCAAATTGGATAATGGATCATCAAAATTATAAAGGAAAAGGACTGGGGGTAACACAACAATAATCATTGAACCTGTATTACCTATTAAACATAAGTTATATCAAGATATTGGATACACACCACTTGGGGGTGACCCCTTAGATCTCCTAAGTGATATTTATTTATCAACTAAAAATGATAATGTTGATAGTGACATAGAGTTCTATCATAACATTTATGATGATTTGGCCAAAAGTAACCTATTTGATCCCAACACTATCTATCCATTATTAATGTATCATCATATTCCCCTTTGTTCCTCCATCACCACTAATTAATCAATCGAGACCAACAAGATGCATATGTACCATTGGATAATTTCCAAAATGATGAGGTAATACATGAATTCATGGTCCTAAAAGATAATGTACCACTTGGTGATCATAAAAAAGGATGTGATATTACATAGACCCTATTGCCTATTTTGGAGAATACGTGAACTTCTTTGGTAAAAAATTAAAAGACAAAGTATATGAAACATTGAAGTCCTATTTTATTATTTTTTGGAATATAGTGTTTAGATCCTAAAAAATAAGGGCCTAGAATGATAGGAAAAAATTACTTTGATATGGAAAAATATAGATTTTAACTAATAATAATACAAGAGAAATAGAAATTAACTTATCTAGATTCGGATTGAAATGATGGATTCTGAGGCTAGAAATTGAAGAATAAGACTAAGACATTGTCAAGAATTTGAATCTTGTTTTTGTTTTCTAAATAGATAGGAGTGCCAAAAATAGAACACCCTAGTTTTCGGTGCTATAGTCATTCCCAACATTATTGTCTTGAGGATTTAATCTTTCTAGGTTTTGTTTTCTTGGTCAATATGAGTGTGCATAGCAAATTTTAAGGGCTAAAAGTCACCAGAGCTCATTATAGATACATTTTAGTCTTCAATACTTGTATCGATCTACACACATATAAAGAATGAATGCATCAAAATCAAAATGGGGAAAATTTGGGTTAGGAGAACAATGATCACACAATCAAGAACCTTTGTTTCTTTGATTACTACCTACATTAACCCTAAAGCTAGGGTATTAGATTTAATGTAGTTCTCCCTTAGAAGATGTGCATAAACAACATGCACAATAGATACAAGGATGAATTTTCCTAGTCCCCTCCTTGATCAAGCATACAAGTCTATGTGTGATGCAGAATGTTGAGCTATACTATTGACTGATTTTTATTATGTTTAATATACCAAAGTAGTAAGTGCTAGATAAAATATACCTTGTGTAGTCCTTTATATAGGAGATTCATTATTTGAAATTTGGGAGATTTTATTCACATCTGAACAACATTGGAAAACTTAGGAATGAAGCAAAGAAAAGGGATAAGACTCATATTATAGGAGAAACTAACTGTTGGAATCAAATTTACACTTGGAAAATAACACTAAAAACTAGACACCTTGGGTTTCAGCACTGTAGTCCTATTTAGGCACTGTTGTCTAGAGGGTTTAGGACCTAGGATGGAATAAGCATGGAAAGAGTAACCTAGGTTAGTGATGGTTAAGTCTAGAAGGCTAAAAATGACTAGGAAAAGTAAAAAAAAAGTGTCTAGGGTATAGAACAAGACCAAGGTAAATTAGACAAAAAGACATGGCTAGATGTGAATAACACTCATATTCTCTAGTCAAAGTCTCCTATGAAAGGATTATGAAAAGACATGATATGCGTGGTTGTTTGACCAATTTAGGGTTTATACATTTCCCCCCCTTTTAATTTAGTGACGCAATGAAATGAATTACTAGATTAAAAGAAAGAAGTAAGTTGTGTACCTAAGGTTTACCTGTATGGAAATAAGTGTACTAAAAAAAGGATCTAACTTCCTAGCTAAGGAAGTGGATAGGGAACTAAATAGTGCCTAGAGAAATAAGGAATCCTTGTATTAGATTCCCCCTATACTAAATCATAATGAAAAATGAGAAATGCTTGAAGGCCCAAAACTAATGTCTTACTTTTGTACCACATAAACTCATGTAATATTGAATGTGTATAGAATCTATATATTGTGAAGAGAAAGATCTATCACATCCCCACTCTAAATATTATGAACTAGAAATGAGAAGTGGTTAGAGGTCTAAAACTAATGTCTACCCTCTATCCCACACAAACTCCTAGGTCTGAGTAATGTATGGACCAACTAATTTAGATGATCATACGGTCTAACCTAGTGATAACTTGGGTATGCCTTGGTGTAATATAAAAATTTTGGTAAATGTGTAGGAAGAAAGTGGCCTATCTTTCCATTCCAATTTGTATAATCTTGGATGATAAATAACATGATCATCTATGTCGGTCCCCTAAATCTAGTATGTGAGTGATGCATCTAGATAATTAGAAATCTATATAACCACATGTGTCATAATCTGTCGTGCCATGTCCCATGTAAAAAACTAGAGATTAAAACAATGTGCTCTACACTATGCCTATAATCTTCTATCTAGTTCTATAATTGTGTCATGTTTTATGAATTTATATGTATGAGATGTGTATTAATGTACATACCCCAAAGCTAGTATCTAAGTCTAAGTCTATATCAAAGTCATTGTGAGTCCATATAATTTGAACCACTATATTTGAATAGTCTATGTATTTATAAATTGATGGTATATCCCTTTGGATGTTTGAGTGATGCTAAGTAACCCACATAAATTAAATCATTTTATAATCTTAACCAATCTGAGTTGAGTGATGCTAAGTGATCTATATAGTCTGAACCACTATATAATCTTGACTAATTTGTATTGAGTAATGCTGATAATCTAGATTCAGGAGGTGTAAGAACCAAGGTGTATTTACTTATAGGAGAGGATAGGAATACTAGGCAATTTAAAGAGATAATAGGAATGATGCCCCATTTTGGCGAGAAGGATGATATCTGTGATAGAGGAGGTTGAGATAAAAGTGATGACTAGTGGTTCATGGATAGTAACTAGGTTGGCATGTAGTGAATAGATCGAAAGTCTTTTGATTGATTAGTGAGAGTTGAATTATTGGGATTGAAATGCGTTCTTAATTGGTTAAGACCAAATTTGGTGTGTGGGTATAGCATATATCATAAATGTTTGTGTCGTGGTAGGTAAATGAGGTGGTAGTATATTGAATGGATTAAAGAGTTGATTGATTTGGCTAGGTTATTTGAATGAGTTTTTGATTGGTGGGTACCAATTTGTATATCAAGGTATAAAGATGTGCATGTGTTATAGATAATGTAATGATAGATCAAGGTGTGCATAATGTCAAAGGTATCATTATCACAATTCCATAAAACAAAATTGTTTGTAAAATGGAACTATGGGGTTCTAGTTATGGGCAAAATGGTGTTTTGATTTTAAATAAAAAATTTGGTTGATATAGGAATTTTGATTGACTTTGGGTTCATTTATGTATTGACTAGTTTGAGATATTGGATCTCTGGAGTGAGAAAATTCCTAGGAGATGAACATCTTTCATAACCCATTTTGAGTAAATGGTAGCCCAAATTCAGTCTTGTAGAGATATTACCCTAGTGAGTAATGAAAGTACCTAGTTTTTACCTATTTAAATATTGATTTTGATGTTTTAGGCCATTTTAAGTAGCCTAGAAAATGTTTAGCTAGTTCTAGAACTCCTATCCTAGATGCAACACTGTTATCTAACTTCTAGCACTGTTGTCCAATGTTATAGTCATTTTGTAACATTGTTGCGCATTGAGGATAGATTTTTCAGTTTTTGAGTTATTTTCATGTTGTGTAGTTTATTTATTTTTCCTAGCATAATTGACTTATATATATGTTGTTTTCTAATTTTTTTAGGGTTAGGTGTGGATGAGAGAGTTCTATAAATTCTATGTGATGGAGACATTAAATATGTTTCCTTTGTAGGCTAATGAGAGAACCATGATAGAATGTTACCTAGGTACCATGCAATGAGATAGGTATTTGATCATCACCTTATGTGAGAGGTATAATGTAGACACTTGTACAATTTGGGTTCCTATAGGGGAGATCACTATGAACCTAGAGGATGTGTATCATATTTTTCATTTGCTAGTTAATGGTTGATGGGTGATGTTACAAGATGATATGGGTGCTAATGCCATTGGTTGTGCATCCTTGTATTTTGATGTTTTACATTCAAGTGCATAATAGAGAGGTAATGATAGTGATTTATTACTATCATTTATTTTGTAGTTGAATGTTTCATTCTTGCAAATGTGGTCACCCATGTTGTTGGCTTCATTTGTTATAACGGATGGTAGCAGAGTTTATATTGCCTATAAGATGCACATGGTGGTTTGTAGTGTTGAAATGTATGGCACTATGTTCTCATGGGATACGACTATGATTACCCATTTATATAGAGATTTATATATATATATATATATATATATATATATATATATATATATATATATATATATATATATATATATTAAAAGGAGGCATTTAGTGGTGTAGGTGCAGCTACTCTATTGCATTATTGGTCTTTTGAGCACATAGTAGTTATATGATTGATTAGATTTTTGAGGGAGAGTTGGGCACCTCCACAACCATATGGGGAGTAGTGGATGAGTTCATTGGCTATCAGGTCTCCTAGGATAGATCACTATAGACAAGTTTTGGATAGAATAGGGGCCCATGATATCATATGGAAGCCTTATAGAGGATACCCTAGATGGGAAGAGGATGGAGTGTAGTTGAGATATATGAGGGTTAGTAGTTGGATACATGACTGTTGGGTTGGAGTGTATGAGATATTTCAATATGAGTGCATGATTATGTAGTTTAGAGTTTGACAAGATGTTCGCCCTCTAACATGGGTATGGTTGAGGAGTGCATAGACACCAATAAGAGTATGATCTCATGCGAGACCCACGAAGGCTAAGTTTGCACCACTACCTTTTGATGTATGAGATGTATCTATAGATATTCTTGATGTAGATGAAATGGGATGTACTAAGGCATATAGTATATGGTAGACTAGGCATCAGTGGGATCCATTGTATCCTAGTGATAGAGTGGATGTTCTTATGTATGAGGATCTTGAGATGATTTAGATGATAGGAGGTAAGCCATGATTATAATTAAATTTTGCCTATGTTTGTGTTTTAGATTGAATTGAAAGTATATATATAATGTATTTTTGTAATTTTTATGAATGCAGGTGGAGTGGGAGGCACACAAGATGAGGCACCTACTGGGGTGAGGAGGGGAGACGATGTGTTCTTGGAGACCATCATTGAGTTGACACTATAAGAGATCATGTAGTATGTTCCTAATGACATGGTGGAGGAAGGTTTGATAGAGTGAGGAATGGTTATAGTTGGTATCTATGCTCATTTATTTGATAGGGTTGTTATAGTTATAACTACATATGTTAGGGCATTAGGAGAGAGATGAGTTAAGAGTGGAGTTGGATAGGTATAGGATACCTCCATCTCATTTTGGCATGGTGAGCATGAAGATTGTGGATGATTATATGGATATTTAGTGGTGATATGCAAACTTGCATGAGGATCATGGTCGGTTACTAAAGTGACATAGTTAGTGTAAGAGGAATTTAGGAGATTCAAGAGGTTTGAGGACATTGAGCATGAGACTGGATTATGGGACTAGTACTAGAGGAGAGAGTGAGACTGAGAGTGAGGGCATGATGCCTATTCATGATTGAGTTTGGATTTACTTGTATTCATGTTATGGATTCTTGAATATACTAATATTGCAATGTTTTTATTTGAAATATTTGATTTGATGTTGATGTTTAATTTGTAATCATATGTAAGTGACAATTTTATTGGTTTTTGTAATTGGTAAAAAATTATTTGGTAAAGTGAATTCATTTTCATGTAGGTTATAAGTAAGGTCTAGATTTTTGGATTGGTCACTTGTTTAGATGAATTGAGTTAATTTTAGATTGGTAAAGGGTTTGGATAAATTTATTTGGTAAGATCTAGACTTTGACATGTAGGTTTTTGGGCTATGGATAGTTAGAGGTAATTAGAAATGTTAGTAATTAGTAAGGGGGATGTAAGATAACATTGTGTGCATAGTACTTCCCTAAGAGTGGCTCAAGAATAAAAATGTTAGCTAGACCTTTGGCTCCATCAGTCACCTATTAAGTGGAAGTATATGTGTATTGTATCACTATCTAAACCTTGATGGCCAACTGAACAAATTCCTATATTGTACATGTTGTGTAGGAACATA
The DNA here is from genome assembly GCA_037957365.1 of Torreya grandis. Lineage (NCBI taxonomy): Eukaryota > Viridiplantae > Streptophyta > Pinopsida > Cupressales > Taxaceae > Torreya > Torreya grandis. The sequence goes on from JARHVA010002691.1 coordinate 1,252,546, forward strand.
TGTTATATCTGATACTGCCTATTATGCACTCACTATAGTTGTACATAGAGACTCAAAAATGCAACCTTACTAGATGTGTAACTAAAACTATGTGCTATGGAGGAGGGTCATTGATTCAAAATCATTGTAGATTGCTACATGAAATAACACCATGTGGCCTCTATTGTGATGCATATAACTAAGCAATAGATCAATATATAAATGTAACATGTGATGGGGGTTCATATAATCTTAAACATAATGGGTATCTATGTGAGATAAGACCTTGAAAACTTGATTTTAGTGAATATCTCTCATGAGTAAGACTTTGTTGTGGTGCCTATGAATCAGATAGATATGTATATAGAACTGCAATATGTATTCCTTGTACTAAAATGATATATGTAGGTTTTTCTTGTTGTACTAGTTTCCAAACCTTATAAGGTGGTGGAATAGGAGATCTAGTAAGATATTTTGTCCCAAAACCTACATTGCACTCATGATGAGTGATCTATGATTCCTATAAATAAATGTCTTAGGATGACTTCATCATGAAAGAATGAGGTCTAGGGTTCCATATTGGATGAGATCTATGTGTCCCTTATTTGAATGCTATGATACCATTATAAACACATCTAGTAATGCAATCTCTAAGTCTAAAATAATCATTATCTCTATTTCCATAGATATGATGATAGTTACAAAAAGGTTGATGTGGTTGTCTATGTAAGAGATGTGGATCTCATCAATTATTTGAAGGTAATGTGATTAACCTCATATCTAGTAGTCATAATAATATGGTAGATGGGATATCCTAATCTGAATCAAACTATAGTGGTGCTTTGCTATTGTTCTCTATAATGTAGACTATAGGTTGTGCTCTAGAAACTAGCTCTTTGTTCTTGACTGGTTACTTTTGTAGTTGTGGTCTCATATCTTTTCTAGGTCATGGTGGATGTTGAGTGTTAGGAGTTATATCTGAAGATGTTACTATGAAATCTAGAGTGATTTGATTAGTTGAATCTACATCAATTAATCCCAATTTTTTTTCCAAAGGTAAAACTATATAACACAAGTGTTTGAAGGAAGACTCTATCTGATATAGTAGATGCTCAACTAGAGGTTGGTGAAGCCCCTTAATAAAGATATGTTTAATCTCTATATCTATTATCTTGTATATCAATCTTAACATGTGAGCCTTTAATCTTAAAATATACTCACTAACTAGATCTAAATAATTCTGATGTAGTGTGGCAAGTTTCTCATATGTAACATGAGGGCCCATGTTTACTATGTAATATATAGGTAATGCCACCTCTAATTCATCATGTGTGCAACAAACCAATAAGGAATATATGAAAGAACCAATTATATGCTTCCCCACTAATATCTATTATAATAACTTGAGTAGAATCAATGGGCTCGCATGAGATGGAAAAGCCTTTTGAAAGGCTTGAAGGTGTATAAATTGATCTCTAGTTCCATCAAAGTGAGGTAATGATAATACCTAGAAATGCTTAGGTAATGAAGATTTTATGAATGTCTTCAGAATAAGGTTACCATGTAGATCATTAGCATCCATCTAATACTCATAAGCTTTGTTTTCTAGGGTAAGGAGATGAACATTGTGTTGTAATTCACCAACTAAATGAATTAAATAGATGATCTCTTATGATGGTACATTAGTATCTTGAAGTGGTTCATTTAGTCATTGAATTTTATTATTAATTTTAACCATGGGTATGCTATATTTTGCAGTTAGATCATAAAGAAAGGGTGTGCTCACTTGAACCTTTGGATTAATGGTAAATTGGACCTTATTAGAGGGATGTGGGCTACCATTCTCCTTAGGTGAAGAGTGATAATTGGGTTCTACTGTAGTGAGGGGTGGCTTGGGAGATTCATTGGTATCTTTATGTTTTAGTGAATCGCATGCTAATTTAGTAGAGGATGTGGTATTATCTAAAATATAATTATGAATAAAAGTAGGAGCAACATTTTGACATGCATTAAGTTTGAGAGGAGTGTAAGAAGAGGTAGAAGCATGAGATGCATTTTATTCTTTGCTATATGCATACTAGTCATCATTATTCCATGCATTGTCACAATCTAAATTTTGTGCATTTGAAATAGTAGAATTTAAAGTATCATTTTCATAGTCACTTTCATTCTCATATTCATTTGCATGTTCACTATCATACTCATCATCACTTCCATAATTTCTAGGGAGAGGTGTAAGAGAAGAATTTAATTCATTTATAATATGCAATAAGTTATCATTGGAATTTAGAATTTCATGTGTATCTATTCTATCCATAGATGGAGTGTATGCATTTTCTTCATTTTTAGTATGATAAGTAATATCAAGAGAGTTATCATTTGAGCATTCTTTGGATAAAGTAGAGTTGAGAGCATGAGATGCATTATTTAGACTATGCTTTGGTAATTTGATTCTATTAAATTTATATTGTTGTATTTTGACCATAACAGTAGAGAGAGAGAGAGAGAGAGAGAGAGAGAGAGAGAGAGAGAGAGAGAGAGAGAGAGAGAGAGAGAGAGAGACTAGATTCACATGAAAACAAATTATCACCTATTAGAGGTTCATTTGGAAGTGCATGACTAATTTGTTCATTTTGCATAAGAGAATGAGGTGAGAAGTATTTTTTCCCATTTCTCAAAAGTTTTTTTTTTTGAGAAGGGATGAAAGAGATAGGTTTGAGAGGAGCACATGCATCTACTTTTTCTTCACTATTACTTTCATATGCATGATAATATTGTTCATTGCAACAATAGTAATTGCCTTCATTGTAAATAAAATCATTTTCCACATTTTTAGCTAATGTGTAAATTTGAAAATTGGTCCACTCATTATCATAATTATGTTAAAAATTATGAAATTTGTCTATGGGATGAAAGGGAAGAAGTGCCTTAGTGGCCATTTTATTTCTTTCACCAAAAAAAATATTAAGAAGTAATATTAAGCAAATAAATACAATAATAACTACTAACATGGAGATTTTGAAAATACTTGTGACTATATAGGAAATTTACAAAAAAAATGAAATTAATTTCTAAAAATTGCAAAGATGAATGGTTTGAAGGTGGAGGACCTAGTTTAGGAATTTAGGGTTTTAGGGTAGGGTTTTATAATTATTTAAAATTATGGCTATAATTTTAAATTCTAAAATTAATTTGAATAATATAGTTGCAAAAAAATTGATAAAAAAATTAGAATTTTGAAATTGAATTTTTGCACAAAATAACTACTAATTTATAAATTTTGAAAATATTTTTGGCACACTAAATAATTTTCAAAAATTTAAAAATTAATTTCTAAAATTTGTAAGGGAGGGAAACTTGGGGTTTGAGGACCTAGTTTAGAAATCTACGATTTTGATCTAGGGTTTTAGAAATTTTGAAAATAATGGCTATAATTTAAGTTCAAAAAAATATGTTTGAATGGAATAATTACACAAAAATTAATACAAAAATCAAAATTTTGTAAATTAATTTTAGCACAAAATATGAAGGAAAAACCCTACGGGTATTTAGGGTTTTAAATTTGCTAGAAGTAAGTCATGTTCATCAAATATTTTATTATTTTTGGGAATCTAGTGTTTAGATCATAAATAATAAGGGCTTGGAATGATAAGAAAAATCTACTTTGATAGGGAGATATATATATTTTAACTGATAATAATATAATAGAAATAGAAATTAAATTATTTGGATTCAGACTAAATTAGAGGATTTTGAGGCTAGAAAATAAAGAACATGATAAGACACTATCAAGAATATGAATCTGGTTTCTATTTTCTAATTGGATAGGAGTGCTAGAAATAAGACACCTTAGTATTCATTGTTATACTCCTTCCTAACACTGTTGTCTTGAAGATTTAAGCCTTTTAGGTTTTTTTCACTTGGTCAATATGAGCTTATGTACAAAATTTTGAGGGCTAAAAGTCACTAGAGCTTGATTTATATCCATTTTAGTCTTCAATTCTTGTATCCATCTATACACATGCAAACAAATAATACATCAAAATCAAAAGGGGAAAAAATGGGTTAGGGGAAGAATGATCAGAGGATCAAGAACCCTTGTTATTCTGATTGCTACCTACATTAACCCTCAAGATAGGGTCTTAGATCCAATGTATTTCTACCTTAGGGAATGTACATAATCTACATACATGATAGATGTAAGAATGAATTTCACCTAGGCCCGTCCTTGATCAAACATGCAAGTCTATGTATGATTGAGAATGTTGAGCTATATTATTGACTAATTTTTATTATGTCTAAGGTGCCAAAGTAGTAAGTGATATATATAAAATGCCTTATGTAGTCCTTTATATAGGAAACTCATTGTTTTAAATTTGGGATCTTTTATTCACATTTGACTGACATTGGAAAACTTAGGAACAAAGCAAATAAAAGTGGTAAGACTCATCTTATGGGAGAAACTAACTATTAGAATCAAATTTGCACTTGGGCAATAGTGTTAGAAACTAGACACCCTAGGTTTCAACATTGTAGTCCTATTTGGGTACTATTATCTAGAGGGTCTAAGACCTGAGAGGATGGAATAAGCATGAAAAGTGTAACCTAGGTTAGTAAAGGTTATGTCTGAAAGTTTATGAATTATTGGGAAAAAATAAAAAAAGTATTTAGAGTATAAAACAAGACCAAGGCAAATTAGAAAAAAAGACATGGCTAGATGTGAATAAGACTCATATTCTCTAGTTGGAGTCTCCTATGAAAGGACTGTGAAAAGACATGATATGTGTGGTTTCTTGACCAATTTAGGGTGTATATAGTTCTCAAAGTGAAAACCTCTTTGAGGCACTTTTGGACTAGTGTAAAATTAAAGATAAAGATGAGTCCCATGATGAAAACCTATTTCAAATGCCATTGGATGGGGAAGTTCTCCATCTCTTAAATGAAGCTTAGGCCTCCTCCAGTCCAAGAATTTCATGCCAATTAGGAATCAATTTAGAATAAAAATTAACATTTGATTAAATTATTCAATATTATTCACATGTCTTTACCCAATGGCCTTTGTGAGATCTCTAAGATTCAAACTCTTCCTACTTGGGAGAACTCAATGAGCTAGTCCAACTACCAGATGAAGATAAAGATTAATGTACCACTCTACCTACTATTTTAGAGTATGGTTCCACATTACTTATGGAAGACACCACTACATTTAATAATGGAAAACCTAATGATCCTAAAGGGATCAAACTTGGATCATCCCTTAAAAAATAATAATGTAAAGTCCTTACTACTCTTCTCAAAGAATTTTTAGAAATGTTTGCATTATGTTACTCATATATGCTAGGCTTGGACCCCACCTTGGTTGTGCATATCCTTATTTTACATCAATATTCCAATTTGATCAAATAAAAATTGAGAAGGATGCATCCTTTCATAGCCATTCTTGTCAAGAAAGAATCAGAGAAATTATTGGAGGCATGATGTATTCATCCTATTGATTATTTAGAATGGAATTACAACATAGTTCTGGTCAGCAAAAAGATGTAGGGAATCTGATTATGTACTAATTTTAGAGACATCAATAAGGCATGTCCTAAGGATGATTTTCCTTTGCCAAATGTTAATATGATTATAGATTCCATGGTTGAGTATGAGACGCTATCTCTTATGGATGGTTTCTATAGATATAACCAAATTAAAATTACATCTAAGGACCAACATAAAATAATGTTCACCACTCCATGGGGAATATTTTTTTATTAGCTAATGTTTTTTGGCCTCAAGAATGTTGATTCCACATACCAGCATGCAATGACTACAATTTTTAATGATATGATGCATGCTATTATTAATTATTATGTTTATGATATACTTAGAAAATACAAGACTAGAGAAGGACATCCAAAGATATTACATGGAATATTTAAATGTTTACATGAATATAAAGTACAACTTAAACCTAAGAAATATGTCTTTAGAGTTACTTTAGGTAAATTGATAAGATTCATCATATCTCATAGGGTTATTAAAGTCGAACCAATTTATATTCCCTTAAATTATAGTGCATCTAGGGATGTGTGGTTGAATTGTGGCTTACACATCTTCATATTAGCTTGTTGTATTTATCAATGTTTTTAGTATGGTTGGCTTATGGAATAACCATGGCTAAGTAGAGTCTATATAGGAGGTAGTGGTTAATATTTTAGCATAATATTGTGAATTATATTTTTATTGCATTATTATGGATGTTTCCCCCTCGAAGTGGATCAGTCATAATATTGAAATATTATACTCTTTCACTAATTATTATTGTGGATCTACTTATTATTCTCTTAATTTTACCATATATTATTCTACTATTGTGAATCATATAAGTAATTCCTTACAAGTGGTATCAGAGTATTGACTTGGGTATGTTTTTGTGGTCCATTTTTTTAGATCTAGTGTCTTGAGCACCACAAGGCTGAAAAAACATAACTTGTGATCTAGGAAGATTTTATTTTTTCATCACCATAGTTTTTTTCACGAGTTATTTTTATTAAAAAAATAAGTCCAATATTTTTTAACCTTGTACAAATTATCAATCATTAGATTCATCTCTCTGAGCTGATCATAATGATATATTCTACCCATACACTTTTTTGGGTCAAAAATTTTCACCCTTGTGCACAATAACAATCATTAGATTTGTCCTGATGAGATGATCATAATGGTGTATTCCATTGATACATTTTTTTGGGCCTAAAACCCTTCTAGGGTTTGTGTATGGCTAGTATAAACACTCAGAGCCATAAAAAATGAAAATAAACTCCAAAAACTACTCACAAGGATGACATGAAATCAAAAACTTATGATCTATCTATTTCAAAGGTAGTTCAACAACTTAAATCAGAGTTTCAGGGCATGGTGAAAAAAGATGATTTTGATATAGTTAAAGGGGATATTATAGGTTTGAGAGGGGACTTAGATAGTGTGAAGGATTACTTACAAAAAATATTTAGGTAATAAGATAACTTATCAGCTTAGCCACTATAAAATAATCCCCCACCACTTTAGTTTGGTTCTCCTACTCTAGGAAATATCAATACCAATTTTGGCCCTAAGCTAATGTTACCAAATTTGTACATATGTAAGTTTAATGGTAATGATCCACTCACTTGGATCATTCAAATTAAAAATTTATTTGAGATACATCAAACTCCATGTTTATAAAAAGTGGTTATGTCCTCTCTCTTTTTGGAACCTGAGCCATTCATTTGGTATTGTTGGTTGTGTACTCAAAGTAAAAACAAGGGTGTCATAGTTTTATGGTTAGTATTTTATGATTTATAGGTCCACTATCAAAATAATGTCTCTAAAAATAATTTAGTCAATTAGCTAATTTATTCCAAATTGGGACTGTCAAGGACTACATTCACCAATTTAAAAATATTTCCTTATATATGTCAGACATCATTAAGGAAAATCTAACTGACCTATTTTTAGGTGGATTCAAAGATATAATCCAATTGAAGGTTCACATGTTTCATCCTAGTACTATAGCTAAGGCCATATCAAAGGCATGCATGGTTGAGGATTAAGAGATTATCAGACAAAGATGTTTCACTAATGTTCATGAACATAGATTTCTAGCATCATCATTTTAGAATTTTACCAAATTGACACCTAAAAAAGTAGAAGAAAATCATGCAAAAGGTTTGTTTTTTATCTATGATAAGAATTGGAGCAAAGGATATTGATGTTCTAAAAAGAAGTTTTTTACATTAATGGTACACATGATTAGGATGAAGATGAAAAGGCTTCAAGAGAAGGGTTAAAATAGCTTGGGGATGAATCCAAAGATTCTCAACCTACTATTTCCTATCATAAAATTTTAGGCATTAGTACTCCTCAAAATCCTAAGGTGGTGGGGTTATTAAAGAAAAAAAAGGTGATTATGTTAATTGATTTTGGGAGTACACATAACTTCATCAATAGTAAGTTGGTTTCTCATTTGAATTGTTTAATTTACCCAACTATAGACTTTTAGGTCATGATTATAGATAGTGGTACAGTCAACTATTTTGGAAAATGTCATGGTATTAATCTTACTATGGGAGACTATTTGTTAGATCCCATTTGATTCTTATTCCCATGGGAGGAGATGAAATTATTTTATGACTGCGATGGGTCACCACTTTGGGTACTATTGAGATGAATTTCTAAGAATTATTCATGAGGTTATATTTAGAAGGAAGGAATTTTGAACTAGATGGATTATGGGATAAATCTCCAAAACTGGTTAGTTCCCATCAAATGATGAATATTATCAGAAAAGGTGTAGAAGGTTTTATGGCATTCTTATTTTCCATGATGGTTAACCCAACCAAGGATTCTACACATATTAATTTATAAAAGGTGTTGAATGACCATTCTATTATTTTTGGTGACATTCCAAAAGGACTTCCTTCAAGTCATGCACATGATCATGCGATCAAACTCATTCCAAGATATACACCACCCAATATTATACCCTATAGGTATCCCTATTCCAAAAATAAATAAATTAAAAGTATGGTATAAGAGATGTTAGAGGTATGAATCATTCGATATAGTAAAAGTGAATATTCCTCCCTAATGGTCTTGGTATGGAAGATGGATGATAGTTGGAAGATGTGCCCAGACTATAGATGAATCAACAAATTAAACATCAAAGGTAAGTTTCTTATTCTAGTAATTGATTATTTTCTAGATGAATTACATGGTGAGATTTATTTTACCAAGTTAGACCTTTGATCTGGATATCATCATATTTGCATCCATAATGAGGGCATACCTAAATCGATTTTAGAACTCGTGAAGGCCATTATGAATTTATGTCACACCTTTTAGCCTCAAAAATGAACCATTTACATTTAAGAGTTTGATGAATACTATTTTTAGGCCATTTTTTAGAAAGTTTTTATTAGTGTTTTTTGATGATATCCTCATCTACAACAAAAATTGGGAAGACCATTTGAAGCATGTGAAACAAGTGCTTTCAATTTTGGAATAACATCAACTTTATCCAAACCTTCCAAATTTACTTTTGGTTTCCAAGAGGTTGAGTACTTAGGTAATATTATTTCACATGAAGGAGTGAAATTTAATCATAATAAAATCCAATCAATGATGAAGTGGTAGGTTCCCAAGACCCTCAAGAACCTCTATAAATTTTTGGGGCTAACTGGTTACTATCACAGGTTTGTCAAAACTTATGGTAGAATTACAACCCCACTCACCAATTACTAAATAAATACTCCTTATGGTGTACTAATTCAACTACTAAGGCATTTGAACAATTTAAAATGGTCATGTTCATAACTCTAATTTTAGCTACTCATGATTTTTCAAAAACTTTTTTATGGAGTGTGATGCATAAGGATATATCATGGGGGTTGTATTCATGAAAGAAGGCAAACCACTTTTATTTTAAAGTCACCAAATTAAGTGGAAAACTAGGCTTAAACCAATCTATGAGAAAGATATGATATCTATTCTACATGTAGTGAAGCAATGGAAACCATATATGATGGGTCATCACTTTTAGGTAAAGACTGATCATGATAGCCTCAAATATTTTTTGGAATATCACTTTTAATTTTAAGAACAAAAAAAATGGGTGACTAAAATGTTACGCTATCATTTTGAAATAGTGTATAAGAAGGAAAAGAGAATATGGTAGAAGATGCCCTCTCTGGGTGAGATGAATCAATTCAAGCATTGTTATGCACCATGACCATGTGGAAGGAAGATTGGCTAGAGGAAGCAAGATCTAAATGGGATAATAATAGAGCTACAAAGGATTTGATTCACAATATTTAGCAGGGTTCTAATGAATCTAAAAAGACTATATGGAAGGATAACACCTAGTGGTATAAAGATAGATTATACCTTTGTAACAATTCTCTCCTCAAACATAAAATTATTAAAGAACTTCATGACTCTCCACTTGGAGGACACTCAAGATTTTTTAAAACATATCATAAAATCTATAGACACCTAAAAGTGGCCACTAATGACCTCTAACCAGGCTTTTGAACAACTTATATCAAAATTCATAATTTTGCCTAAAAACACTTAAACACATTAAATGAGTTGAAATTTTTATACACAAGTTCTAATTTTGGCCAAAGTATCACTAAATGGGGTAATGAAATTTATGAGACAGTGAACTTTGATCAAATCATTTTGAGTCAAAATGACATTTTCGCACTTGGGTGCTTTGGATTGCTCTTTTATACCAAATTTCTTACACAAGGCATATGCCTTCATTATTTTGTATTGGAAACATCCTAAATAGGATAATGGATCCAATGAATCTAACATCACATCCTAATTCCAATCTATTTAAATTTTGAGCCAATAATATGACATTCTAACCAATTTGATTAATTTATGCATCAATGGCCAAGATTTGCACCAAAATTGATAAATCATGTTTAAGGCCAATTAATTTGGATCAAGATATTAAGTTAATTTTCCATGAAACTTGTTAAATATTTCTTTTTGTAAATTGATTATGAGTTTTTTCATCATCAAGTGACATAATTTTTTGGGAAGACATCTATAGGCCATAAATTCATACAATATCTAATTAAGCCTTCCCATGCCTCTTTATCCCAAATATTTATGACAGCATTTATTGATTTTAGCCTAAAAAATTTAATGGATTCTTTCCACACATATTCATCTTGAGATGGATGGTTTAGGTCCATTCTTATCATTTTTCAAAATATATAAAAAAGGCCTCACACTCATAATTTTAAGCTTAGATATTATAAATTTATCATGCACAAATCATTTCAAAGCTTCATGAAATTAGTGTTATAAATCAAAATTGTTGAAATCCAAGCCAAATCCATCATAATCTAAAGGTGGCGAGGAGAGAAGGAGCCAAAAAACTCCACTGATGAATACTCTTTGATGTACAAGCTGAGCAAGAAACCTCAACAATATATTTGGAGCATCTAAGGAAGGTGAAGGATTCTTTGTCTTTTACATTCTATTTATGTTTTTGCATTTATTATTTTTATTATGCTCCCCCCTTGAGATAGGTTTAAGGTGTTAGGATTAGTGTGTTTTATTTGGATTTTGATTTCATTCACTAACACTATACTAATATCCCCTTATTGTAATCCTATGTTCACAAATGGCATGCTTGTTGGACCTAACATATCCTACATACCAATAAGATAAATATATAAGTCTTAAATTAAGATTTGAATGCTTAAAACTTGTTAAATTTGATTTTCTAACTTTACTTGGCCATATTTCATCTTCACAAGTTTACATAGAGATATTTGATGGTATTTTGTAACTATTGACTGTCATGAACTAATATTCGACAGTCATATATAACCATCGGTAGTCATATATAACTATTAATGGTCACTGTGTGAAACCTAGAACCATTGACAGTCACTATGCAAGGCAATAAGCTAATAAGCCATCTTCTAGAGCTTGGTTGGGGTCATACAGAATCCATTTTTTATGATTATTTTTAAACTATCTTTTCTCTTATATTTTTAGAATATGCTATTAGTTTACCTTCAAGTTGCATATATTTTTCACAAAATCTTGAAATAGGAGTTTGAAGCTTTGTAATGTTTCTAGTTGTATTTTCTTGGTTTCATTGAACTGTGTTTTCTTTGTCTAATCCTTACCTTTCAAGTTTTATTGAGATTTTTTCTAACCAATCCTAACCTAATGTATTTATATTTTTGGTTTTGCCTTTGGGTCAATAGGTCATTATTCATGGTCTTTATTGACTAGTAATGATTCTACTTAAAAATAATCCCCAAAAGAGCTTCTAAGTAGATGGTCATAAACTTGTTTTTCTAGGTTGAAAGGCTAGTTTGGAAACTAATTTGATTATTTTTTACTAACAAACATTTCAATTTTGGGTTTAAAATGAACATGTCCAATCTTGCACACTTCATTTTGGTATTAAAACAAACATGCTAAAATATAGACATTTTGACATTTGGGTTTAAAATGAACATGATTATGTTTTGTCTTGTTTGTTTATCAATGATATTTCAAATTTGCCAAGGGGCCATGAACATAATCCAAATATTTTAATTGGTGTCTAAGAAGAAACTAGTTCATTTTTTATTCCATGATTGTTTATTAATTTTTTTACAAGTTTAATAAATTCTAAATAGGTCAAACTTCATAACACATTTCATTTGGTGTCTTAAAATGAACATAACATCATGTAGTTTCATTGCTTTTGCAAATGTTCATATATCATGCCTTGTTTTTTTATTTCTTATTTTCATGAAAGTATAAATGTGTGTATGTTCTCCCCATATCCCATTTAGGGAACTTGGGTGATTAAAATCACTTTTTCATCACATTTGAGCCTAGTCCAAGGTATAAAAAGAACATCACCTAATCTCTTCCACAACTCACATAGTATTGGGTGATCTAAAAGTGACCATAAAGTATTTTTACTTATCTTTTATTTTTGATGCATCTTAGCTTGTGAGGAGTAATTCATTACCTCCCATGAATTCTTTAGGGAAGCCTTAACCCATGAATTCACCATCTAGAATTATTTTCAACCCCTCTATATGAGGGGATATATAAATTGGGATAACCCCATTAAGATGGTGGTTTGAGCAGTTAAACCATCTCCTATCACTAGGGCTAAGCCTGAGATGTTTGAGCACATTATACATCGCACGACATTAAGTGATTGATATATGTAGTGGTTGTAAAAAGGAAAAGACATTTTTATAATAAACTAAGTGATACATATATAATTAATGTTTTGTTTCTCTTGAATTTTGATGTGAAAGTCTTGTGCATATGATCCATCTAGAATGATAAAAAACCAATTAGTTTTAGTCATCCCCACTTTTCCACACCCTTGATAGGATTTTAGGACATTATGATTAGTTTTATTTAGTCATTTATATTTTTATTGCATGGTGTTTTGAGGCTAAAACTTCTATGTTTGTTTAAACCATGTCAAAAACCAATTTGTTTATACACCACTCCCTTGTCAAGAAGGTGTTATGCTGGCTATTTTACACCACACTTATTCATTGAATTTTTTCTAAACTTGTTTGTGTGTGTGTTAATTGATTGATATAGGTATTGTTATGCTACCCAAATCATATTTCAAGTTTGTCCTTTTGAGTCTGTGAAACATAACATTTGATCACATCATTAGAGCATGCTCATGTTTTTATGCTACTTGAATTGTTCAAAACTTGTTTTACTTATATCAAAACCATTGTTTAAAACCATGTCACATATGCCATTTGGACCTTATTTATGCGTCATCATGATATCCAATCTTATCTATCTCATTTGATCAAATCCTAGTCTTCAATGTTGAATTTTGAATTAGCCTTGTCAAGTTTGGATTCAAAAATTGATTGATTTTTATTTAAGCCTCAATTCATGGGGATGATACATAGATCTTTCTCTTTTGGGTTGTATAAATTTGGTTAATTGATTATCCAAACTTGATCACTATTTATTATTTTTTTGTTCAATACTTATCCTCATCATTACTTATGCCTTTGTTTGGGAGAACAAAACCTTTCTCCAAAAGCCTTTTACCTTATGGCTTATGCCAATTGATCATGTTTATGTTTGATTATGTGTGTTGGGTCTATATTAAATTTCTTTCCAAACTTGTTAGATTAAATCAAAATCACATCAATCCTTTATTTCAAGCCTAGATTTTGAAGCTATTTAGCCAAAAATCCTAGCATAGCCTATTTGATCCTAGATTTTGACTTCACATTTAGACAAAAGACCTAGAGACTCTTTTCCCTTTCTTAGTTTAGACCTTTTTTGGAACACTTTGACCTATACCTTTGACATGTCAGTTTTTATTCAAAGGCTTGATCTTTTGTGTGTATGACATTTAATGTTAGACATTTGACATTATATTATTTTATGCCAAGTTTTATCATAAGCCATTTTGGAGATACAACTCCATTTTCAGACCACATTATAGATATAACTCCACCTTTAACCAAGTTAGACCAAGTTTGAACCTTTTGTCCTTTAGACATTAATTTTTAGAGTTTGCATTACTCTAATCCTTTTTATTTTTATATCTTTCATCATTTATGTGAATATGTCTAGCTACATTTATGGTGGAGTCATGCAAAATCCAAGTTATGATATAATGGCCACACAAATTTACTAAATCCATACCTTCTTTACAATAATCAGTACATAAAACAGAGTGAAGAACTAACTAATGATCCAAATTGAGATTAGGATGATATGGTTTATCAGGTGGACTTGGACACTTTGTCTTATGTGAGAAACCAAGATCCATAACATCCTTTTGTTATCCAATAATTGGCTATCACTAACCCTCCTTAAAACTATATAAGCTACCAAGCTCCATAGTATCCAAGGAATACCATTACCATTCTAGGACCTCATCTCTTAGCTTGTGTGAGAAATCAAGCTCCATGATGCCCTAGCCTTATCATTTTAAGACCTTATCATTTTGCTCATGAGATAAATTATGATCCATAATTCCATGCTATTTATATTCCCAAACCTCATCATTTTTCTTGTATGAGAAACCAAGATCCATAATGCCCTAAGCTTATCATACCAGACCTCATCCTTTGACTTGTGTAAATAACCAGGTTCCACAACAGTGTACCATTTCTATTCCAAGACCTCATCCTTTGGTTTGTGTAAGTAACCAAGCTCCACAATTCCCTTTTGTTATCTAACTGCTAGCCATTTCTCATTTAGTTCCCATCATTCATCCTAAAACCCAACCAATCCAATCAGTCCCTTAACTAATCCAATCATTTAATGCCAAAGCTATGTTCAAAACTAATATTTTCCAACTCATTGGAAACCAAGGTCAAGAAAACCAAATAATCCAAGATAATTTTGTTAATAAAATCATTTTTAATAAGTCAACCTATGATGAATCACCTATTAATCTACCAATTTTTGAGGAGTCTCACTCTGATGATCTAGTCTTTGTTGAGTCACTTCTTAATGATTATAATTGCCTTTAGGAAAATCATTACCTCGACCATATGCCTATTTTTAAGATCCTCCCTCCAATAGGCCAATCTCTATGGAGTTGTCTCTTAACCTTTTTCCTATCATTAAGGAGTCTCACTTTGACAAACTGGTCTTTATGGAGCTTATTATGGCATCACAAGCCACCACTTATCCAATACCAAACATGAAACAAGACATAATTATAATAGAGTACCCATCAGATTAAGAATTAGAATTAAAGTCAGGTTTTAGTCTTCAATCGACATTAGATTTAGCATTAGAATTAGAATCAACATCAATCTCAACATTAGATTGAGTCCCTTAAGTTAGAATCATATTCAAAATTAGAATATGTTCATAGTTGTTACAACATTGGTTACACATGCTTATCAAATCAGTTTGAATACATTTGTGATCCTTCCAGTGTTTTTGAGGATGAATACTTCAACATCGACACAAGTTATCTTAGTATATTCTATGAGGATTATGTAGCCTCTCCCTATTCCATTACCATTCCACATGCCATTACCATTAACCACCATAGACATATCATTGGCATTCTACCTCCCATAAGTGTCAATTGGGACTAACATAATCATACCTTATTGAGATGCATCCATGAAAACATAGAAATTGGAAAAGAGTAAAGAGGCCAAGACCAAGATCGTGCAAAATGAGAACAATCTCCTAATGAAACCTTGTTAGAGGTGTCAGGGGATAATAAAATTTCAAACTCAACATCTTCTAGTGAAAATTTTTTGGAGGTGTTAGAAGAAAATCAAAGTCAAAACTTAATGTTCATTAGTGAAACCTTCCTAGAAGCACTATGGGATAATCAAGACAAATTCATTAGTAAAAACCTCTTCAAGGTGCCAATTGCTGAGCACAACATTTATTCACTTCTTGATGAAGACATTATCAAAGATCAAATAAATATAGATTCATATATATAACTTAATTAGATGGTAGATAATCTCAGACATAAACAATAAAAAAAAATATTGGCCCTATCTAGATAATATGGAAAAGTCTTTGGCCCCTCCACATCTAAATTTATGTCAAATCGATAATCAACAACACTATGTGTACCTAAAATCTTGATCTTCATTTTTCCCCACCATCACACATTCCATTTTCATCCACCATTACATCACCTAATCAAACCTATTAACCAATATTTAACCCTATTTCCCATCTATGACTGTACTTTCCTTTATAGAGGCTACAAAGATACCTTGTCTCAACACTTAAAGGAATTAAAATCAATTAACAACAAAGATCACAACAACATCATTTGAAGCCAGTTGTTTATAAAACAACTATTCAAACAAAGTGTGGGCTAGTAATTAACATGATCACATAATCTATTTTTATTATTTGTTGATCAAGATGTGTATTTCCCCATTAGTAAGAACAACAGAATCAAAAACCACACCTAGGCCATAAACACGTACCATGTTATTTTCATTTTCCACTTCAAATTTCAATTCCTTTGTCCATTATCACATACTCATCCAATCACCCCATTACTTAGGGGCAACCCTCTTACCATCTTATCCAATCTATCAAAAACCATCATTATCTTAAATCAATACCATGTCATCCTATCATTCCATTCCTATCTAGACTAAATCTTATTTTTAGTCATCCTACCCAATCTTGTTTATATCTTGGTTATTTTGGTTCCTCCCAAAGTTTTTGTGAGGGGATTTTGATCAAGTTTCAATAATCTATCAAATTCATGTTCTCAATGATAGTCTATGAAATTAGTGTGATAGTTTATCTAACAAGATATCTTTCATTTTCCATCCTATATCAAGTTTGTTTATGTGAGCTTCATTATAACCACCTATGAGAAAATTATTGTCTATCCAATATTGCTACTAATTATAACCACCTATGGTAAAATTAGTATCATTGATCTGATCTATTATATCCTAGTTATAACTACCTATGGAAAAACTAGGTGAAACATTTGTTTATCATGTATTTCCGTGTTACCTTGCCATTGTTGTTTTCATTATTCTAGTCATTTAAGCCAAAATTTGAGAACTTGTTAGCACCTGGTCAAGTTTCTACCCACTCTTTATATGGATGGGATTACTATGACTTGAGGTCATCTTAGGAATATATAGGTCATGCTTAATTCATGTTGAGGTTACCTTAGTCCCCCTTTCCATGTACTCTCACTATTTTATGAGCAATCTAATCCAAACGCTCTCACCGTTATGCAAATAAGTATCTTGTCATTCTCTAACAAGTTAATATATCTAAAAATTTCAAAAACATTCAAATAATTCAAAATCCAAAAACATTTGTCATGTATAAGCCTAGTCAATTATCCTTTATTTGCCTTATTAGGGCATGGTCATTATTAGGATGTTTTCTTTTGATTTTATTTTTAGGATTTCTATTTGTTTGCTTATTTTAGGTTGTTTATTTATTTTTTGTGTACTTTCTTTTTGTTTATGTGTTTGTTCACTTGCTTATTTGTTTGCTTTCAGCATTGTTGCCTTGACTCAATCTATATGCATTCATTAGGTTATTCCTTGAGCAAATTATTCTTAAGTCTATCCATATTCATACAACGACATTGTCATCATGGTTTTTATCATTTATGCATTATTTTTGAGTATTTGTTAGATTGGGAGTCAGTCCTTATGCATATTTTGGGATAGTCTTCATGGTGTTCTATCATGATGCCTACTGTCACATGCTATAATAAAAATTAGCTTCAAAATGTCTATAATCAATGAATCCATAGAAGTTTCTCCTTGGTACCTTGGATAAATCCTCCCATCCATCCTAATCAAATCAACCTAATTGACCATTATAGTTTTATCAATATTAATAAGGATGAGAATATATTCATTGGTAAGTATGACTAAATCATTTCTATTGATCAATATTATTATTCTATTTATTCCTTTCATCACTTTTCACATACTCGCATGCTTGGTTTTTTATTACTTTTAAAGTAATTAAACCATCACATCTACATTTGTGCCCACTCATATTTAATCTATGTAACAAGTTATATCCTTGAGTTATGCTTGTTAATCCACCTTAATTGGGGCACAACCATATCAAAAATCATCTTTATCTAATCCAAGTGATCTTAATGATTATAACCACCTATGGGAAAATCATTATTTTGACTTTTATTCTTGATTATAACTACCTTTAAGAAATTTAGTATCCTTTTTAAAATCAATGCATGCAAGACTTTTGTCATTTGAATTGATCTCAACTATGGGTTAATTCCACCTTTCTTTTTTATCCTTTTCTAGGGACTATCCATCCACATATGTGATGGCCACTCCTTTGAGGGGGCATCATCCTAAGCTTTTCAAGCATCATTTGGAGCTTTTATCTTTAATCACCATCTTATTTTTGGCATACAGGCCTTTACTCATTATTTGAGAAGGCATTATTGTGCCTATGATTTGTAACATCTTCCCAAATAGAGGCAAAATATAGACATTTTATAAGTGGCCACCAATGACCTCCAACCAGGATTTTGACCAACTTATATCAAAATGCACAATTTGGCCTAAAAACTCTAAAACATATTAAATGAAAAAAAATTATATACAAGTGCCAATTTTGGCCAGAGTATCACTAAATGGGGAAATGCAATTTCTGAGACAACTAACTTTGATTAGATTATTTCAAGTTAAAATGATATTTTTGCACCTGGGTGCTTTGGATTTCTCTTTTCTACCAAATTTATTATATAAGGCATGTGCCTTTGTTATTTTTTGTTTGCAAGATCTTAAATGAGATAATAGGTCCAATGCATCTGACATCACATCCTAATTCCAATCTAGTCAAATTTTGAGATAATAATATGACATTATGACCAATTTGATTAATTTGTGCACCAATGGCCAAGATTTGCACCAAAATTGATAAATAATGTTTAAGGTTAACTAATTTGGATCAAAATATTAAGTTAATTTTTCATGAAACTTGTTGAATATTTATTTTTTGTAATTGATTGAGTTTTTGCATCATCACTTGACATCATTTTTTGGGAAGATATCTCTAGGCCATAAATGTATAAAATGTCTAATTAATCCCTCTCATGCCTCTTTAATACCTCTCTATCCAAATATTAATGAGGGCATTTATTGATTTTATCCTCTAAAATTAAATGTATTCTTAGCCACACATCTTCATCTTGAGATGGATGGTTTAAGTTCATTCTAGTCATTTTGCAAAATCTATAAATAAAAGGCCCCACACTCATAACTTTAAGCTTGGATAATGTAAATTTATCATGAAAAAATAATTCCAAAGCCTCATTAAATTAGTGTTATAATGCCAAATTATTGAAATCCAAGCCAAAGCCATTACAAGACAATGGTGCCAAGGAGAGAAGGAGTTAAACAAATCCATTGATGAGGAATCTTTGATGAATAATTCACCTAAATAAGATATTTGGAGCATCAAAGGAAGGTGAAGGATTATTTTTCTTTTGTATTGTAGTTGTGTTTTTGCATTTATTAATATTTTTATGCTCTCCCCTTGAGATACACTTAAGGTGTTAGCATTAGTGTGTTTTGTTTGGATTTTGATTTCATTCACTAAAATTATACTAATCTCCCCTTATTGTAATCCTATGTTTACAGAATCAAGCAAGATTTATTTTGGGAAGGACTCAAAGCGGATGTTCAAAAATATGTGGTTGTATGCATGGTATGCCTAAAAAATAAAGGTGAAACCATTAAGACTCTAGGTCTTTTATATCATTTATCCATCCCTATCTAGCATTGGGAAGAGGTTTTTATGGATTTAATTATGAGGTTATCAAGGTCTGAGGGTAAAAATGTTATCATTGTATTTGTGGATTGAATCACCAAGTATACTAATTTTTTCCTTATCATAGCCATTTTTTGCTAGTATAATAACTTTTGCTTTTCTCAATACAATTTTAAAATTGCATGGCACTGCAAAGATCATTATAAGTGAGAGAGATCCCATTTTTACTAGTAATTTTTTGAAAAAATTATTTGCATGTTTGGTAACTACCTGGATCATAATTCATCCTATCATCCTCACTCTGATGGACAAATAGGGGTAGTCAATAAATGTCTCAAAGGGTATCTTCATTATTTTGTTTTTGAAAAATAGGACAAATGGGTTCATTGGTTTCCACTTGTTGAATGGTGGTATAACACTTCTTTTGACACTTATTCAAATATGTCTCCCTTTGTGGCATTATACGGGTATTACCCCCATCCATCACTTTAGTTTTGATAGTGCATCCTAAGGTTTGATATGTAAAGGAATTAATTCACCATCAATAGGAGGTATTAATTAGTTTGTGAAAGAATTTAGCAATGACATAAAATCAAATGAAGTAGTAAGCAGATCAACACTATAATGAGTAGAATTTTGACATAGATGATTGGTTCATTGTGTATTTTCAGCCATATAAGTAGATGTCTTTGAATAAATATAAAAAAGATTAAAATCTATCACCTAAGTTTTATGTCCCTTACCAAATATTGCATAAAATTGATAGTGTGGATTTCAAGTTAGAATTACCCCTATCTACTTATATACATTTGGTATTCTATGTATCTTACCCAAAAATAATAATTAGAAACAAATTTTTCAATCAAACTGAGTTACTTTAACTTTATGAAGAAGGCAAAGTCATTCTAAAGCCTGAGGAAATACTTCACATGTGCACTAAGCAATTGTAAACTAGAGACATTAAGCAATATTTCATCAAATTGAAGAACTTGCATTATGAAGATGTAACATGGGAGGATGAATAATTCATAAAAAAATATCTAGGTTTGATTCAATGTTGAAGAAAACATTTTCTAAGGGGATGGTCATGTTATTCCCTTAACCTATAGTGTGTCTAGGGATATGTGTGGCTAACTTATGACTTACAAATCTTCATATTAGCTTGTTGTATTTATCGATGTTCTTAGTATGGTCAACCTATGGAATAATTATGACTAATTAGAGTATATATATGAGGTAGTTGTTAATATTTTATCATTGTATTATGAATTCTATTCTTATTTCATTATTATGGAGGTTTCCCCCTCGAAGTGGTCCAGACATAATATTGAAGTATTCTACTCATTTGCTAATTATTTTTGTGGATCTACTTATTCTGGTCTTAATTATGCCATATATTACTTTATTTTTATGAAACATATAAGTAATTTATTTACATCATCCAAAGTTTAAGCCATTACTGAAATGCCTCCACCTACCAATCTAAAGAAACTCCATAGTTTACAGGGAAAAATTCAATCTATCAGGTAGTTCATATCTCAACTAGCAAACCAATGCCATCATTTCACACATCTTTTGAATAAAATAACCACATTTTCATGGAATACATATTGTCAACAAGACATTGAGCAATTGAAAAATTATATATCTAATCCACCTATTCTAGTTCCACCTACCCTAGGAAAACCATTGCTTCTCTACATTTCACAAATCCAACATGCCTTGGGGGCACTCCTAGCATAACATAATGATCAGGGGGAAGAAATATTATTGTACTAATTTAGATGAACATTGGTCACATAATAACACAATTATGCATCCATTTAAAAAGCTTGTTTAGTCATGATGTTTGTAGCCCCAAAATTGTGACATTGCATGCTCAATAACAAGACCATATTCATTGCTAAAGTGGATCCTCTCAAGTACCTACTTTCTAAGGAAGCATTGACTAGTCATATGTCCAAATGGATAATACTATTAAGTTAGTTTAAGATCAAGTGTGTGCATAAAAAATACATTAAGGGTAAATTTCATGCCAATCACCTTGTAGAAGCATCCCTGATAGATACCAAACCACTTCTATTTAATTTTCTTGATGAGTCCATCATGAATCTTGAGGACACTTCTTCTAAATCAAAACACTGGACACTCTATTTTGATGGTTCCTAGACTTCCACAAGGTCTAGAGTTAGAATTTTATTCATAACACTATAGGGGTAGCTAATTCCCAAGGCATTTCATATCAATTTCACTTGTACCAATAACATAGCTAAATATGAGGCCCTTGTTTTAGGACTTCATCTAGCAGTACAATGGAGAATCAAACATTTAAATTTTCATGGGGATTCTTAGTTGATTAAAAATTAGGTATTAGAGTAGTAAAAAACAAAACATGATAAACTATTCCATACAAGAAGATGGTGGAAAATCTAGTACATAACTTTTATTACATCCAATTTGAGCAAATTCTAAGAACTAGAAACAAGACTACCAATGTAATGACAAATATTAGTTTATTATTGTCAATTGCAAATCATTTTCTTAATTACTAGTTCCTTATCAAACATATTTTGAAGCCATCTCATGAATTTTCATTGTTTGAAATGGTATGTGATGTTGTTGGTACTAGTACACATGTATACACTAAAATATTTGACTATCTTCAAGATAACACTATCCCTCATAAAATTTAATATAAAAAACAAAAATCCTTCATTTATAGTACCCTCATTATACCATACTCGGTGCCACACTCTATTATAGAGGATATGATAGACCTTTGTTTCATTGTTTATCTTTGATAGAGTCATGATTAGTGCTTAATGAAGTACACAAAAGGATTTATGAGGCCCACACAAGTGGTGTGGTATTTTCCAATAAATGCCTATGTACATGGTATTAATGGCCTACCATGGAAGAAGATTCATGTAATTATTTTAAAAAGTGTGTGGTTTGTCAGAAACATGCTAATATTATTCATGCTCCAACCAGAGAATTATAGCCATTCACTACATCATGGCCACATTTCACATGGGGACTCAATCTCATAGGGATAATAAATCTACTTCTAATGGCCATAAACATAACTTATGGCCACTAAATACTTTACTAAGTGGTTTGAAGCCATTCCCTTCACCTATGTAATAATTAAGTAGATATCCATACTCAATCACCTTATTTATAATTTTGGTATTCCTTCTGACCTCATTTGCTATAATGTTATTTTCTTTAAAAATAAGGATGCCAAATCCCTTAGTGCCAAATACAAAATTACACAACACTTTTCCACTGATTTTAATATTCAAGGTAATGGCCAGGCTAAAACATATAAAAACCCCTAGTTCAAATCATTAAAAAAACCCTTAATGCTTTTGGTCATGACTGGCATCTATAATAATTTCCCACCATATGGGCCTACTATACCAATTCCTAAAATCTAATAGGATCCACACTATACTCCCTCATTTATGGAACTCAATCCATTCTCCCTATCGAGATTAAGTTTCCTTATGGATTTCATTAAAGAATATCATTGATGAAGAGGAATATCGAATTTCTCAGCTTCAAGAATTAGACCTACTTGATGAGAAGTGAGTAGATTATTTGAACAACCTTCATGCATATCATAACATGCTATGTCATAAATATAATAAACATGTCAAACATAGATATTTTGAACTTAAAGGTTTAGTCTTGAAGGAAAATTAGAAAAATAACACTTCTGCCCATGAAAAGAAAGGAAAGTTTTAACCTAATTGGCTAGGACCATTCATCATCACTACTAATTATGGAAATGGAGCACATAAATTGGCCATATTATAGGGAGAAGAGATGAATGAGCCCATGAATATTATGCATCTCAAGAATTTTTATACTTGATTTTCTTGAACATTGTCTATGAAGACCCATTCTTTAGGGCATTACCATTGAACACTTTCCCTTCATATACATTTTATAGATGTATCAATTCCTATTTGATCTTATCCCCTTGTTCAACTACCAATATTGATCTTGATTCTAGTTCACAAAGTACTACAGAAAATTTAAGATGATAAATTTAGAGAATTTCTCTAGTAGAATATTCATATTTGGTCATCATCATCACATCTTTGAAATAGGTCACTTAGTAAAAGCATGCATAATTTCTTTGATTAATGGTTTTTAAAGGTTGTATCTTTTTCATCCTTTACTTTTATTGTGTCAATTCCTATCGATCCTTGTAACAATTCATATACCATATCTATTTATGTCATTACATTCTTAATTTATAGATTTTTTTGCTAAAGTGGAACTACATTGACCTGAGGTACATTTGGATAATGTAGGAAATGATCAATTTTTGACATTATCTCATTCACCCCATTCCAATGATCTCACCATTTTGTGAGCATCATAATATAATGCTCTCACTATTTTGTGAGCAATTTAAATAATGTTATCCATGTTCTATATCTTGTAATCCTAAATGGAGTTGAGATACTTAAAAACCTAAAATTTTAAAAATCCTAAAAATTACCTAAAAATTAAAATAAAAATAGAAAAATAGAAAAAGACCTAAAATCTCTTTAAGAGATATTAAGTCACAAAAATTTCTACTTGCTTTGTCCTCTTGTTTGCCAGTGTTGTTTTTATTTCCATTTGCCTTTCCATTTTTCTTGATTTTTTATCAACACTCTCATAGTTTCTGGCACCCATTCCTATTTTATTTTATGTTCACATTTCATACCTATCATTTTTATTATCTACAATATCCTTAGGAAAACTAGATTTAGCCTAAAATTAATGTTAGATCCAGTATCCATGGGATTATGTAGGCAATGTCCTCTTTCCTAGCACATTTGGATTCATCTCCACCAGCCCTTCCTTATTCTTCTATTCCCCCTTTCTATTTTTGAACCATTATGCATATTGGACCTAATGTCTATGATTCATGCTTGTGTCATAAAATTTTCATTTGTTTATGCTTACACCAAACCATGATCATAGACATCAAACATTAAAATATGCTAGGAAATTCTAAAAACAAAAAAAATCAACACATTCCCAAAACATTCAAAGAAACCAAAAAATATTTTATTTTATTTAGTGTGTGAATCATCACACAATACATACAAAGAGGGATACATAAAAGAAACCTGATAATAATATTACACACATGTCTCCTAAGGCACATATAACTATTTTTCCTACTTAGGTTTTGTGCCTTCATCTAGTTGTTCTCCCCACATTGTACTAATTATCTGATGACTCTAGATTCAAGTTGATCCATCCTCCTTGCTGATTTCTTACTGAATTATCATTAAAACATTCCTCCATGGACACATTTGGATTACATGTCTAGCTTCTCCATAGTTTCTTCACACTAATATAGGTTGTGTTAGTTGATCTTTATTTGTCCATGAGTTGATGGATATTAGTGGGTGTATTATGCTCCCATATTCTATGTGCCTCACCATATGAAAAAAATCATACTCCGATATTTGTCTTATACCCTACTCATTATATGTATCCATTAAATCATTCTACTCATTTTTTTAGGCTTTCATGAGTAACAACTATCATTGCCTCATTGTGTATCCCCTTAGATATTTTTAATTACCTACATGACAAACTCATAGTTTTGCATTCTCCACTGACCTTGGGTTATGATCTTCTAATTTACATCTTATGTAATGAAACTCCCACCTTTTTCATTGTAGATGTGATTAAGCCATAGGCTTAAGATGTGGCCAAATCTCCATTAGTTGTTGTTATCACATCAGTTCTTCTATGAGTTCCATCACTCAATGTAGCATATGGAAAATTTACACATTCACCTCATAGATAATGTCAAGATGTGGTGGACATTGATCATCCCCACATCCATTGTCATTATTTTCATTTTTCACCATTTTTAACTTTTATGCTTCTCTACTCTATTGAGACCCTACAAAATAAGTGAATTCACATTAGAAGTTTCTTCTTAGGATGATGAATCAAGTAGCCATCTTGATCAATGTGACACAATGACATGTTATCCACTCTATCGACTAAATGGTTCTCATGATGTAATCAATTCCATAAAATAGTTTCATGATTTAAAAAGGTCATATCTACTCACCTTTAAATAGGGACACATGACCCCTATTTAAATGGTCATCTTGATAATGTAATTATGTGTAGTAATGATATCTCTATTTATCATGTCATGGCACATCGTATATGTCCATTTCATATGATCTACAATCGATGTTTTTTTATCAACTCTACCCCACCTTTTCTAGTTGTATATGTAATATCCCAAGTCATAGATCCTTATGATAGCAAGCCCCCACTTAGTGTAATCTATAAACCACTAGTACCAAGGTACTAGGATAGAGGATTCATACATAGCCACCTTTTGGCAAGACTAGATCTACAGCTCTTTAATTAAGAATAATACATCCATATCATTTACCATGATGATGATTTTTACTAAATAGGATATGTAAAAGCTTTAAATAAAATCTTTATAGGTTTCCTCTCAGCTATAGTCCATAAAAATTAGCTCATAATGATGATGGCCTTTTACCAAAAAGGATTTATAGATCCTGATAGATTCCTATCATATAAAACTCAAATTGTAGTGATAGATGATACCACTTTGATTATGTCCTCACATAGTTTAAGAAGTTGTATCATCCTCCTGAAGGAACCTCTCCTTTGAGTCAGCTCCATACCATTTATAGGGCCTTAACCTTGATTTGGGCTCCTATTTACCCTCACTTATCCTTTGGTAATTCCTAATCTTACTAAATGTGGTATTATTACACTTGCTTGTTACTATTCATTTTTTATTTATTTCTTGATTAGTGGAACTTCTTCATCAATATTTATATTCAATTACTCTCTCCATGTTGGATATATCTAGGTTGAATTGAACTCCCACTGATGATTCTATCACTTGAGGAGTATGGATCTCAACTTATGATCCACTTGAATTTACAAGAGCATCCATACGTTTTCCCCTTGACTCTCCAAGGGTAACCATGAATCTTTATTTTTCCTTTTGTTTTAATGCCATAATCTAGGGCTTGAATTCATCATGCACATGGATGTTAATAGACTTTATAACATCCCAATAGTGGTGCATGGTTAAAACCTTTTGTAACTTGTCATATATGAAGTAATCTAGAATAGAGGGGCCATAAATTAGATTGTCATCATTGAAAAAGTTGATTTTACTCTGAGGTTGAGTGAAATTTAACTTTGCCTTCTTACCTCTTACTTGAACTAGAGCTATCTCTGCTTTCCTTTTGGTTTGGGTTGCAACAAGAACTAATTCCAAAGCTACGTCCTTCCCCTTTTATTCTTTTTTTCCTCTTCTTAGTTTAGGACTAATGTTATTCCATTTGTCCTTCTTCATATGATTCATAAACATGAGCTAGTGTTTTCAAGGCATCTTCTACTATCTCCTTGGGATCTAATGTAATTATGTCAATTTCTTCCATTTGTGACTCTAGTTCTTTAGGTAGTGTTTAAGTTTGTTCTACTTCATTAGGTCTCCTCATCATGTCTATTTTTATTTGGCCCTTGTGCAACTTGTTCTTTGAGCTATTGTGTCTCTACTTTTGGTTTCATGGGAGGAGGTCTAGAATATGTTCCTAGTAATACATGATACTACTTAGTCCCCATAGTACATAGATCCCCACTTGTATTTTTATCTCTTAGAATTATATCTTAGAGCTTGATGTTATGCTTCTTTAATCTTGCCAAGACTTCTATGAATGAGGAAACTAAGATGTATATTAAATCATTAACACTAGGTCGATTCTCATAAGTCATGTTGATCTACTTGGCCTTCAAATGTTTTGCAACCCTTTCATAGGTATCCCATTATCTAATTTCATCAATCTATAGATTGAAGGAGGTATTGTGCCTATAGATAGTCTCCACATGGTCCTAATTCTAAAACAAAGTCATACTAATGGTCAAGTGAAAGGAATGGAGAAGTCATTTCCTTTTGATTTTACACATGCTATCTTTGCCATGGAATAATTGGTATGTCACCTCCTATTTCATAAAATTTATGGGTACATAGACTAGTAACCTAAGGGGTTGGATCATAGTTCCTTCTATCCAAATTATAGTGCAATATGGATATAGCCAACTATCCCCAATGAGCTCAACATACTTCTTGATTAAAGGGCTAACCCTCATCATAGGGATTCCTATAATGGCTTCAACTAACACTGGGTATATGTAGTTAGATATGAATTAAATATCATCCCTGTACTTGAATATATACAATTTAGAATAATACTAGGAGATTGATTGTCTCCCATTAGGTGCCTATTATTTTATGTTGGGGATTTTGGTAGTGGCTAGAAAGGTATCCAAAACTTAAGACATCATATAAAAATGGTTACTAATTTTGTTCTTTATTATAGATAATTGTTGTTTCAAGAAGATATTGATCATCTCTCTAAGTAAACCCTTTCTCAACCATAAAATACATAAAAAGGACCTAGATTTTCTTAAAATAAGTGGTGGAGGAGTTTCCAAAAAAATTATTTAGTAATGTTATAATCATTTTAATACTAGCCTTAAATTAGGTGATTGGGATCCTTCCATTGAGGATAGAGATTACTTGGGTTCCTAAATATATCCATGGGGTAAGAATGGTTTTTAGGTCATTCTAATTAGACCATTCTCTGATTGTGGGTAAATACACCTATGGTTTGGGTAACTTTAAGTAATTTTTGAAGGTAATAAAGGAGATATAAGCAATTCTTCCAAAACTATGCTCATATACTATCACGACTTGATCAATTTTACAATGCTTAAAAATATAAATAATAACATTGATGTAATGTAGTATCTCTAGCTTCACTACTGCATGGTGAAGACTTGTCATTTAAATGGTGAACAGGTCATCATTTCTTTGGTTGATTGATGCAACCTTTTAATGGATAACATCTCATCAATGGTCCGAAAAATCTTGGACCAGTTGTTAACTCCTATGTTCAAGGCTACAACATCAAATTCAATATATTTAAAGACTCTCCCTTTTGAATCCATGGTTAGATAGAGTTCTATGTCCTCTCTATGTTGTTTTCGATCTACCATGACTGTGATTTCTTTAAAATTTTCACTAGTGGTCTATAATTCAACTCTAGATTAGTTTTCACTTGCTCATATGGTAATTTGAATCTCTCAAGCTTGATTTTGGTCAATCTACGATTGAATTAGGGATTTTAGAAATGATAGGGCTTTTCTTCAATTTT
Source organism: Torreya grandis (assembly GCA_037957365.1). Classification (NCBI taxonomy): domain Eukaryota; kingdom Viridiplantae; phylum Streptophyta; class Pinopsida; order Cupressales; family Taxaceae; genus Torreya; species Torreya grandis. The sequence goes on from JARHVA010002691.1 coordinate 1,281,558, forward strand.
TTTTGAGCTTTAATGTTAATTTATTTTGCACATGAGTGATTTTATACCATAGATTTTATTTGGACCTTAGAATTTATACCTTTGATTTTCTAAGACAAAAAAATATCTAGTTTTGTCACTTTATACCCATGTGGCATCAATATGACACTTTTTGCAGTAGATTATTCATTAATGTTTGAAAACATGACCATTTCCATTTAAAATTTGCCTTTATTTTGCATCATTGGTTCTTCTTGCATGAGTCAACAAGGATCATTGATAATGATCCCAATATTTAAATGCTATTAGTTTCCTTTAAAATGTCTTCTATAGTTATGACAAATATCATTGCCATGGGTCTTTTGAGCTTTGTTAAAAAGTTTATCCTCATCTCACTCTGTTTGAATAACTTTATCCAGTTAGATACATGCCATCAATTATGATCCATGGGATGGATCACCATTGGCTACTTATTATTATTTAGTCATGACCATGACACTTTTCACCTTCTTGCCATCCCAAAGGTTCTGTTGAAACCTTCACCCAACCTCACTTTGTTGGATCAATCTTATCTGTGTGAACATAAGTCTTATATCCTGTAAAGATGCACAATGTTTAAGTTAGTATTAGGACATATAGAAAACTTAACATAAATACTTTAGGCTATGGTTTTATTTTATTTTAATAGACATGAAATGAACCTTAGGCTAAAATATTTAATCTAGGTTTGGATCACAGTAAAAAAGTGGACCCCAAATAATAAAAGGGACTTAATGTAAGATTTTTAACCTAAAATTTTATCATATTAATAAACATGATAAAAATTTAGGGTAAAATCTCTAAGATAATTCTTATAAGAATAAGAACCTAGTCCACATGATAGGAGGAGTAGAGGAACGAAGCTGGTGGCATGTGGACAATATTTGAAACTGGTTTTTTCTCGCCTACTTGGGCTCCCTAAGTGCGACAAGTAAGACCATGGATCCAATGGAGGTCATTGTGGGTGGCAGTACCTCTAGGGATCTATCCAAGAATCTATTAGTGGATAGTCCATCCAATGGATGGAAGAAGGCACTCATAAATGAAAAGACGTGTCCATCGAAAGGCATGTCAAGCCTCCCTATTCTCTCAGAGGGTAAGGCATTGAGTATCCTAGATGATTTGGTGGAGGAAATAGTGTCATCTATGGACCTTAGGTTGGTTGGTAAGTTTTTTCTTTTCGTCCTAATACCGAAATGGTTAGAAAATGGATTCTATCTAGGTGGAAAGTCAAAGGTAGTGTTTTGATCACTACCATGGCTAGAGGTCTATTCCTTTTTAGATTTACGAATAGGGAGGACATGATCGCTACCCTTGCTAGAGGTCCTTGCCTATATGAACCACATTCTCTAGCCTTATGCTCATGGAAACTAGGATTTGATCCCAACTCAAACCTCAATAAGATAGCACCTGCTTGGGTAAGATTGCCAGGATTCCCTTTGGAATTTTGGGATGAAAAAAATTTCATAGCTATTAGCAATTCTATTGGTTAATATGTCACCTCAGATCATATAACCAGAACTAAGTCCAGATGTGTGTATGCTAGACTCTATGTAAATCTTGAAATAAATAAGACTCTCCCTACGTCCATTGAGCTAAACTCTAAATATGGAACCTGGACTCAGTGAATTACTTATGAGAATGCTACCACATTCTGTCAATTTTGTAAGAGGAAGGGTCATCTAATGACACAATGCAAAGTGAAGCAAAGGGGGATGAAAGAGGATTCCTAGAATGTAGAGGAGGATAAAATGAATAGAAAGCAAGAAATAGAGAATAATGTGGAAATTCCTGACAATACAGGAAAAGGAGAGGAGGGGAAGGGAAAGGAGGCTACCCCTAGCAGTGAAGGTAAAGTTGTCCCAAAAGAAAATATAGGATTAGATGATAGTCAGAAGACTACAGAAGAAGGAGAGGAGGAGAAGAGAAAGGAGGATATCTTTAGTAGTGAGGGAAAAGAGTTCCCAAAGGTGAATATAGTATTTGATGACAGTCACAAGACCACATTTAACACAGTCTACACTTTAGAAAAATAGACTAATATGTCTAAGGAAGGGGCAGGAGGGGACCTTTTGCTAAAGGAAGTCAATGAAGATGGAAAATTTTTAAGGGTTGGACAGGAAGAAGTAACACCTAAAAGTCACACTTAATGAGTACCAGATCCACAATCAAACACAGACATTTCCCATGCTCTAGAAGGAGGAGGCTAGTTAGGAAACTACTTGGCAACGAGAGTAGTAGGGCAAGGTGGCAGAAATGAATAGGAAGAATGGGTTACCCCAAAGAAAAATATTTGAAAAGGTAAAAAATATGTAGATGTTGGTACTAAGCCCAAACAAGGGAGGCCAACCCTAAGGGAAATAAGACAAAGAGAGATTGCTAGGGAGATTGCTAGTGAAAAATAGAAAACACTGGAGTCCCAACCCTCCAAACTCTCTAAATGAGAATATTATCATGGAATTTAAGGGGCTTTAATAGTCCCTCAAAGTAGTTTGAGGTTAAAAACTACATTTTAGATAATAAAATAGATATTCTATTATGCCAAGAAGTCAAGATGAAAGAAGAGAATTTTGTGAAAATTGCTGACTATATATGGCCTAAGGCGGCTTTTTGTATTAGTCCTGTTGAAGGGGCTTTAGGAGGGATTGTCACTATGTGGAATAGTGATAAAATCCAAGGATATCTTATGGCCCATAATAAGCACTTTTTGATTACCAATTTTTCCATGAATTCCTTGAACTGGACGTTGCTAAATGTTTATGGACCGAATAACAGAGCTTTGAGACAGAAATTATGGATGGATTTGAGTAGTTACAGGAATAATTCTTAGAATTCTAAATGGATGTTAGCTAGGTATTTTAACACACCTTTATACCCTTTTGAAAAATAGGGTGGAATTATTGATTACTTAGACATCATGTTTGACTTTGATGAATTCATCAATGATTGGGGATTATTGGACATAGAGCTGCAAAACCAAAATTTTACATGGACTAACAAAAGAAGAGGAGATCAAATGATTCAAATTAAATTATATATATTTTTGATATTAATCAATTGGAATGATTATCAGAATATGCAGGTGCAGGCTTTACATAGAACCATGTCTGACCACTGCCTAATTATCCTCAATTAGAGGGATCAGGGACATCATGGACCTCCCCCATTCCATTTTGAAACTATGTGGATTAAACACAAGGATTTTAGACAAATGGTGGCTGAATGGTGGAATATTCCCATTCAAGGTACTCCCATGTTTAGAATAGTCAAGAAACTCCAACACATCAAACAAGAAGTTTATGGTTGGAATAGATATAGTTTTGGGCAGGTTTTCTAGCAGAAGAAAAATATAATGGGAACACTCAAGGCTATACAGCAACTGATTGATCAAGGGGATGACTCTGAGGGCACCTTAGAAGAAGAGAATATCCTATCTTCAGAATGGAAAAATCTTATGGAAAGAGAAGAGGTTTTCTAGAAATAAAAATCTCGTGTTCAGTGGCTTAAAGAGGGTGATAAGAACACTACTTTTTTTCACCTCTCAGCCATGAAACATAGAAAAGCCAACTCAATAACTAATCTTGTCCTAAATAATGGATACATTATTACTGAGGATAATGAAATAGGGGAGCAAGCCAGGGTGTTCTTTTAGAACCTGCTTCCAGAAGAAAACAATAATGATATAATTGATAGATCTATGAATCAATTCATTGATAAAATCCCCTATTTGATAATAGAAGAAGACAATCTAGAAATGTTAAAGCTTGTATCTGATGAAGAAGTACATGTTTTTTTATTCTCCATGGGCACTTTTAAAGCCCTACGTCCTGATGGCTTTCCTCCTATATTCTTTCAAGAATATTGGGAGATTGTTGGAGTGGACCTCACGGTTATAGTTCATGATTTTCTTAAATCTAGAAAACTATTGAAACAAGTCAATAATACCTTCATTTTACTTGTTCCTAAAAAACCTCAACCTTCACACCTTGCTGATTTCAAACCCATTAGCTTATGCAACACTATGTATAAGATATGTACTAAATTGTTGGTTATGAGGATTCAACCCTTGCTTGACAAAATTATTTCTCCTGCTCAAAAAGTTTTCATCTTAGGCAGGCAGATTCTTGATGTTGTGATCACCACACATGAGACTATTCACTCCATGGATAAGAGCAGAATCCCTGGGATGGCCCTCAAGCTTGATATATCCAAAGCTTATGATAGAGTCTCATGGACTTTTCTATTCCAAGTAATTAGAAAATTTGGGTTTAATGATAAACTATCTTGCTTATTATGGAATGCAGTCTCTTATCCTAAATTCTCAGTGCTAGTTAATGGTATTCCTAGAGGGTTTTTCTCATCCTCAAGAGGAATTCATTAGGGAGACCCTCTCTCCCTATACCTATTCATCATTATGGCTGAGGCACTAAGAAGATACATACAAGCTAATATAGTTTCAAAAAAGCTAGTAGGTATGAAACCTACCTCTTCCCTTCATCCTATGGTTATACAACAGTTTATGGATGATACCATCTTATTTGGCATCTCATCTATGATCAAAGCTAGAAGATGGAAGAATATACGTAATGATTATGCCAGAGACTCGAGACAAAGCATTAATTTCTAGAAAAACAATGTGTACTTCTTCAACACTTCTAATGAACTTAGACATATTATCATTGATATTTTAGACTAGGCTGAGGATGGCCTACCAACTACCTACCTAGGTCTCCCACTCTTAGTCAGAGAGGTATCGTCAGGTTTTTGGAATGTTATTGTAGAATGTACACAGAGGAAACTTCTTGGGTGGAAGGGGAAACTACTCAGTAGTGTTGGTAAGCTGTAACTTCTTCGGGCATCCTTGCACGGTGTTCCTACTTACTTCATGTCTCTTTTTAAAATTCCTATGTATTTTGCTGAAAAGCTAGAATGGATCCAAAGGAAATTTTTATGGACGGGAGTGGAAGACAAATAGAGAATGTCTTTAGTCATATGGGAAAAAGTGTGTATCCCAAAATCTCATGGTGGACATAATATAAGATCCATCAAGAAAATGAATAAAGCCCTCCTCTCAAAAGTTAGTTGGAATTTGATTCACAACAATAGTGAGTGGGGGGAAATAATGTATGCCAAATACATGCATAGCATTGATGATTCCAGCTTTCTTCAATAGGCGGGGTTACCCCATGGGTTTGTGATATGGAATAAAATGCTAAAAAGTAGAAGCCTTCTCAAATAGGGAATAAGGTGGAAGCTTGGAAATGGCCAATAGATTAAATTCTGGGAGGATAATTGGTTAAGGGACAAGCCTCTCATATCCCAAGGAAACTATGGAGAAATTATTGACCTGACTACTTAGTTCTTTGGTGATAAGGTTAGTGATTATATGGAAAATAACAATGGGATAAGGAGCTAGAAAAACCTTTTGGATTGCTGTGTGCATAGGCCTGAGCTTATCCCAAGAATTCCAGAGATCTAGCAATGTGTTCAGGAGATCAAAATCCATCTCTTCCCTCAGGAGGATGAACAATACTGTTGGTTGAATAAGAATGGATCATTCTCTGTCAAATATGCCTATCATCTTCTTATAGCTGAAGCTCAGAATAAGGAGGTATGGAAAAAGGTTTGGAATCATAAACTCATTCCAAAGATTAACTTGTTTTGGTGGGTTGATGCCCACAATAAAATCCTTACTTAGGACAACCTTCAAAAGAGAGGGTTTACTTTGGTCAATCAATGTTTTCTGTGTGGTTCTAGAGAGGAATTAGTTTCACACCTATTCATCCACTATGAGATTACCCAAGATTTATGGGGCATAATACTTAACAACTTTGGCATTGAATGGGTTTGTAATTCTGACCTTAAAGAAGTAATTCTCAGCTAGAATTCAACCTTCACACATCCCTAGATTAAGGAATTATGGAAGCAAGCTCTACCATGCTTGAGCTGGACCTTATGGAAAGAGTGCAATCACAAAATTTTTAGGGACACTGCTAGAAATGCTTCTCAAGTGTTTAACTCCTTTTCTAGGACCATCTTGGAAAGTGTTACAACAGCTCATATTAGTGTTGTGGAGAAACCCCTATCTCAACTTGAAAGTCAAATTGCAGCCAATTGGAAGGTTTTAAACCTTATCCCTGGACATGATAATTCCAAAATTCTTTAGAGACTTCATACTAAATGGATACCACCTAAACCCAATTGGATGAAACTCAATTTTGATGGGGCATCCAAGTTGAGTGGTAAAGCAAGTGGAGGAGGAATAATAAGGAATGAAAAAGGAGGGATGTCTATTATTTATGCTGGTGGCATTGGTTTCCAGAGCAATAACTATGCTGAAGCTATGGCTTTACTTTGGGGATTAAAGTTAGCTATATCCCTAGGAATTAGAAATTTGACTATTCAAGGATATTCTAAGTTGGTCATAGATGTTGTTAATAAAGCATCTAACATTGGAATCTAGCTAAAAGACATCATTACGGACATCTAGTTTCTTTTACAAAAGTTTTTCGAAGTTGAGATTACCCACACCTACAGAGAAGGCAATAGGGTCGCTGATGCTTGTGAAAACCTTGGTCAACAATTCTTAGGATGGAGGGTATTACGACAAGGGGCTCATATACCCCTAAACATTAGAGAGATCATTCAGAAGGAGATGATAGATCATGAATGATGTACATTGATGACAAAGAGAGCTTTTGAAGGTGGTCCACGTGGAGAAGGCCATCACAGATCTTGGAAAATGATAACCTTAGTACTTCCTTAATTGTCATGATTAATCCCTTGTATCATGAGGTGGAGGTGCAAGAGTTACATCATGAAAACTAAGGGGAAATTATTTTCAAGCATGAGAGTAGACATCACTACAGTGGGGTATTTAGTAAAATGAGCCTTCACATTTGCATTTAACATAAATGGAATCGAGGGATTGTTACTTGTTCATAGCTCAAGGCAGTAATTGGGAATTTCTTCAGCTGGATCTATAATTATAGAATGGGGGGAGATCATATTGAAACTGAACTAGTCTCCTGCTATGAATTTAAAGACAACCGATTAGTCTAGCATTACTATAAAGAAGGAGGTATCAACTTATACATGGAAAGGCTGAATAATTATGATGAAAATTTGTCTGAGCAGTTTGCAAGATCTTGGTTGAACAGGTGGCTCACTGTGGGGGGTATTAGCTTTGAAATCTCCAAAAAGGTGATTTCAATGGCCATAGGAATGACTATGCAGGGTTTAAATCTCCAAAGGAAAACCAAAATCATGGATTTGGCTAGTCACAACTATTTCTAGGTGAAGGAGAAGAACTCATCTCGTATCAAGGAGGGTTCATGCGCACCAAACTACCAGAGCCATGGGATGGTGTTTGTTTCATTCTTATGAAATATTTCACTCTCAAGGGTTGATATACTAGGTTTTATAACTATCACCTTCCTTTGTTAAATCATTTTAGATGCAATGCTATTATCAGCTTTCCTTTTTACCTACTGTCCTCATTAAAACATTCTATCCTGAGGGTGAGAGCCAAAATGGCCAAGAAGCTAGGCATAAAACCTATTCCCCTACACCAGGGGCTTATTTTTTGTCTCTATAATTTCCATCATTCCCTTAAGCCAAACATGAATATCATAGGTGTTAATGAATACATTCCCTCAAACCCAGTTTCTGGTGATGCAATTGATGAATCTTGGGTTTCCCCTGCTCCTACCAATACCAATGACGCCCCTCTTTCCACCCCTATCAAGACCCCTACTAATACTCCAAGCTCCCTTGCAAGCAAAAAGGGAAGGAAGAGGAAGGTTGATGGAGAAAAAGTAAATATTGAAGAGACTACGAAAGGGACCCACAAAAATCCAGATGGGGCCATGAGGGGCCAAGGTCAAAAACCCCATAGGCCTTCCAAAATCAGTAAGGATGGTTTCCCTTTGAGAGTGCGCAAGTTGGGGTGGATCGCTGGAAAACCAGCCCTGAAGATAAGGTTGATTGAGTATTTGAAAAGTGCTTCTTATGATGAAACCTAGGATGAAGAGTATGTAGAGCTAGAAATTCAAGAAATTTTAGAGGACACGGGTGGGAAACATGCTTCTTAGGTTTTTGAGGCCACTGAAGAGTAGGGTGTTGATTCTAGGGGAACTATTGATAATAAGGAGAAGATACATGTTGAAGAAGCTAGTGAGGGTTCAGAGAATGAGAATGATTGGAAAATAGAAATTGGGGCCTTGAAGGACTGAATTTAAAAGCTAGAAAAGGTCTTCGCCAAAGGCCTTTGAAATAAAATTCTGATGAATATGTCTATGTTGGAAGTGGTGGGAAATACAGGGAATGCTGACAATGTAGACAATGAAAATCTTAAGGATCTTGTTAATTCTATATTTATGTAGTTTCATCCTTTTTGACTCTGGTCTTTCCAGTGTTTTATTTTGCTTTTATCTATGTTTATCGGCTATGCCATTGTTTCTATGCTGGCATCTTTTGTTTGCCAGCCTTCCTATCTTTTTTGACTATATAGGGTTTGGCCCCTGGTTTGTTGCCTTATTTTTTAAAAAAAATAAGAACCTACATTAGTTATATTGAGCCAATAAAATAGACCAAAATATCATGAGATATATAGGGACCAAACAAAAGATTTTACACCAAAGTTTGGCCAAATGTTAAAAAACATGACTCAATGTTAGGATATTAGTTAAGATAAGTCTATGGTGTTTATAATTATTCCCATGTAATTTTACTTAGTCTATGATAGGTCAAAGGTTGATGAAAGATCAATTTTTGTATTAAGGTATAAAACCCTAAGCATGTTTATTTTCCACATGAGGTTCCATTAATCCTTCAACATGAAGACAAACAAGTTCATTCATCTAAATAAGATTGGTTCCTAAGCATGAATTTGATGGTCTTATAGATTTCAATTGATGTTCAGGAGAACTTCAAATTGAAGATCACATAAATAACCATAGGGACTAAAATTTGATGGCCTCATGGATGTCAAATGACAAGTTTAAGATTATAAAATTTAAGTCCTATGAATAGTAGGTCCATATGAACTTTGAATCAATACATGTCATTTGACTGATCTTGCTCGAGTAAACATAGGTCATCAATTATGATTTGGGTAGTTGGACATCATTGGCTCCTATAGTCTTAAAGGGATTAAGTGAGCTAAGGACCCTTTAGACCAAAGTATAACATTGTGTTTAACATAGGTCCTTAAAACATAATAAAAGGGACACCCTTCAAATAATTAAAGTCATAACATAAATTTTATCCTAAGGTTTTATTGTATTGATAAACACAATAAAATATAATAGGGTAATGTTAGGAACCCTTATCCAATGGAAGCACAATGGATTACTTTTCTTATAAGCAATTAAACACGGAATTATACCAAAATTATTAAGTAACTAGAAACTTGAAACAACAAAGAATTTGAGAGACAATACACAATCTTGTATTAAATACTCTTAGAAGAAAATACAATAAGGAAGATGCCACTTCTTCCTCCACCTCAAAGGCTTGACACACCTCAAGACCTTCTTCCCCCTCTCTCTTGCTCAACACAACCAAATCAACAACCTGAGTTGCTATCCCCTCCTTGAATGCTTCAACTGATCTCCTTGACCTTAAACCTGTAGATCTCCTTGACCTTGCTTCCTTGCTTCAATGCTTTACTTTCCTAATTGATATACAATACATGCCTCATGGATACTTAAATAAGATCCCATGCATAAAAAAATAGAACTCTAATTACAATAATTAGACATGCAACTTGTGACTATAATTAGCCCTTAAACATGTAAACACTCACTTTACTTAACTGACTGTTCGTCAACAACAGTTCTAAAACTGCCACAGGTGACCGACGTCGGTCCCTATCTATCTGTGCTGACCGATGTTAGCCGACTCCCTGCCAATGCCAGTTACCTTCTACACTATATCTGACTGACATTGGTCATGCTGCTGACACTGATACTTATGGAACTTCAACAACCTCCTCTTCTTCGTCTGCATAGTTGAATATTTTAGCTCCACAACCTAACAATCTCCCACTTGGAGATAAATAGCTACAACTGTACCTATACCTATACACCATCTACTTTGTTCCCTTGGCTCTGTATCCCTCTTCAAAATCACTCTTGAATACCAACCACCACAAACCCTATGATGTTATCCCTGTCACTTATGCCAAAAGAATTTTGTTGCTCCCGAATTCTTCATGACATACCTTTGAACTAACTTTACCCTTAGCTCAAAAAATCCCTATATATGAAACCCTAAAACAAGCAACACAATACAGTAATAGGATAATGTAGCTAATATTATCCAACCTGGTAAAGAAAAAATACAATGGTCAAACCTCCATTATCCTGCAGCCTAATCAAGACCATATACCATAGCCTTCTATCTCACGTGTCCATCCACTCTCTTCTCTAACTTGGGAATCCATCCCACATCCAATGCTTTCTTCCAGCTGACAACTCCACCAACAAATACTTATTTGGTTCTTCTCTAAGGACTCACACTCCTCATCCATGCCAAGCTCCCACTATTTCTGGATTCTACCTGCATTGCCTCTTCACATCTTCCTAGTTCTTGACCATCAGTAAGTAATATAAAGAAGGTGAACAATGAATATGAGGTTCACTTACCCTTTTTAACCTCCGTATGGGCATTTGAGACTCCTTGATAGCTTGTTATCCACCCAACATCTGTTCCAGTGACTGATCTCAGCCATCTCCCAGTCTTCTCCCAACCGATGTCAGTTCCCTGCACTGACCCTGACTACCAACATCATTTCCCTGGCTGACACTAGTGTCCCCTCTACCAATGTTGATCCCTGCCTGGCCAATGCCAGACTTCTCTACCCAACTCTACCGACCTTGCTGGTCTGTACATGACCGATGTCAGTATCTGTCTAACTGACGTCAGTTCCAAGTGACCGATGTTAGTGTCTGTGTGTTCTTGTAAGTGATGAATTCTTCATCTATGAGCTCATCTTGGATCAAACCCCTATCCATACTGCCCTACTCATAATCATTCAGCCCCTGTGACTGATCTCTATCCTTTGTCTCCTCCATAAACACCAAGGCTTCCATGTTCTTGTCAAAAGCATCAAATTTCCTCTTCCTACAATGAACTCTATCTATGCCTTCTGAATATGAACTCATACCTTTTGAATCAAGAATGTCCATTCCCTTCTTATTCATGTGACCAAGCCTATTAAGCCACATCTTCGAATCTATAGCTAAAGTAGATAAACTAGAAGTAGAATCAGTAATACAAATAAATAGATAAATAGTACCTACTTTCTTACCTCTTGCTAAAACAAGTGCACCCTTGGTAACCTTCCAAGAATCTATTGTGAGAGTTACTGTGCATCCCTCATCACCCAACCTTCCTACAGAAACCAAACTCTACTTCAGAACTGGGACATGCATAACCTCCTTCAACACCCATGTGTTGTCCATCTGCAATTTCAGCTGCACTTTCCCTTTGCCAACTATTTGACAAGGTGTACCATCCCCTAAATAAAGCACTCCAAAGTCTCCCTGGACATACTCATGGAACAAATCTCTGTTTGGGGATGCATGAAAAGAAGAACTAGAATCTAAAACCCATGATCCTACCTGACTATCCAAAGAAAGTATGAGAGCGTCCTGTGCCACAATACCTGCATCCTTTGCTTCTTCATTACCTTCATGTTGATTTTCTTTATCCCTCAACCAACACTCTTTCTTTGTGTGTCCTCTCTTTCCACAAAACCAGCAGGTGACACCTCTGGATTCGGATCTCCTTCCCACCTTCGACCTTGATTTCCCTTACTTGACCTTCTCTCTTTGCCTTCCCCTACTTTCTACACTTAGAGCATTCCCTGATGATTCACCTATGCTTCTCTTGCATATTTCTTCATTCAAGATCACACTCACAACATCATCAACTTTCAAGATTTTAGAAGCAGATGCAGAATTACTTACTGCCATAACCAAACTATCCCAACTTTTAGGTAAAGAGCATAAAATCAAGAGAGCCTTTACTTCATCATCATAAACAATATTGACTGAAGCTAACTGGTTTACCAAACCATGGAAATCACTAAGATGAGTATGTACCGATCCACCTTCCTGCATTTGCAAAGTAAATAACTACTTCATAAGAAATACCTTATTTGAAGTCGAGGGCTTTTCATATAGATTCGCTAAAGATTTTATCAACTCTTCTATTGTCTTGCACTGTGATAAGTTGGAAATCATAGACGATGCAAGGCTCCACCTTATGGAACCTAGATCCTTCTGATCAAGAACACTCCATTCTTCATCCTTCATATCTATGGGCTTGCATGCAACCCCACCCAATGGTAAGTACAAATCCTTCTGGTATAGATAATCCTCTATCTTCATCCTCCAATGTTGATAATTCTTGCCATTAAACTTCTCCATTCATAGCTTACTTTCTTCTGCCATTGTTGAACTCCCACTCAATCAAAAACCCCTGTGAGTAACCTATAATCAACAAACAATAACCTGCTCCCTACAAACTATATCTCTGGTACCAACTGTTAGGAACCCTTATCCAATGGAAGCACAATTGATTACTTTTCTTATAAGCAATTAAACACAGAATTATACCATAATGATTAAGTAACTAGAAACTTGAAACAACAAAGAATTTGAGAGACAATACATAATCTTGTATTAAATACTGGGTCTTTAAATAGGATCCCATGCATACAAAAATAGAACTCTAATTAAAATAATTAGACACATAGCTTGTGACTATAATTATCCCTTAAACATGTAAACACTCACTTCACTTAACTGACTGTTCATCAACAACAGTTCTAGAACTGCCACAGGTGACCGACGTTAGTCCCTATCTGTCTGGTGCTAACCAACATCATCTGAATCCCTATCGACACTAGTTGCCTTCTGCACTATATATGACCAACATCAGTCATGATGCCGACACTAGTACTTCTGGAACTTCAGCAACCTCCTCTTCTTCATCTGCATAGTTGAAGCTTTTAGCTCCACAACCTAACAGGTAAAACATAGGCTAAGTCTATGTTATAATTAAAAGGGACCCATTTCAATCCATGGTGATCTCACTCCATTGGATTAACTTCATCCATGTGAATGTAGGCTATTGATCCTACAAATAATCACATGTTTTAAGTCAGGGCTCAAAAACATATAAAACTTAGGATAAAGTCTTAAGACTAAGGTCTTGTTTTTGTTAATGAACATGAATGAGGCCTTAGGAATAAGAAATTAATCTAAGTTAATAACATATGAAAAGGACCATGTGTATGAAATATTAGATAATATTAAAATAAAAGGGGATAAAGGGCTGAAGATATAAAAGAGGCCTAGTATATAATTTTTAGACTAAGGTTTGGTCATGTTGAAACACATGACTAAACCTTAGTATAAAAATTTAACTAAGTCCATTAAATTTTAAAAATTTCATGCATAATTTGATTCCTACCAAATTTGAATTCGAATGAGGGTCTAAGCTAGGGTTTTTGAATGAGGGTTTTGAGAAGTCTAAACATGGATTTGTTTTAACTTTTAATACACCAAAGGCTAGTAAAAGGTCAGATTAATATAAAATCATTAAAATAATGAAACTTATACATTATCTACCTCTAATGGAAATCTGTTAGACCTATAACCTAAAACAAGAAGATCTAAAGTTAGCAGACTTTAAACATAGTTAAACATAGCCATGCCAAGTAGACCAACTAGAACATGGTGTGGATGATATTCAAATATGAATAATTTGAAAACATGGTAATGATTTATTGATCAAATGTATTTTCAATTTTAAAGTATAAATTTACTCAAGGGTCCCTAATCTTTAGAATTGGGCTTATGTTAACCTCAACAAATGGCAACTTCTAGGGGAAACATAGCAATAATTACAATTCAGAGACTTTGATTCAGACAAACAACTAAATTATCTATTCCAATTTATCATTAGCCTTATCAATATCAATTTATGGTTAAAACAATCCTTACACATACAAAATTAGGATCAAATATCAAAACATAGCCATGTTGTGTGTGTGTTTTGATTCCATTAGCTATTTGCCATGGGATTTAGGGAATAACTTCCATGTTTTATGTATTTAACCATTAACATTGACTTGTAACACATTTATATATTCATTAAGAATAATGCTTTAGTTTGGGAAGCTTTGGGCATTTCTCTGCTACCAATTAGGCATCTATAGCCCCAATATAGATACATTTATCTCCTATCAAGGCCTTACTCTACTAGCAGACAATCATCCATAACTTTGGTGGAGATTGCTAGAATCACCTTTGCTTGGAAAGATTTTTATTCTACAATAAGCTCTTATTTTTGTATTTTTTAGACCATTTTGGCTTTCTAGAAAAAGGTTGGGAACAAATTTTAGCCAAGTTTAAGGATTTGGTCAAATGTTTGATGCTCAAACAATGACCTATGGTTGCAACCTTCATCCCAAGAAATGATGTTTTTAAAGTGCAAACATGACTATGTTCCAATAATTTAAGCTTTCACCCATATGTGAAATTATCCTTAAAACTAAGTTTAGATAAAATAATGTTTAATATCTTTTGGGACAATTAACTTATCTATTGGTCCTTACTAGTTTCTCTAAGCTATATCATTAATCTCATATGTTAGATCCATGATCAACATTTTCTTAAAATTCATACCTACATTCCTAAAATATAGAGCTCCTGAGTAATTAGAATGAACACTAAGCTGAGGGTTGTCTAAAATAACTTATTAGAAGCAAATAACAAAGTAGAGAAAGAAAACACACAAAATAGAAAGAAAAGAAATCAAAAGGGAAAGGGAAATCAAAAAAGTATATACAAACATATGTACAAACAAGGGACATGAAGGGAAGAATAGAAAGAAAATAATCTAGCCTACCTATGATAACTCTAAATAGTCTTATAATTTACTCCATGAAGACCCCAAGTGGGGTAGTAGAAATGTAATACTTGAGGTACTAATCATTGGTGGCTAGTGTGAAATCTACTCTTTTTAGGTCTTTCATCTTGAAGGTGTTATTTTAAAGTGTTTTAGTAATCTAATAGGGACCTATCCACAAAGATGTGAACTTCCCATGCTTACCTTTAGGCTCATATGCCTTGTTCCAAGGAATAACCAAGTATCCTTTCTTGAACACCTATATCTTTGATCACTTGTCAAATAACCTTTTTACTATGGTTTGGTGTCTGCTAAAACTAGAAAAAGCCTCTTTTCTAGCATCTTCCATCTAAACAATGTCTAGCAATCTTGAATTTGTCAATTCCTAATCATCCTCTATGTATTCCTACATAAAATTGTATTTTGGTAAATTTAGAGTGATAGAGAATATGGTTTCTTCTATATATTCCATCAAGAATGGTGATGCCTTAAGAGCCTACTTGACCCTCATTTTATCTACCCATAAGTCATATATTAGTAGCTTATGCCATATTTTAGGCTTATCTACTATAGACTTATTTATTGATTTCATCAAATTCTTATTGGTTGATTGATACGAAACTTATAAGCTATGGTTGAAAGATAATTCAATAAATAAGAACAACACAATTGTAATAGTGTTATCTCTGAGAAGAGATGTTTTATTTCTCAAAATTATAGATACAACATATGCCTATCTCTTGGAAGAGATGTATGATTTCCTTATTCAGTTACATATTAATTTATAGAAAATTTAAAGGTAGAAGGACGATGTGTAAGGTCACCAATATCGAGGGAGATTAAGTGGTTCAACTTCCATGATTCACAACAATATGAAATTCAAGGAAATACTATTTTTTAGAAACTTACGCTTTTTAGATTACACTACGAAAATTGAAATTTGGGTCACTTAAATTTGGTTTTTAGGGGTAAAAAACCATTGAAAAAATATTGTGCCATCTCATGTCATTCCCCTTATTATTATCTTTCCAACATTTAAAATGGGGAGTCAAACATAGCTATGGTGGAAAAGTTATGGCTCTTAAAAGTTTTGCCACCAATTTGAGTAGAACCATCACCTGAATTATCACCTAAAATGTTACTCAGATCATTCCTCCCTCCTTGAGAAGAAATTTTCCCCATTTCATTAATATTTTTCATCAAGTGTGGTAATTATGTTTTGATTTGGTTCCAGATGCATACTTGGAATGGATTGTACTTTGTATAGTTGTGCTTTATGGAGCTGTGTAAAGCCTAATTTTTCACCATTTCTATTTGACCATCAGTCTGTGGATGTAAATCCATGAAATTATTCATCTTTGTATCTATTTTCTTATATTTTTGTGTATTTAAGGCTGAAACATCAGCCCTTTTGGATTTCTATTCCTTGACCACCATGAGAATGAATTTCTTGGCACTAATCAGGGAGATAGATGTAAAAGATGGTACCTCTAGTACCCTATAGCATCATGTTCCAAGAGTGAGGGTGATCCTTTGAATTCTTGATTCATATATGCCATGTCAATCATACATGAATCACTAACCAAAGAGTACATCTCAAACATCTAGATTGACCACATCACACATAATTTCATCTTGGAAAGGTTTTATTGCATATGAGAGAAGACATTGGTGGGTGACACGGAGGTTTATCCCTATACTCAACCATGCAATACTATATGGATTTAGGTGAGCCTTCATGTACAAATTCAGGATTTTCATGACATTAGTAGAGATTAAATTATTTTGACTCCCACTATCAAGAAATAAATGCATAGGCTTACCTTTCACCCATAACATAGAGTGAAACAACCTTTCCTTATTTTTTGGCCTCTCTTTGTTAGTATGTGATGAAGTAATGATGGCATCAGGCTCAACATCTACAATCTCTTCTTCTAACTCTTTGACTATAGGGTGTGTATGAGGTAGAGCAATAGATGTTGATGATTGTGACTCAAAAAGTAGAGACTTGATGGCTCGATATTCTTCTTGGGAGTGTGTTATAGATTTGTGGTAATCACACCATTTCCTAGTCTTCCTTTTATTTTTCTTCCAATTTTGGCCTCATGTTTGACCTTCTTTGTCACTTTTCCATTTTGAAGGCTAACTCTTCATATTCATTCTTCCATGATTCTACTCAATCTTCACCATGAACTTGTATGCCTCACTAAGGGTTTCCAAATTGAAGAGTTATATCTTCCCCCATATATACCATTGTAATCCACCACAATATTTGAGAACCTTATGTTTCTCACTTTCTTGGATGTCCAATCTTATAGATAGAGAATGAAAAATGTTAGTGTAATCTTGAATAGACTATTCCTTACCTTGGTAAATTTGTTACCACTCTAAATATAGATCATCATATGCTCTAATGGGTTAGTATTCTTCCTTTATAACTTCTATGAAATCATCCCATGTAGGTTTCACCTCAAGGACAATATCATCCATACTAAATCTCTTCTTGTACACTTCTCACCAAATTTTGATAGGCAATGATGCTTTCAAAAGAGTAAAAGTGATTTTCTCTTTATCAGTGAATTTATTTACTTAAAAATAGGAAGACAATTGATCCAACCAATTTTATACTACAACATCATTGATTTTGCCTTCAAATGTAGGGATATCAAAATTCACTTGAACCTTGAAGGGTGTTGGGGGACTAAAAGGATGTGAAGGTGTAAATGAGGAGTTATAATATTCCATCAAGATTTGTTAGAGAATTTACGTTAATTATTATAACATCTGCACTTGCTTCTGTTAGAGGGCTTCATTCACCATTTCCTTGAAAGGCTAGGATGTATTGGTGTTTTCTTCAATTTGAGGTCATTTGGAGTGAACAAGTGGATAGTCTGCTAGATCTTATATTTTCCACCCAAGCTTCCTATAGTCTGACCTTATCCTCAAGATCATACACTCTTAAGACAAAATGCTCTAATAGCACTGATCTAAAACTAAGAAGATTTGGTTGAAAGATAATTCAAGAAATAATAATAACATAATCGTAATAATGTTATCTCTAAGAAGAGATTTTTTATTGCTAAAAATTGTAGATATAACATATGCCTATCTCTAGGAAGAGATGTCTGATTTCGTTTTAGGTTACATCTTTATTTATACACATTTTTAAGGTAGGATTCGGATGTGTAAGGTCACTGATATCAAGGGAGATTAAGTGGTTTGACTTCCATGATTTAGAACAATACATAATTTGATGAATTAGTATTTTTAGAAACTTACTATTTTTAGAATGCACCACTAAAATTAAAATTTGTATCACTTCCATTTGGTTCTTAGGTGTCAAAACCCACAAATAAAAGCTCATTCCATGTCATGGAATTCCCCTTGTTCTTATCTTTCCAATGGTTTAAATGGGGAGTCAAATGGAGCTATGGTACCAAAGTTATAGCTCCCAAAAGTTCTACCACCAATTAGGGTAGAACCGTCGTCCAAATTGTCACCTAAAATGTTGCTTGGATCATTGATTCAGATAATCTATTACCTTGAGGATACTTGTTAGATGATAAATTGAGAGTGATATTATTATCATATGACAGATCAAACATCTGAATAGATACAAAATCTGATCCATTATCACATACTAAAGAGACTAGTGTTCCAAATCTAGTGTATATGGTTTCATCTTAAAAGTTGATCACATATTCAATTTTGCACTACTTAATGGCCACTACCTCAATCCATCTCGTGTATTAGTCAATATTAGGAAGAATATATTTATGACCTTCTGATGAATAAGGGTTGATTTCCCCTAGAAAATCTAGTCCCCATTGGGTGAATGGCTTGTCAATCAATACTCATTGCAATGGCATGGATGCCTTGGGATCCTTTGTCATGAATTCTTGGCATGAATGACATTGCTTTACATGCTTATGGGTATCCTTGAATATGGTGGGCCAATAGTAACTAGTTTTAAGGATTTTGTGAGTATTTTTCCTTTGAGATGGATGTCCACTTCCCAGTTTTTCATGAAAAGTGCTCATGATTTTAGTGGCTTTTTCTTTGGATATACACCTTAAATAAATGTCTTAAAAGTTTTTTTTTGTAAAACACTCCATCTTTAATTAGGTAGTGGTCTGACTTAATTCTTAGGGATATTCTTTGCTCCCTAGTTAACCCTACAGGACAAGTGCCATTAATTAATAGATGTATAATTAGATCATACCAATCATTACACTGAAAACTTTCTTATTCAACCTACATGAAATTTAGCTTAGGCTTAGTATAGTAAATAATTTGAATCAAACCTTGAAACATTACCAAATTTTTAGTCTTCATCTCAATATCATATTCATAAAGAATAGACATCTACTTACCTCTCATTTCTTATAACTCATTTTGGTTCAACATGAGCTTTATAGCAAGGCCAGGTAGAATGGAATGCATTTTATTCCTAAGAATGTAGTGCCTAAATTTATTCACTACTTTAAATAATTCAACTTAGAATTTTTAAATTTTGTGCTCATGAAATCAATTACATGGTCACATCCATCAATTTTCTAAGTTAAGACTATAGGAATAGTACGATCAGAATCAAAAGAGTAATAGTAAAAATATTTGGAGAAGTCTAGGCTTATCAAGACTGGAGCTTGTCTAATTTCCTTGTTGATGTCCCTTAAGGCCTTCTTGAATTCATCATTCCATGATATTTTGGCATCCTTTTTCATCATATCATTCAATGGTTTGACAATTTTTATAAATCCAAAAATAAACTTTCTTACAAAGTTAATTTTGTTGAAGAATGATTTTAGTTATTTCCTACTATTAGGAAACTCTATATTTGATATAACTTCTAATATTTCAAGATCTATAGATATTCCTTCCTTAGTAATAACATGGCCTAACAACTTTCCCTCAATAACATAGAAAATACTTTTTTTTGGATTGAGAAAAATCCCATACCTTATACATCTTTCAAATACCTACTATAAATGCATAATGTGGTCCTCCCTATTCTTAGAAAAAATAGTCAAATCATCCATGTATATAATATTGTATTTACCTACCAAACCTTGGAATGAATGATCCATGGCTCTTTATAATGTTTTCACTACATTGATTAGCCTAAATAATATTATTTTATAAGTAAATGTGCCTCACTTGGTAGTAAAAGCAGTCTTCATCTTATCTTCCTAATTTACCAGTACTTGGTTATACCCTAAAAAAATATCAAGAAAGGACATCATAGAATAAGCAAAAACACTTTATATAACTTGGTGTAGAAAATGTAAAAGATAGATGTCCTTTTTAAATGATTTATTTAGATTCCTAAAATCAATGCACAGTCTTATTTCACCATTCTTTTTCCTAACTGTGACCAAATTGGTGACCTAGGTATAGTGCCTAAGGGGAAATATAATCTTGGCATCAAACAAATTTTTGACTTCCTTGAAAATCATAGGTTTTAAAATAGGGTTGGTATGGCTATGCTTTTGTCTAAAAGGTTTGTATTTTTTTTCAAGGGTATGGTATGGGTGATGACTCTTCAAGTCATCATATGACCATGCTATTATGTCCTTATCTTTTTTTAGCAAATATTTGGCCTTTTAATTTTTAATGTATATACATGTTGTGCCACTATTAACAAGTTGAGGTTAATCTCGAGGTCAAAGAACAATGACCTTGTAACCCTTCTCACTTACCTTGAGAATCCTAGTGTTCTTACCTAGTTTATCTTAATCAAATAACCTCTCTAAGGCAATCATGCCTTTTGGAATTTTGTTTTCATTCAGCTAAATGACTTTGTTATCAAGTCTTCCATCCTCTTTAAGAGTATTATCATTGGCTTCATCTATGACATAGGCCTTGAATACTCCTAAGTTAGTCATGAAATCTATGATTTCTTGGTCATCACTAAAAATTGTAGATGGTTTACATTATTTGGGATTGAAGGACATAAAACTAGCTCAATGTTCAAGTTTTGAGAGTCATAGTTTGGCATAATTTTGGCTACGGTTGAGGCAAGCTCATTAGTAGCCTTGTTTTTCTCCCTCGTATTGGAAGCAATGTAGAAAGCATCAAAATATTCTAGTAAGTCCTAGACTCTAAACGTATATCTCTTGATATATGATAATTTATACTGATATTTACTCCTCATTTTATTGACTACAAGTTCTAAGTCACCATGAACCAAGAGCTCTTTAGCCTTATGCTTAATGGAAAATTGCAATCCTAGAATCAAAACTTCATACTCTGCAAGATTATTTATACAAGGAAATATGGAGCCTATAAGTAGATTTTAGTTCCTTCCAAATAAGATTAGTAATAACAATTCCTACTCTAGATCCATATGTACACCTAACACCATCAAAATGTAATTTCCAAATTTTAGGCAGAGCATGAGAAGTCTTAGTACTACATACATTATAAGTCTCAAGAGTATACACTCCTAATTAAGAATACATCATATTGATCTCATAAGAGCCCAACATTTTAACCCTTTCATTCACATCATTATATTCTATTATCATGTGCTTCATTTGAGGCTCTCTTTTCACTCTGATCTAATTTGGGACTCCTTTCCATGGAAACCATAAATGTGAACAATTAGTGGATGTATATCCATTCCGCACCTTTGTCTACTCTCTACATAGTAGTATCCCATAAGCATCAGGTATGACCACCACCTAGATGTAAATAAATTTTTGGACCCTTGTCTCAAATGCAAGCTACATATGTACTTTGATAATTCTCAATTACTTTAACTCTAGACTTATCTAACTGAGTAATGACTCTGTCAGATTTAATAGAAGTCAAGCCAATTTGTTTATAAATACTTATTAGCATAATGTTTGTGGATGCACCATAATATAATAAACAATTATGTAAATTATTACTAAACATTCTAAGAATAAGGAGGAAAGGTGGGGATTCTATCTTAGCTTTATATATAACAACATTGGCATTGTCAGTTTTGGGTGGCCTACCAGGATTTTTAGACAAAGATTCTAATAACAGGTCTCTTTGCTCAGTAATATACATCAACTCATGTAATGTAATGTTATCCTTAATTTTATTCATGTCTTTTACAATATATACGTAGTCCTATTGGAAGAATTAGATATATCAGTATAATGTTTAGAAGTACTTCCCTTTGGAGATTCTGGGTTATTATCTCAAGTAGTATCTAGAGGAGTGCCGAAGTTATTTGGATGTGTTGAAGTAGTCAAAGGCTACTTCTAATCCCTATTCCTTAGAGGGTAGGTATTTTTTAAGAACTACTAAAAATCATGGACTTCTTTGTCAATATCATTAGGTTCACTATATTCTTGGAAAAGGAAGTCAAATGTCTCCACCATGAAGGCTTGGTCAGTAGATTTAGATCTTAATGTACCTATACCACTATCTTTTTTAGGAACCACTTCAAATGTATCTATCTCTTCTTGAAAGGCCTCGAAAGCTTTAAATAATTCAATGCAATTTATCTCACCATGCCTAGAAGTGCAATGAACTCTATAATAAGTAGGTAAAGTAATATCAATAAGATTTATATACATTGTTTTCTTATCAGTAGAAGACTCATTTTTCTTATTTTTGTTATAACTATCATTATGCAACCTATTACTAGGCCTATTAAATCTTTGGAAAGAAAATTTCATTATCAAGCTCTCTCTTATTTTACCAACTTGCTTTCGTAGCTGAAGAAAATTAATTCTTAACTTTTGGACCATCTTTAAGATAAAGTCATTTTCATTTTTGGCTTTCTTAGAATTATGAACCTGATTGTTATTAGAACCAGTCATTAGTAATAAATCCTTCTGATCATTTGGATTAAATCCATTTTTGGTGGTGTTCAAGAATCCTAAGTTCTAAGTAGGATGAGCATGACTTAAGGGTAATTGGTTTAAATTTGAGATTTTGTTAAAATTAGGTATATTCTAATTATTTTTTGGGAAGACATTCAAGGTAGGAAAATGTGGGTTGATGTTGGGAATAAAGTAATCCATATAACCTTGGGGATACATCTAGTCATTAATAATCATAATCTTAGTATAGGCTAAAGCTAAGGTGTTTATGGGTCCAATAGCTCCCTTTAAAAATACAAAGGTCATAGGATCAAGGAATCTTTATAGATTTCCATATCCAAAGCATCATTAGGATTTTAACTTTCTATGGTCTAGATATACATTTTTTAGAACCTAGAATTAAATGTTCTTATAGTTTCATTTTCATCCCTCTTGATTATGTTAATTATTGGTACAAGACAAAAGGACTAATAATTATTCCAAATTGGTCAATGAAAACATTGTTAAAGTGGTCCCAACTACTAATGTCATTTTTAGGGAGACTTAAAAACCATTCATAAACATCATATTTAAAAGTAAAATGAAATATACTATACATTACATCATTATGGACCATATTTATAAATATTAATTTAGGTTTTAATGACTTAATATGTAACTCTACAGTTACAATACTACAAGGACTAAATACTGGCAAATATTTCTCAGAGTTGTGAAGAAGATCATATGCCACACCTGGTAAGTTGACATAAGATCCACCCAACCAAGCCATACCTTGATTGGGGTTGCATACCTGAGCACCTTGCATTGGTGAAGTTGATAAATACATTGAAATTCTATTCTTACCTTTATCCTACCTACCTCTTCTATGGACTTCTAATTTAGGCAAAGGTTCCTTGGTCTCTAAGTGTGACCTTGTTTTAATTATTTGTAATTATAGCTTGAGAATTTTGAATCTTGTTTTAAATATGATGTGTCAATCCTATATTTGTAGAAAATAATTAATAAAAATGTGCATTAAGCAAATTTTACAAAGATTCATAGAAAGGATGACATAAGATGGCAATCTTTAATAAAGTTAGCTCAAATATGTATCCAAATACATAATTAAGATATAAGTTTACATGTTTTAAGCTTAAATGAACTCAATTGATCAAAGTATCTAAGAATATTTTATGAACACAACTATTACTAACCTCAAGCTTCTTGGGTTTAGAATTTTAAAGCTATCTTTATCACAATCCAGCATATATTTTCAAAAAATGTCAATCTTTGTCTAAATGAGCTCAAAGATCAGTCTAAAACTATTAATATCACCAACATTTACATGATTATGTTAGGAATTAAATGAATTCAAACTGTATTTTATTCACCATAAAATATTAATTTAAAACACGTAAACCATATTTTAAATGTGTAAAATTAGATTTCACTATGCTTTACTTGCATCACAAAATCAATTCCTCAAATCATAGTAATTGTTACTTTAATGGAGAAAATAAAAAACTAGTAATAACACATAACACCGATATAACCCAATGTGGGCTACATCCACCAAAAAGGTCTTCAATAAAATTATAACAAAATAATAATACAAACTCTCTGATGAGAACCTCTCATAGAGATTGAATATCTCCTCAAGAATTCACACAAGATTTCTCTAAATTATTGATCCAAATCTAAAATCTATCAAAAATAATCCATCGATGTTTTTCCACACCTATACTTGTAAATAATCACATACCACAAGCTATTATACCACACCTTATAAATAAAAACATCACCTTGCATAGTCACACCACACCTATATATAAATAAATGAGGAGAAAACCCACCAAAGGAGAAACTCACCATCCTTATCTAAGAAATCCTTATTCACAAATAAATACCCATCCTCTACCCAATCATGCTTACATAAAATCCCACCTAAGGAGGATCACGCCATCCTCATCTCTCCTCCACAAAAGGCTCTCACAATTTTCAAGGAGATAATAACTAACTCCACTAAACATGGAAGTCAATCCCACTTCCAAAAAACATAGAAGTCAACATGGAAAATAGATATCCAACAATTAACTCCCTAAAACAAGGAAGACATATAAATTACAAAAATATCTAATAGTATTCCACTCACATGGAAGCAAGGTTTCATAAAAGTTGAAGTGGGTAAAAATGCATTCCCCACATTTTTGGAGCTCTCTAAGTGCCCAAAATGTTCCACCATGGTCATGTGATAACACCAAAGGGCTCCACACTCAAAAATATCCCACATGGAGACCATTTCTCCTAAATAGAATGTATCATTACTCCATGACCACTAAGGCCAACAAAATCTAAACATAGTCTTAACTTGTCTAATGTGACCACCTTGGTCATCATATCCTTAGGATTCTAGCTAGTATGAATCTTCTCTAGATTCACCAAGTTCTCCTCAAAAATTTTCCTAATGAAGTGATAATTTAATTGAATGTTTTTTGTTCTTGAGTGGAATGCAAAGTTCTTTACCAAATGAATGACACTCTAACTATCATTGTGTAGTCTCCCAACTTCTTGCTCATGCCCCAACTCTTAAAACAAATACTGTAACTAAATCATGTCCTTGATAGCCTCTATAGTAGCAATATACTCTACCTCTATGGTTGACAAAGCCACAATCTTCTATATCTTGTAAATCTAACTAACCACTATATCTCTAATAGTAAATATATAAGCTATCATACTCATGATGCTATCAATATCCCCTACCATATCTAAGTCCACATAACCATGTAAAGTGGTATCTGATCTACCATAACATAATGCAACATCCATGATTCCTCTCAAATACTAAAGAATCATTTTTATTTCTTGCCAATTCTCAAAACTATGATCACTCATATACCTTCTCACAACTCCCGCTATTTAGGGAATATCTAGCCTAGTACAAACCATGACATACATCACACTGCCAATTTTTTATTATTAATGTCCCTTAGATATCTTAAGCTTTTCAACCTCCATCTTGGGACACTACTCCTTTGATAATATAAAGTGGCTTGCCAGAGGAGTACCAATAAATATATCATCCAACATGTTAAACCTTTCCAATACTTTCTTCACATACTCTAATTGGGATAAAATCATCTTCCTTTCCTTTTTGTCACAAGTAATCCTCATACCAAGGATTTAATTCATTACACCCAAATCCTTCATATAAAAGAAGTCACTAAGTCATTTATAAGTATATGATTATGTTGTATGTTATTTCCTATAACTAACATGTCATCCACATACAAGCATAATATAATAAAATAACCATCATAAAAATATTTGATCTACACATAATGGTCAAAATTACACCTTTGATAACCTTTTTCTAACATAAAATAGTCAAATTTCTTATACCATTGTCATGGAGTTTTTTTAGGCCATGCAAGCTCTTCTTTAGTCTACACACATAGTTGTCCTTCCCTTTGACCTTATATCCCTATGGCTTCTCCATATACAACTCTTCATCTAGATCACTATGAAGAAAATTAGTTTACATATTTAACTGTTCTAAGTGCAAATATTCAACTACAACTAACCAAGAACAATCCTAATAAAAGTCATATTTAAAATAGGAGAAAAATATCATCAAAATTAATATCTAATTTTATTTCAAACCCCTTGACCACCATTCTAGCCTTATACCTTTTTATCCCTTTATCTTCTTCTTTTATTCTATATATCCACTTGTTTGGCAATGCACTCTTGCCCTTGGGTAGCCTTACCAAATACCATGTTTGGTTCTTTATGGGAGATATATGCTCCTCATCCATGGCTTGCTCCCACTTATTCATGGCATCTACCTACATTACTTCCTCATAACACACTAGTTATCCATTGTCAGTGAGTAATAAATAATTCAAAGAAGGATAAAAACATTCAGGTGTTCTTCTTACCCTAGAATACCTTCTCACCATAGGAGTTTTGGGTCCTTATGTATAAGGTTCCTAAACTGACTCATTAGATATGTTGCCATCTATAATGTCATCCAATACTTTGTACTCTTTTTATTCATGTGTCTCTTCTTCTTCCAGATTCTTATACATGAATTTTTCATTAAATATTACCTCTCTACACTCAAATATTTTTACTTATCTATAATGCTCCATAAATAGAAACCAAAGTCATCCTCACCATAAGCAACAAATGTTCATTATTATGATTTTGCCTCTAACTTGGTCCTAACCTCTTTCTTAATAAGATAATAAGTCTCACATCTAAAAACTATAAGAAGAGAATAATCAACATTCTTACCAGATCATTCTTGTTTAAGAATGCCTCCATCTCAAGGAATTAAAGGTACTTTGTTAATTAGATAAATTACCATACTAACTACTTCTACCCAAAATTGTAAAGGCAACCCTGCATGTAACCTCATACTCCTAGCATGTTCCATTATTATTCTATTCATCCTTTTAGATATGCCATTGTACTATGGAGTACCTAGAACCATATTTTGCTTATAGATTCCATTGTTAGAATAATAATCAAAGAAAACATTACTACAATACTCACCTCCATTATCTGATCTAAGACATTTCAACTTGAGACCTTTTTTATTCTCAACCAAGGATTTCCACTTCTTAAAAGTGTCAAATACATTAGATTTATTAGTAATGCAATAAACCCAAAATTTATTAGTTTCATCATCAATATGAGTGACATAATAATTGAAACCACCAATAGAAGATACTTGATTTGGACCTCATACATCTAAATGTACCAACTCTAACTTCTACTCTTTATGTGTGGGTCTAACTTTCAAGAACTTAACTCATTTATATTTCCCATACACAATCCTCATAGAAGTATAAATCAATATATTTTAATCTAGGCAACTTGTCTTTTAAGATCTCCATGCCCTTATGGCTCATATGACTGAGCTTGTAGTGCCACATAGTTACATTTCCATTTACAATAACTAAATCACAAGAGTTAGCACTACTAGTCAAATATAAAATACCAACTTTATTACCTCTTGAAACCACAAGAGCACCTTTGGTAACTTTCCAAGAATCTACAATAAACATTACCAAACAATCCTCACAGCCCGATTCCCCCATTGAAACCAAATTCTATATTAACATAAGCACATTTATGAAATCCTTAAGTAGCCACACATTCTCATTCTACATTTTCACCTGAACACAACCTTTCCATACTATCTCAGATGGTTCATCATTACCATGATAAACATTTCCTAAATTTTCTTAAACATAATCAGTAAAACAATGCCTATTTCGGGTGGCATGAAAAGAAGCCCCTGAATCCAATACCTAAGACTCAAAAAAATTATCCAAAGAAAGAACTAAGGCATCCTAAAATGATTTATCTGATGTCACATTTACCTCATTTATTTCCTCCTTGTCATTATTACCTTGAAGTGACCAATAATCCTTCTTTGAGTGTCCACTCTTCCCATAATTACAACATATCATCTTGGCTCTAGATCTAGATTTAGATCTACCTTTCGAATTTCCATGGTTTCTTTTGCTCTTATCCTTTTGCCTCCCTCTAGTTTTAATAGACAAATATTTACCTAGAGATGATTCACCATTATTCTTCCTTCATATTTTCTAGCTAAGAATCACACTTACAATATCTTCAAAATTTAAACTTCCCTTTGCAGGGACTGCATTACTCACAACCATAACCAAGCTATCCCAACTATCAGGCAAAGAACACAAAACCATCAAAGCTCTAACTTCATCATCAAATTTAATTGTAATATAAGTGAACATAATTACAACCATAATAAAATAATTTAAATGATTAGCAATAGAACCATTCTTAGACATTTAAATATTAAACAATCTTTTCATAAGAAATATTTTATTTGAAGTAGAGGGATTCTCATATAACTTTCCAATTTTATCCATGAGATCCTTTGTATATTTCTCATCTGAAATGTTAAATGCAATAGAAAATGTAAGGCATAGCCATATGGATCCCAATGCCTTCCTATCAAGTAATGTCCAATCTACATCACTTATGGATATAGGTTGTCCTCTTTTACCCTCTAATGGGATATGAAGTTCCTTTTGATACAAGTAATCTTCCATTTGCATTTTCCATAAACCAAAAATCTTGCCATCAAATTTCTCAACTTTGAATCTGATCTCTTCTCCTATAGCTCCCACTCAAGCTAATAAGCCTTCTTGTGATTTAGCACCTCAATAAAAACACCACCAAAGCTTTGATCCCAGTTATTAAGAATTAAATGAATTCAAACCAGATTTATGTCACCATAAAATCTTAATTTAAAACACATAAACTTGATTTTAAATGTGTAAAATCAGATTTTACTATGTACCACTTGCATTACAGAATCAATTCCTTAAATCATAGTAATTATTACTTTAATTGATAAAATAAAAAAATAGTAATAACACATAACATAGGTATACTATTGTTCACCCAATGTGGGCTACATCCACCAAGAAAATCCTTAATAAAATTGTAAAAAATCAAGAGTACAAACTATCCAAAGAGAACCTCTCATAGAGATTGAATATCTCCTCAAGAATTCAAACAAGAATTATCTAAATTATTGATCCAAATATGAAATATGTCAATAAAAATCCACTGATGTTATTCCACACTTTTACCTACAAATAATCACATACTACAAGCTACTATATCACACTTCGTAAATAAAAACATCACCTTACAAAGTCACACCACACTTGTATATAAATAAATGAGGAGTAAACCTATCAAAGAAGGAGAAACTAACCATCCTAATCCATGAAGGCCTTATCCATAAGGAAACAACCATCTTCTACCCATTCATGCTTATCTAAAATCCCACCTATGGAAGAACATGCCATCCTCATCTCTCCTCCACAAAAGGCTCTCACAACTTTCAAGATCATAACAACTAATTCCACTAAACATGGAAGTCAATCCCACTTCCAAAAAACATGGAAGTCAACATGGATAATAAATATCAAACAACTAACTCCCTATAATAAGGAAGACCTATAAATTATAAAAATATCTAAGAATATTTAACTCACATAGAAGCAAGGTTCCATAAAAGGTGGAGTGGGTAAAAATGTGATCCCCATATTTGTGGAGCTCTTTAAGCCCCCAAAATGTTCCACCATGGTCATATGATAGAGCCAAAGGGATCCACACTCAACATATTATTCTAAAATAAACACAAATATGTAAATATTAAAGTGGTCTTTAAATAGAATTCACAAAAAATAATAAAAATACTACAAATCTACAAAGAATGTTTCCTTCCTTCAAGCACCAGTGAAGTTTGCCTTGTTGATTCCTAAATATGTATCAGAAGTTGCATAAAGTGTTTAAGAAACACTTATAATTTTATAATTAAAATAATTTAGAGCATGAATTTTAGTTTATGATAATCCTATGATCTATAGTGAAATAGAGGTAGAACAAATGACTATTTCACAATATTTATATTAGTTGGTGGTTGGGAGCCATCATGGCCTATAAATATTTGAAAATAATAAAATAATCTATACTAATTAAGATGAATTATGTTCAGTTCTAAGTCTAAATATAAACTAATATGGACATATATAATGAATCTTTAATGTAAAGTGAATTTGTTAAAAAAGAAGCAAAATGAAGGGTAGGGCAGGGAAGAAAGATGTGATTGATCTTTATCTCAGACATCATGACAAAGTTCAAATGTTTCCTAGGTATGTACTTAACACAAATATATGAATTAAAACAACTTAAGCAAAAAACAAAACATATATCAAGTTAACTTCTAAGGAAGATAATAAATAATGTAGATAATGACTTAGCTTACTTTAAATATTTACTTTTTTAAGAAGATAGCTGATTCACATCTATAAATTTAGAGAAAATAAAATGAAGCAAGATAAGGAACCTTCATTTAACCTAACATTATCATAAGTTAAAGATTATGAATTTAAAGGTAAAAACCAATAATTCACAAGAATAATTAGAATATAAAATTTAGAATAGAAATTGAGGAAGAAGCCATATAATAATTCACATAAATAAAATGAAACAATCCTTTAAGAATTCTCTTCTTGCATTATTTTCTCAAAGTTTAGTTTTTAGATCAAAGACTCCCTCATTTTTATAAATGACAATGATATTTTTATAATGAATAAGGTAGTGTGTTGTTTGGTCATATCCACTTACAAGTGTAAAAGTGTAAGGAAAACTATACTTTCTACAAAAGTTTGTATAATACACTAAACCTTTCCAAGTGGACTGACATGTAGTCAATGTGATTATAAGCTATAAATGCCTTTACAAAAGAATAATTTTTTTAAAATGTTTTCAAAGTTACTACAAAGAGAATATTCCTAACTAACTCATGATTTGGGGTCCTTGTGTTGATGAAGTACCTTATTATTTTTGCCTACCCTGCTAGATTGTCAACCTGTAATGTTGTTCATTAATGAGCTAAAGGTTGATAATTGCTCTCATAAATAGCTCTTTTTTTCACCTCTAGGTCTTTAAGTTTCTTTTAAATATTCTATATATCTCATTTGATACCCCTGGCATCTCCCATTTTCTCCTCAAATGATAGGAATAAGCCCACGACTTTCTTAATTCCATCTATTGTCTAGTTTTACCCCTAGTTTCTTACTTCTTACATGAACTAAAAGGTCCTATGTTTAAAATATTAATCATATATGAGACCCTATGAGCTAAGTGTTGTGGGCTCCTTTATCAAGCTATCTAAGATTTGAGGCATTTTATCTTCCAACTACTTGAAGTCTCTGAGAAGGTCTTTCATTCTTTTGGAATAGTTGTCTAGGGCCTCAATCTTGTCAACCAATATGGCCATGACCATAATTAAATGTGCCTTACTAATAGTTCTAAAATTTTAGACTAGATTAATGCACAAGGGCTTAATAAAGTCTTTCACCTAAGGACTTGTAGCTTATCATTGGCCAACTTATTTTGTTGCTTTAGAGATTTTCTTCTCTATTTCTCTTTGTATTGTCTTAACTACCTTTAAATAGATGAATATGTCATGTATGGTGTTCTCAAACTTCTTGAATCTTTCCTCATGAATTTATAAGATAGTAGACTCTTTCAAATTATTTTCTAATAATATGACCTTGATCATTGTTTTCAATTGATAATTTTTATCCTAGGCCACTTCAAGGATCTTTTCATCAAACATCTTGTCTTATCCTAAATTTTTCCCTACCACTAGAGTTAGACCAACAAAAGATTCAATCTTTTGGAATGTGAATTATTCACCTTCAACCATGGATTTCTTATCAATTACTCTCTTCATGTTGGTTGTTTCTAGGTTGAACCAAAATCCCACTGATGATTCTATCACTTGAGGAGTAGGGATCTCAACTTGTGATCCACTTGAAGTTCCAAGAGAATCCATTTTTTTTCCACTTGAATCTTCAAGGGCAACCATGCATCTTTTTTTTTCCTATTGTTATAATGACATAATCTAGGGCTTGATTTCATCATGCACATGGATGTTAATAGACTTTGTAATAGCCAAATGGTGGTGCATGGTTGGATCCTTTTACAACTTTCAATATATGAAGTACTCTAGATTAGAGGGGCCATAAATTAGATTTTCATCACTAAAAAAGTTAATCTCACTCCAAGGTTGAGTGAAAATCAACTTTGGCTTTTTGCTTCCTACTTGAACTAGAGCTAGCTCAACTTTACTTTTGGTTTGTGTTGCCAAAAAAATAATTCCAAAGATACTTCCTTCCCATTTTCTTCTTTTACGTCTTCCTCAATTTGGAACTGAGGTTCTTCCATTTATATTTTTTCTTCATCTGACCCATGAGCACTAGCTATTGCTTTTAAGGCATCCTCTATTATCTCCCTGGATCTAATGTAGTTATGTCAATTTCTTCCACTTGTGACTCTGGTTATTCAGGTAGTCTTAAAGTTGATGCTACTTCATTGGGTATCCTCTCCTTAAGTCTCTTTTCATCTAGCCATTATGTAACTTGTGCTTTAGATTGTTGTGTCTCTACATGTGGCTACAAGGGAGGAGGTCTAGTAGATGGTCCTAGTAATAAATGATACTACTTAAGCCCCATCTACCATATATCCTCACATGGATTTTTCTCTCTTAGTAGTATAGATTCGATCTTGATGTTATGCTTCTTTAATCTTGCTAAGATTTTTGTGAATGAAGAAGCTTAGATGTACATTAAATCATAGAGACCATAGCGATGGTCATAAGTCATGTTGATCTACTTGGCCTTTAAATTATTTTTAACCCTTTCAAAGGGATCCCATTATCTCATTTCATTAATATATAGATTGAAGGAGGTCCTATGCCTATAGATAGTCTCCACATGGTCCCAATTCTAAAACACAATCCTATTAATGGTCAAAGGAAAATAATGGAGAAGTCCTTTCCTTTTGATTATACACATGTTATTTATGCCATGGAATAATTGGTATGTCACCTCCTTCTCTACCAATTTTATGGGTACATGGATTGGTAACCTAAGGGGTTGGCTCATAGTTCCTTTTATCTAGATTATAATGCAATGTGGATATAGCCAAATGTCCCCAATAAGCTCAACATACTTATTAATCAAAGGGTTGACCCTCATCATAGGGATCCATTTAATGGATCCAACTAAGTTTATATATATGCAGTCATAGATGAACTAAATATGGTTCCTATACTTGAATATATGCAATTTGAAATAATATAGGGAGACCGATTGTCTCCCATCAAATGACCATTCTTTTATGTTGGGGATTTTTGTAATGGCTAGTAAGGCATCCAAAAGATAAGACATCACATATAAATGGTTGATATTTTCTTATTTATTGTAAAGAATTATTATTCTAAGCAACTATTGATCATTTATCCAAGAGGGGGAGTAAATCCTCTCTCAACCATGAATTACACAAAAGCGACCCAAATTTTGTTGACATAGGTGGTGGAGGGGTTTTTAGACATTTTTTTTAGTAATTTCATAATCATCCTAATACCAACCCTAAATTGGGTGATTGGGATTCTTCCATTAAGCTTAGAGACTACTTGGGTTCCTAAATATAACCATGGGGTAAGGACAGTTTTTAGGTCATTCTTATTAGACCACTATTTGATTGTGGGTAAATCCACTTGATTTTTGGGTAGCTTATAGTAATTCTTAAAGGAAATAGGGGAGATATAAGAAATTATTCTAAAACTATGCTCATGTACTATCATTTCTTGATCAGTTTTACAATCCTTAAAAATAAGAGCAATAACATCGATGTAATATAGTACCTTTGGCTTCACTATGTCATAGTGAATACTTGTCATTTGAATGATGAGAAGAACATCATATCTTTAGTTGAATAATGCAATATTTGCATCCTCTCTTGTAATGGCTAATAGCCCCTTAATTATCTAAAAAATATTAGACCAGTTGTTATCTCTTGTGTTCAAGGCTACAACATCAAATTTGATATCTTTGAAGACTCTCCCTTCTGAATCCATGGTCAGAGTTTTTTGTCCTCTCTATGTTGTTTTTTGGCTGTCATGACTATGAGTTCTTTCAAATTCTCACTAGTGGTCTATAATTTATCTCTAGATTAGTTTACACTTGCTTAGATGGTAATTTAACTCTCTCAGGCTTGACTTTGGTCACTCTGGGATTGAATTAGGTATTTTGGAGATTTTAGGGCTTTTTCTAGTCTTTTAAAGATTTAATGGTGATGGATTTTTCACTTGATTGAATTTGTGCCTTAGATTTGATTTGGACCTTGGCATTTATACCTTTGCTTTTTTAAGCCCATAAAATCTCTATTTTTGTCTCTTTCTACCGATGTGGCATTATCATGGCATCTACATGGTTCTTTTTCTGGTAGATTATTCATTAATGTTTGAAAACATGACCATTGTAATTTAAAATTTGCTTTTAATTTTCAACATCATATCATTTTGCATGAATCAATGTAACTCATTGATCTTGTTCCTAAGATTTGAATTCTATTAGCTACCTTTAATATGTCTTCTATGATTATGACAAGTGTCATTACCATGGGTCTCCTAAGTTTTGTTAAAAAAATTTATCCTCAACTCACTCCATTTGATTAACTTCATCTAATGAGATGTGAGATATCGATTATGATTCATGGGATGGACCACCATTGGCTACTTATTATTCTTTGCTTATGACTATGACACTTGTCACCTTCTTATCATCTCAGAGATTCTATTGAAACTTTGACTTGGCCTCACTCCATTGGATAAATCTCATTCATATGAATGTGAGCTATAGATCCTATAAATATGAATTATGTTTAAGTTAGTATTGGGACATATAAATAACATAGCCTAAATATTTTAGACTATGGTTTTATTTCATGTTAATAGACACTAAATGAATCTTAGACTAAAATTTTAAAGCTAGGTTTGGATCATAGTAAAAATGGATACCTCAAATAATAAAAGGGAATTAGTGCGAGGTTTTTAACCTAAGATTTTATCATATTAATAAACATGATAAAACTTTAGGGTACAATATCTAGGCTAAGTATTATAACAATAAGACCCTGTATTAGCTATATTGAGCCAATAAAATAGACCAAAATATCATCGAATATATAGGGACCAAGCATAGGATTTTATAATTGTTAAAAAACATGACTCAATCTTAAGATAGAATTTAAGATAAGTCTATGGTGTTTATAATTATTCCCATGTAAGTTCACTTAGTCTATGATAGTTCAAAGGTTGATGAAATATCAATTTCAGTATTAAGGTAAAAAACCCTAAGCATGTTTATTTTCCAAATGAGGTTTCATTGATCCTACAACATGAATACAAACATGTTCATTCATCCAAATTATATTGGTTCCTAAGCTTGAATTTAGTGGTCTCATGGACATCAATGACAACCTCATGAACATCAATTGATAGTTGTGAGAATGTCAAATTTAAGCTCACATAAATAACCATAGGGACTAAAAGTTGAAAATTGCACAAATGTCAATGATAGCCTTGTGGATGTCAAATTATGGCCTCATGAAAATAAAATGATGGGAAAAATAACATCAAATCTAAGTCTCATGAATAGTAGGTCCCATAGGAACTTTGAATCAATACACATCATCTGATTAATCTTAGCTAAGTAAACATGGGTCATCAATTATGATCTATGTAGTTAGATGTCATTGGCTCCTATAATTATAAAGGGATTAAGTGAACTCAGGACCCATTAGATAAAATTATAACATAAATTTTTAAAATAGGTCCTTAAAACATAATAAAATGGATACCCTTTAAATAATTAAAGTCATAACATAAATTTTATGCTAAGGTTTTATTGTATTGATAAATACCATAAAAAAACTTAGGGTAAAAATTAGGCTATATTTACATTATAATAAAAATGGTCCCATTTCAATCCATTATGATCTCACTCAGTTGGATTAACTTTATTTACATGAACATAAGCCATTGATCCTACAAACAAGTACATGGTTTAAGTGAGGGATCAGAGAATTATAAGACTAAGGATAAAGTCTTAACACTAAGGTCTTGTTCATGTTAATGAACATGAATAGGGCCTTATGATTAAGACATTAATCTAAGTTAATAGCATATGAAAAGGACCCTGCATATGAAAGGTTAAACAATATTAAAATAAAAGGGGACAAAGTGCTAGAGATATAAAAGATACCTAGTATATAATTTTTAGACAAAGGTTTGGTCATGTTGAAAAACACAATTAAACCTTAGTATAAAAATTTAACTAAGTACATTGCATTTAAAAAATTTCCCACATAAATTTATTTCCAACAAATTTGAATCCAAATGAGGGTCTAAGAGAGGGTTTATAAATAAGGGATTCTAAAAGCTTTAACATGGATTCATTTTGAATTTTAATAGACCAAAGGCTACTAAAAGGTTAGATTAAGATAAAATCATTAAAACTATGAAACCTGAACATTATCTACCTCCATTAGACCTGTAACCTAAAAAAAGAAGATCCAAAGTTAGAAAAACTTATACATGGTTAAAGAAGTGCCATGAACAAGAATACCAACTAGAACATGGTGTGGATGATCTTCAAACATGGTAATGATGTTCTGATCAAATAGATTTTCAATTTTAAATTATAAATTTACACAAGGGTCCCCAATCTTTAGAACTGAGGGTATGTTGATCTCAACATGTGGTCTATTAAATGATTGGAAAAGTAATTATAATGTTTAAATTTATGTATGTGGCTATCCTAGGGGTAGGTTAACTCAAGTGACACTTTTATCATCTAATTACCACTTTATGGTGATTACAAGAGATAAAGATTGGTTTATGGCTTGGGTAAATAACCACAAGGTAAAGGTCTTGGGGCAAGGACTAGGAGAGCTGTTATGGGTTAGAGAGGAGGGAGATTAGGATGAGAGGATGATCAAAGAGGATTGAGAATAAATGGACATAGTTAGAACATATGGAGGTAACAAATTTGGGTATGGGTGAGGATATAGAGATGATAGCTTCTATAGAGGATCCTATTAGAGGAGGAGATACTCCAGTAGTTATTATTAATAGTGATACAAATATAAGACCTGTGATAGAGACTCAGCTAGAGGGTAGAGTTGGATTAGGTGTATAAAGGCCTTCTATATTTATAGAGGATCAAATATTGATACATAGACTGCATGAAGAGATTAGGGCTTGAGATTTTTATATTTTTGGTTTATATGGATAGGTTACTAAACTATAGGAGCATGTGAACATTAGGGATGCTCAGTCAAGATTGAAATCTATAAAAATAAAATAATTTTAGAGTGAGGTAGATAGAATCTAGGAAAAGGTGTATAGATTATAGGGTGATGGATTTACTCAATCATTTGGATTATTGACATAGATGTAGAGACACAAACACTAAATGACATAAGATTGATACAGAGGTGTCAGAGATAGAGATATAACACAAGTTAAGTTACTAGAGGCTAGGGTACTATTGAAAGGATAGGGATAGGTGGAAACCTTAGATAATATCATGTGGGATATAGATTTGGCTACATATTATAGGAGTTTATATGAGGAGGTTATTCCATGAGCACAATGACCACCTTCATATAGAGAATACTTGACTAGAAGGTCTTTATCATGGAGGTCAATACAACCTATGGAGTTAGATAGATCTATTGGGAAGGCATAACAATGAGTTATAGACCTTTGAGTAATACACCATATCATTATTATCTGATCCCTTATACAAATGCCCCATCTGAGTGTCGAGGAGACACCTTATATAAATGTGATTATGATGTATTGATGTATATGTATTTTTGATATGTATCATTGTATAAACACATTTGAGTTATATATACGATTCATTTAGATGTGAGAATTGTGTTATGGTTATTATATGGATGTTATGGACTATTATTATTATTATTATTATTATTATTATTATTATTATTATTATTATTATTATTATTATTATTATTATTATTATTATTATTATTATTATTATGTATGGATTATGATTTAGATGGATAGATATGGAATGTATGGTATTTTTTTCCTATATTTGGATTTATAATAGCACGTGTTAATCCTTTTGAATATTTTTTATGGTATAAAAAATGAAATGTATAAATGTATGGATGGTTAGATAGTTGCCTTGTGTTTTATTTTTGCCTTGCAATGGATTTCCAACATGAAGTAAGTTTTTAAAAACTTGAATTTTAATTTATCATAAAAAACAATCACTAGTGATATAAAATAATCATGATGAAAATTTATGTTTGTATGCATAAGGACTTTTAAAATATTAATTTGTGCAAAAAAAGTGTTTCATGATATGGAAAAATCTTAAACATAGGTATAATGTAATATACAAAATAATTATGGCACACAAATAATTAGAAACAAGATAAAGTTGAAAGCTATGTAGTATAGAGTGCATCATGATATATGAAATCATAATAACATTATATTGTAATGTACAAAATGACTTTGATAAAGATAAATAAAAATAAATAATTGAAAACAAGACAAATACAAACTAAAAAAAGGCTTAAAAAAAGAAGTAAAGGATAAAATAAAATAAGTAATTGACAAGATGATTAAGATAAATGATAAAGTAAAATATAAGAAGCACAATCAAAACAAAGTTAAACTCACTAACTAGAGATATTAAAATGATAACATATTAAAAGATTTAAATAAATGATGAATAAAATAAAAATATAAAATCGCTGACACCTAAGAAAGATGACTTAACCAACACCCTATAATAGGGTTGAGATGTTTGGTATCCAAGATCCTTGATAACATTGAATGAGTGATGAGGAAGATTAAATATAACTGCATGGTTGTGGATATGATAAATAATGAAACCAGGCTTGAGGGAATGGAATGATGGGGATGACAGTGGTTGAGCTGACCCTAGATACCTATGTCTCTAAGTGCTACCTACATAATTCAACTTAGACAAATTCCATGTGGGGATATTAGGCCAAATGTAGTTTTCAAAATATGGTAAGTGATGATAAAATGGGTTGAATGATGAAGTTTTTAGTGTGTGATGAATAGATGCATGATTGTCCCTCCCAAGAAAATGTTAAAATGATGCATGGTTTAGAAGCTAGCTAGGATAGTAAACATGGATAGGTTAAGTGTTTATGTGTATTTGGAATGTGAAATAATTGGTTATACATAATATGGTCCTCTAACATGAGAAAGGATTTATTTATATGAAATACAAGCAACATACCCTAAGATAAGATGTTATCAAATGGAGTATGAGACAAGTGACAATGTAGGGATAGAAAAGTGACAATTGCAATGGGATGCCCCTAAGTAATTAGGGTAAATATAGACAATGGACTACTCATGGCATTATAAACTTTGTTTTCACTATTTTATTTACCTAAAGTGCTAGTAAATTGGTTTTCACTTGTGAATGAACTATTTTTCTCTTTTTCTCTTTTTTTAACTCCTAATATATAAAAAAATGTTTATAAAAAGTTAGGCATATAATATCTTAAGGTTTATGATGTTCATAGGTTCATCAAGCTCCTCTCCATATTTTGTTTCCAATTTGTAAGCTATGCCATAATGTTCATTCTAGGTTCATCATGAAAATTAATAAGGATCAACTTCTATGCCATAATGTGAAATAATGAGGCCCAACAACTTTCCTAATGTCACCCCAAAAACACATTACTTTATATTTAATCTCATATTATATTCTCTCATTCATTCAAATATGTGATGATGTACTTTGGGATGCTCGTCTAGATTTTGATTTTGCAAGTATGTCATCAATATAGTCCTCCATAATGTCATGAAACATATCATGACAAATGATAGCCATTGTTCTTTGGTATGTGGCTCGAACATTATTTAGACCAAAGGGAATTACTTGATAGTTAAAGGTACCCCATAATGTTGTAAATGTTATTTTATATTGGCCTTCATAAGTTATTCTGATTTGGTTGTAACTTGAAAAACGCTATATTAAAGATAATTTTTGTGACCTCCAATAGAGTCCACAATCATGTCAATATCTGGGTAATGGGAAGTCATTATTTAGACATGATTTTTTTGATATTATGAAATTCTATACAAACCCTGATTTGTTATGGCTTCTTTGACATATATACAATACTAGATATCCAATCTAAATAGTCAATGGGGTGTATGAAACTAGCTTCTAATTACTTCTTCCACTCTTCCTTCACTAATAGTGCTATCTTGGGATACATTTTTGAAGATTTTATTTGATTTTTTTTGCATCTAAATGAATGAAAATATGACTCATTACTAGTGATGCATGAAGCCCTAGTATATTCACATAAGACCAAGTATATACATCAAAAATTTATCAAAGTAAAAGCATGAGTATTTATTTTTTTATTGAGTGAGGGAAGCAGAAAACTTGAATATTTTGGTATCTTCTTTCATTCCAATGTTGACATAAATAGTATCCTAAATTAAGAGATTTTATTTGTATTTATAGTTTGGGGGTGGTGGAGAAAGATTGAATTCATCTTCTAGGTCTTCTTGATTTGATGTTGATGTTGAATTGAATTGGTGATGTGATTGTTGTTCCTAAAAATGTTTAGAATTAGCTAACTAGATGGAAAATCCTTTATTATGATCCCTTACTATAATGTGCTCCTATATAATCAAAAATTCTAAAATTTCCTCATCATTTCGCAAATTATTAAGAGAAGGTGTTGGATGTTGGTCCCATTTGATTAAGGATGGATATGTGAGGTTGAGTGTCAAAATGTTATTTTCATGGAAATGATTAGTGAGGGAAAGGTCTTTGAAGTGGATAAAAATTGAATGTATTTCATTATCTAAATAATATTCCTTTGACTCACTATAAGAGTCACTTTGGAAAAGTGTGTATTTACATTGAGTCTATTAAACCCCATGCCATGAGTGGATTCACTAGATTTTAACATTATTGGTTCAATTGACCCTTGTTCATGATGATCAAGGCCCTTTCCTTTGTAAATCATTATTTTGCATATAATGGATTTTATGATAGGGTATTTATTACTAGTGAAGAAAGTAGCTAGTTCATTAGAGTAAATCTAGGAAGGATTCAAATATTTGATTTATTCATCAGATAGAAGACCACCTGCTACAAATTTTTATTTATCTAATCTTCTAACCACTTGGGTATGTATTTAATTATGAGGCCTTCCATAATTATGTGGGGTCATAGGGATTATGATTGTATAATTAAAATATTATATTATGTATTATATCATGCCTTTATCAATGATTTTTAAATGAGATGAAGGGGATAAATTTACTTTGGACATGGATGGTGTATTAGAGGCTTGACTGGTGGATGGTGTTTCTATGGAAGTGGAAGTAGTTGGTGTGTTTATCCAAAAACTAAGGGGAGGTATTTGAAATAACATATCAATATGGATATAACTTTCAAGTGTATGTGACTCCTTAATATGATTGAATTTATTATTATTAACTAGGAGATAATTTGATTTTTGATATCGACCTACCAATAGCTTATAATATTAGAAGGTTGAGGATCACCTTGAATGATTACTTTCATGCCATCATGGGAGAATTTAAAACATTGGTTTAGATTGGATTTTACATAATTCATTGAATATATCCATGAAAATCCAAGAAGTATAGTATAGGGTAAATCAATATCAAACACATAGACTAGTGTTTCTTTTATAACATATTCTACATCAAAGATAAATGGTACCCATAAATTTCCACTCATTATTATCATACATCTTTATGGTGATGATGTCAGTCTATAATGTTGTTGTTGAATATATTAAGTGATTAATTAACCTTAATATACATAATTTTAATGATGATCCATTATCTATAAACGTCCTCCTTACCTTGTGTCTAGAGATAATAAATTCTATATACAATGTAAGGTTGTGAATAGATGCCAAAGTGGAGACATTAGAATGGTTGAATATAACATAATTGTTGGTTAAAAATTTACCAAATAATTCTTGAAATCTTGAGAGGTTGATGTCTTCCATGACACTAAACTCTAGGAAGACTTTATAAAAAAATTCCTTATATACAGGGGAAGACTTGAGAAGTTATAATATGGAAATATTGGTAAGTGTCTTATCAACATGATCAATAATATTTTACTTGAATTAAACATTAGATAATGATGCACTAATAATGGTAAGTTTTGCATGTCTTGTGGTAATGGAATAATATTTGGATTTTAAAGTAATGATAGTAAAATAATTATGGGTATAATCGACAAAATTGACTATGAAGTCAAAAGGGTGATTGGCTTGGTTTACATTTCTTTATTAGGGTGCTTATTGCCTTTGTTTACCATTTACATTCTCATGATTTGGGATTGGATCTTTATATATCCCAACTTTTTGGTTGTTATATGAGGTACATGGTTGATTTTTGATGGATATGTTCCCTAGATAGATGAGGTCTTGGACATAGTTTTTGAGTCACACACACCTATTTGGTATAATGTCCCTTTATCCTATGGTACTCATAGTATTCATCTTTTTTATACCTATTAGGTTTAGGAATGTTTTATTTAAAAGGTTTGGTGTTTGACAAAATTATCATGTTAGCTTGGGACAACTTTCAAAAAATGTATTCTTAAGTGTCACCCAATTGAGTGAACTTATGTTTGAGGCTTTTATTATCGATGTTGACCATTGGGAATGGTAATGTTGTTAATAGGTTGTGTGTGAAATTGGTTGTTTATGGGTTGTGCATATAATTTTTATTGTCTAATTTACTTTTGGATTTTTTTAGCATCATTGACAACATCACCAATAATATTCTTATTTTTGACAAAGAACATAGGTTTTTGAAGTTGTTTTGAAGAAATTTTCTCATGTTTAAATATCTTAATAACACCTTTATTGATTAAAGTTCTTTCAATTTAAACCCCTTTTTTAATAATTTCATCAAAGGAACTTGGGTAAATGATTTGAAAATGGTGTCCCAAATATGAGTTAAGATTACTCATAAATATAGAAATGAGTTTAGATTCATTAAAGGACCACAAAAAATGGCTTACTAATGCCTTAAATCTTTGTAAGAAGAGGGAAAAGGATTCTCCATTATGTTGTTTAATTTTTTGAAGGTCTACTTTGATCAAGTCATTTTCAATATTGTATGAAAAGTGATGAACAAATTTATCAGAAAGGTCTTAAAAAATGAAGATCTATCCTTTGGGAAGATGTGAAAACCATTCAAGGGATTGACCTGACACTTCATGGAAATAATCATAACATGTACTCATTATTGTAAACAACATACACACATGCATGATATAAATCTTGTAAGGTGTTCCTTAGGATATCCCTTACCCTTTTATTTTTCAAATTTGGGAATTTCAAAGTGCTTAGGAAAAAGTGTTGTCATTGTAATTAGATCATAAGGTTACAAATAAATTTATTAAAATTTATATTAATTTTGACATGAAAAATTATCATCTTACAATTCTTAAACTCTATCTTTCATGTTATTAAATTCTTGAATAATATATGGTGATAGTTAGTTCATTTGGTTTGAGGAAGAAAATATGTTGGAGGTTTGGTTTAAGAATGGGTTTGGGTTAGCGTAAGTTTGTGAAAATTTGTTAGGGGGTGTGTTGTTAAAGTTTTTTTTAAGTGGTGGGTTGAAAAATTTAGCATGTTGTTGATGTGGAAATTTATTCTAGTTGGTTGGGTTAGTGCTCATGTTTGGGTTTATGTTAATTAGATTTGGATTTCTAGTGTAGTTAAAATTTGGATTGGATTGATTTGGATTAGTGTTAAAGTTAGGATTGGTGTTAAATCTAAGATTAGTGTTAAAGTTAGGATTGGTGTTAAATCTAGGATTAGTGTTAAATTTTGGTGGATTTGGGTTAAGCTTTGTTGTATTTGGGTTATGTTTTATTAGGTTTAGATCAATGTAAAATTTGGATTGGTTAAACATATTAGGGCTGGTTGAATTAGTTGTATTTTGGTTATCTTGGTGTAATTTTTGGTTTGAGAATGGATGTGAACCGATCATTGGATTAAATTGGGTGTTAGTGTTAAATTTTTGGTTGGGGTTTGGATTGGTTTTAAATGTATTTGTATTATTGGTGTTTGATTTGAATTGGATGAAATTAAACCTATCATAAAATTATAAATTGGGTTTGGACATTCCCTAAGCTATTGTTTGGATTTAGATTGTTGGGTGCACCTGAAGGAATACCTAAATTTGTATTTGATATGGATTGATTCATGGTTGAGATAGAATGGATATTCAAGTTAAAATTATGATTTTGATTGTTAATGTTGTTGATTGGTGAGCTGTGGAGACTCTTGGATTCATTGTTTAACTTGAATGAATATTTGAGCTTGGATTGGATTGATTATAGATGGGTAAACTTGTGTGCATATTCAAGTTAGGATTAAAAGTACTTATGATGGGTAAAATCGAATGAATATTCAAGTTAGGATTAAAAGGATTTGGGATGGGGGAAATTTAATCAAAATTTAAATTCAGATTGG
This sequence comes from Torreya grandis, assembly GCA_037957365.1. NCBI lineage: Eukaryota > Viridiplantae > Streptophyta > Pinopsida > Cupressales > Taxaceae > Torreya > Torreya grandis. The sequence continues at coordinate 1,326,296 of JARHVA010002691.1, forward strand.
GTAGATTAATATTGGATAAACTTGAATTAAGATTCAATTTTGGATTAAATGGATGGGTGAATGAGGATGAATTGTTGTTCATAATCAAATTGGTATTTATCAAAATATTTTTTGGTTGATGGAATTGGATATTTGTATTCTCTTGGCTAATGTGTTGAGCATGGGTTTCCATAGAAAATCCATGACTTAAGAGGATTCCTCATAAAGGATAGATTTTACCTTGTCTTGGGAGACTTGGGGATTAGGATTGGAGAAAACTATGAGGGAATTACCACCCTATAAAGATATTTGTGAAATACATTTTTCACTAATAAGGGACATAGAGTCTTTATTTTCAACCAAATATTACAAGTTTTGAACATCAAAGTTTTGTCGAAATTTAGATACTAAACACAAATATTGGAATTAAACCTTGTCTTTATTGGTTACAAGGTATTGGCTAAATGAAGTAAGGGTAAAATGGATTTATGTCCACCCTCATATTTGTATTCTCTCTCTTATTATTTTTTGTGATCATTGATTTCTTGTATTTTTACATGATGAATTTGATGGCAGAACTTCCAAATTGGAAAGAATCATTGCCAAAAGGCTCTACCCTTGTTGTAAGATTGTTGAACATAGCCATGTGACTTGTTATGGGTGACATTGATATGGAAAGGAATTGACATAAGAAAAAAATGACACTAAACTACTAAAGGACTAAAGTGACAAAAAACTTGATTGAGAAATAAATACTTTTGAGTTTTACTTTGAAAAGTTTGATTTTAAATACTTTTGGATAATAGATGTTTTTTATACTTTCAAGTATTTTTAGTATTTAGTAGATCACAAGGATAAAAATAAACAAAATTTATTCTAAACACTCATGAAATCATAAAAAGGTGAAAGTATAGGCTTTAGGTGTTGAAAAATGTTTAGGCCTTCTATTGTCACTTACTTATTTGTACTCTTAGTTGTAGATTAATATTTCAAGGCACTAATCATGGAGGATCCTAGTATTCCCATGGTCCACTAAGTTTGGTTTCAAGGGTGTGTGGAAGGTAGCTTATCGGTGTTAACTATTAACTGATGCACCAAATTTGAATGACAAATAAGCTTACCTAAGATTAAGCTTTTTACAAGCTCATCTAGGAGAGTCCTCGATATACCTTTAGATATGATGAGGTCTAATTCCATGGAAGTATATGATTAAATAGATGTACAATATTGGGTTTAGTCTCAATGTACCCAACATAGCCATAAGGTTCTCAATATGTTGACATCAAAAAAATTGCACATAAATTTACATTATATAGGGCCTCATTATTGGAGCATGGAATCCCCTCACTTTATATCATGGTTAAAACACACAACTACTTATCCAAAAAATGATATCTCTAAATCAATATATATACCTCACCAATATACAAGGTTTGGCCTATTATGTGGTGGTGAAATCCAAAGTCAATAGAACCCCTAAGAAAAAAAAATAAAAGATAAAAACTTGATTCTAATTCTCAACTATGGTCATCAATGTGACATCCAGTTAAGATAATACACACAATTATTGTCTTAGAAAGCACACCTTATAAGTGTTGTTATTAATTTCCAAGTAGTTTCACCAATGTGACACCAAGAGAAGAACATACACAACACAAGCAATAAGCACACACAAAATATTGAAAGCAAAAAATTATAAACTCCCAAAAAACAAGTGTTAAATAATTACTATGAAAACAAGAAAATTTGAATTGTTAGTAACTAAAAAATCAAAATTTTGTTTTTTTTTTAGCTTTTTGCCAATTTGTCTTTAACTTTCAACCAATAAAAAAATATTAGAAGGTTTGTGTTTGGCTAAAAATCAAGGAAACCTAAAAAAGTTAGAAAAATCTAACAAAAACATAGAAAAAATAAGTATCTAGAATGATTTCAAGATATGCAGTAAGATAAAATTATGAAATTATTCGTTGATCAAAAATAGAAAACTAAATAGAAAGCATGATAGAATAATTTCACAATTACCAAATAATTTCACTGAAATGTTTATCAATTTTGTAGATATATGGCATAATTTTAGTGATGGGCACAATGATTTAATAATTTAATTCCATGCCTTTGCTAAACATATGCATAATTCCACCATTAATACAAAAAATTAAAAAACAAAGGAATATAATAAAACAATTATGAAATTAGTTTAAGCAATTTGAAAAACAAATCAACCAAAATGACTAGAAAGTAAACTATAAATAGAAAAACAATTCAAAATTTGGAATTAATTTGTATTTACTAATGTCTTAAAATTAGAAAAAAATAATAGGTTTAAACAAATTTAGATTTAGTTTGAAATTTCACTATTGTGTTCTCTTATTTCATAGTTAACCCAAATGATTCTATAATTATCTAGAAATATAAAGTTATAAAAAACAAAAGAAAAAGAAGGGACCAAAATTAAAACATAAATATGCTAAAAATGGCCAAATTATTAGAATATCTCCAAAAAATAAATAACAATTTAACTATTACACTTTACAAGTTTATTACTAGTCTATCCAATTTTGTAGTTTTCTAGAAATAGAAAATTATAGAAAATAGAAAAGATAGGAAAGACCAATTTGAAATAGAACTATTATGAAAGTGATAAAATGGTTAGAGTGATAGTAAAAATAATTAAAATTATTATTTTGTATTTATATACTATAATTTCACTACTAAATCCTCCAATTTCACTTCGACGTACAAAATACATACAACAAAGTTGAAAACACCAAAAAAAGACTTATAACTATAAATAAAACAAACAAGACCAAGATCAAGCATATGTTCACAAGAAAAAATACAAATATTAATTGAAAATTAGTTATAAATGCATCTATGATGATTTTGATACGCAGAAGATGAGGAAAAGTCCCACCTAGCATGCCAAAATGTTTGAAGGAAATCTAGATACAAATTAAGCTAAGAAATCAACTAACAAATTGAAATCTAATCTAAACTAATTCAATCTAGGATAGAGATACAAATTAAGAAAATAATAACACAAAATTTTACCTTGGTACCATGAGTTTCCTCCATTACAATTTGAATTTTATTTGCTCTTTGAATTATTATTGTTCACTCTTCTCAAATACAAGGGAAAATAGGCAATGTTTTGGTATATAAATGTTATTTAGATGGATTTGATTTTCTTATGAATTTGATAAAAAATTGTTAGAATAATTTAGGATGAATGAAAGTGATGGGTTCCATGTCTATTTATAGGTTTTTTGTATATCTATTGAATGGTGGAGGATTATTTGAATATTTCAAACTATCTAAATAATCAGTGGTGGAGAATCAATCCTCATCCATGAGGATTATGACCATTTTCATAGGTAGAGAGAAAGGAGAGTTGGTTATGTGAGTCATGAAGAAAGTTTCATATTGGTTTAAAATTTAATGGGTGACTCATAAGTTAGTTGAGGTAGTTGAGGAAGTGATTGATTGATTCAACATGTGAGGGAGATAAAGGTGATGTTTGGGTGAGGTAGAGAATCTAGATTTATTAAATAAATATGGATAATAGGTGTATATAATTGATTAACTTTAAATTATTCAATTATTTAAATTTGTAGGTAAATGGTATTAAATCAGCATTTAAATTTTTGGAATTATAATTATTTTTAAAGGTACATTTTGACACTAAATGAAATTTAGATGTCTACAAAGAGTATCATCAAAGAGAGA